>JAMGZE010000005.1:1800000-2129455 GCA_024713875.1 Morchella sp. 2016-57
CCACAATAACCTAGCCTCGGTTTCATCTCTGTGTTCGGGATCGGCATGCGGAAGGATACATGTAAGTAATTATAACCTTCACCACTTTCGCCAGTTTTAAAAAAAAAACCCAAGTCCTCCCCCCCAGCGAGAGATAAGCCAAATAAAACCTATTAGCTTAGAGCCCAAAAGTTAGCTTCTGCAAGCAATTTCTTCTATATATGTCTTTTTCAGTGCGAACCCTGATTTGATAGTACGTAACTCAACAGTGAGATAACTCCATGTGATCGCCAGTCATCCACCAGCGTATGAGAGCCAAGGTTAAGAACGAGGAGGCGAACATTTCTTGAAACTGTCATACCCCCCTTGAGCACGTCAGCCATGTTGTATCGAGAGCCTAAATCCACCTACATATCTACTTACCTACACTCAACGATAAGAGAGTCCAAAACATCAAAGCCAGAGAGGCCGGCACAAGTTTGATTACCCAGCCGCCTAACCGTAGCCACGTTACGCTACACGAATACACACAACTTTGTAGGACGATTTCATAATAGGTGGTAGCCCCACACTTATCCTGTGTTTGCCTTGAAACATCCGCAGCGCATTCCGAAACTCTAACGTGCCTATATGTACCTAGGGATGCCAGAAAGTGATGCAACGACTCGATTTACCACTCACGATTTCAACCACGTGCGACCCAATTGTAGCCCTAATGAGGCAACAATATATCGTATACAGAGTAAACAGAGTATAAAGAGTTCATCAATCATATCTAAATAGAAGAAATCAAGGTGGTTGTGAATTTACTAAGGCCTCACCTAATAGTGTAATCCCAAGCCGTTGCATCACTTTTAGGGACCCCTGGATACATACATATATACTACATTTAAGCTACATGTAGTTAGGCCCTCCTTCACAACCCGGTTGTCAGACCCAAAACCAAAACAGCAAAACTAATCATTCCTTTCCTTCCCCCCCACCCTCTTCCGACCCCCCACACCGAAACACCGATACAGACAGAAGCTTATCTTCTCGCTTAATTCTCTAGCGTGCCTTATCCCTGACGCAGATCATTTTTCAAGTGCCAATCATATTTCGCTAGGGTTAGGGCTTTTCAAGGCAGGTAGAGATTCCCGCAAGGGAATGTCCTCCTGCTTCGCTTTGGGATACTGGTCTTTCTCGCTCGCTCTACAAAATTGTATGATATCTGAACGTTCCACCAAAAAAAAGGAATAAAAACACGTACAAGAAAATGGAACGCTCGCCCTGCTCCCTCTGTTCTTTCATACAATACAAGTTAGGTGAAAAGGTGGCAATTGGAATCAATGGAGAGAACGGAAAGGGAATGTAAAAGAAGGGTAAAAAATGAAGAGAAAAATATACCAATACAAAGTGAAAATCAGGCAAGCCACCAAACCAGAGTAACCAAAGTCAAGACCCCAGGGAAAATAACACGAATACATGAATAGACAAGTGATTTACCAACCCATCAAGTTTGGAGATGATGAGATGAAAGAAGGCAAGAGGAAAGAAAAATTATACACGTGGCGAAGGTTATATGTCATCCAATTCAGAGCTTATTCGTGGAGAGCATTTTCGATGAATCCCGGTCACTGTCGTAGTCGCACTCCGCCTTTGTAACGGTTATCCCCGCATTTGTGGTGGTCCACATCCACACGCGGGCGATGCTTCAATTGGTGCGGCGTTGCGGACTAGGTATCGCACATTATCCACAAACCCTTTCACTATCGCTTCATATGCATTAGGCTTTTGTTGATTTAAGAGTCGCCCGTGTTTTCTGATCTCCTCTCCAGAGACTTCCACTTCTAGCTCATGTTCTTTCGATTTATTCTATAGCACCAATCCAATTAATACTCACAATCTATTAGGTAAAAGGCGGGGGGCAACGTACCCCGGTAACCTGGGTTAAATCAATCTGATAAGCCAGGTGTTTATAGCTGAGCCGATCCTTCAGCCTCACGGCCCCGTCACTTTCCCCCATTTCCATCAGTGTTTTTATATCCCCTCCCCACGGCATTTCCATATTTACGCTCACCCTCCAATCAAAGCGTGTTAGTGGGCTAAATATATTGCAGTCCGCGATTCGGGCCTTAATTATCGTGTTCAAGACCTTTCCAGTGAGCTGGTCTGTTGTCACCCTGACCTTTATTTTATGCCGTGGATTGAGTTGTTCTTGTAGCATCCGTGGAAGAGTTGAAAGCTGTGAGTGGGGGAGCTCGTAAAACGTGTCTCTCTCGCGAGTATGGGTATAGCCCATTGCTATTCTAGTTGGCCCAGGTGGTTGGGGGCTACCTGAAGCGGGAGGAGGGGTTATACTCTCCTGATAAAGCCTATTGAGGAAACGGTTTGCGTGTTTATGTTGATGCTGCGGTTGGTGTCACAAATCAGCTTCTATTATCATTTCCCACGCCAGTTTCACCCCCAAGAGTACTTTAGGACCCGCCCCAGAGTAATTTTCATCTTCCTCTTTCATGAAATACGTACCTCGGTCATGCTGCTCTTGAACTGGATAGGATAGTCACTGCTATCAACCATCACTGCTTCCGTGGATATAGGCAACCGTAGCCTAGTGTTAGTGTTTCTATCGATTATCTGACCAATCTTTGCCTCAATCTCAATCATAGTCCCGCTAACCTCGCCAGGCTGTGCTTCATATCTCATGATTACCTCCCGCCACAAAAATTCCCCGATAGCCTTCGGTAATTCTTCTTGCATCTCGGTATTCCCAATTGATGACTCCCAAGCGCCAATAATAGGAACGAGACGCTGGGGGCCTGGGGGAGCTGAAAGTCTCTGCTGGTGCTGTTGCGCCTGTTGTATCTGTTGTTGCTGCTGCTGCTGCTGCTGCTGCTGCTGCTGCTGTTGCTGCTGCTGTTGCTGCTGCTGCTGTTGCTGTTGCTGCTGGGAGGGTCGTGGGGGAGGAGGCGCTGGCTGTTGATTTTGTTGCGGGGGTGCACTCTGGGGTGGGGGGGGTCCTGAACCTGAAGTTGAACTGTTACTAGGGTGTCGCCGATTAGACATTACGGGACTGCTACTAGAACTTCGCGAAGCCTTTCGGGCCCATATTGGTGCCTCATCTCTCCTTGGTCGCTTCCGTGGCGGGCCCCCGGATCCGGGGCTGCTGCTATTGCCCTCCACCGCGTGTGATGTAGTCGGTGTCGGCGGCGGACCAAGCTGCTGATTCGGTTTAGGGCTCGGGGACGGCGGGGGATGCGGTCGGGCACTGATATTCGTGGGAGTGGGGGTTGACCGGGCTATGGGTGGTGGCTGATGAGGCTGATCTTTATTACTTGGAGAAACGGTTGCAGTGCGCTGTGACGACGTGGAACTGGGGTTGCTGTTTGTAGAAGGAGTTGTTAAGGGGGGTGGAGGAGGCGGCGGTGGTTGTTGTGTATTTTGTTGAGACGGCGAGGGATGCTGCTGTTGCTGTGGTGCCAGCTGTTGAGTCGAACCATCCCTGCCACTGCCAATGCTGGGTGCTGACCCATTGGGTTTTCCTCTATCCCCAACAGGGCCGACCCATTTCCGCTCTGGGACCCCAGGGACACTTGGGGGAGCCTCTCGAGTGTCAACATCCATCGCGTCGTGGTTTCGCCGGTCGTGATTCGGCGTCGCGGCAGCCGAAGAGCCGCGTCTCGGCCTTGTATTGTAGGCTCCAGTGTGACTGCCGCCGTGCTGCGAATTCGGGCGGGAACTCTTCTGTTGCTGTCCGGGATAGGGGAATTCCTCCTTTGGCGTTTCGGGAATTGACTCTTCGTCGGGTAGATAAGTAGGGACTCTGGTTTTGGGTGATACACTGATGTCTCGTTCCCTCGCAACCCTTTCCCGTTCCCGTTCCCGTTCGACCCTTTCCCGTTGTCTTTCTCTATCCTCCCTTTCTCGTGAGTCCCGATCTCGTTGTTCCTTCTCACGATGCTCCCGTTCCCGTTCCCGCTCTTGATCCCTCCGTGCTATAGGTGTAGATACTGTAGGCGATGATCTATCGTTAGCACCACTACTTCCCGCGTGTATCGGTGGCGGTCTTGGGCCAATTGGAGAGTGTATAGGCGACTGCTGCACCGGTGACTGTCTGGGGTATCCCTGTTGCGATTGCTGCGCCTGTTGTTGAGCCTGCTGCTGCTGGTGGTGCTGCTGCTGTTGCTGGGTATGATACTGTGGGGATGGCGGGGGGTGCAATAGGTGCGGTTGCTGCTGCTGTTGATTCGCGTATTGAATCTGGGTCTGCCCCTGCGGTGGTGGGGGTGGCGGAGGTGGGGGGAATTGATTGTGTGAATTGCTCGAGATAGAGCTTGTAGGTGTTGGGCTATGTAGTGAATGCGCGCTCAGTGGATGAGGTGTACCCGGTGATTGCGCGTAGCTCTGTTGATGATGTTGCTGCTGCTGCTGGAGCGGTGACGGGGATTGGAACGTAAACCGACCCGAATTTGGATGGTAGGGAGATTGCGATTGAGGGTGCTGCTGCTGATGAGGATATCCTGGTGCTGGACCGCTGTGCGCCGGGGATTGAAATGGCGATCTTGAGGGTTGCAATGGGGGTTGTAATGGGGGAGGAGTAGGGCGGTGGTTTTGCTGCTGCTGCTGCTGTTGGTGATGATGATGGATCTGTGAATGCTGCTGATGTTGCTGCTGATGTTGCTGTTGAATGTGTTGCTGCTGCTGGATATGTTGTTGTTGCTGCTGCTGCTGATGCTGTTGGTGGTGCTGCTGAAGTTGAGGGTGCTGATGCTGCTGCTGTTGGTGATAGTGTTGTTGCGGTGGTGGAGGAGGAGGAGGAGGAGGAGGAGGAGGAGGATGAGGATGACGAGGTGATTGGGGCGGACCCTCGTTGAGCATATTGCGGAGATCCATTTGTTTGCTAAGTGGATGATGGATGGTGACGGGGTTACGTTACTAGTGTATGACGTGCCCGAGGTAGAGGGGGAGGGGGGCAGAGGAGGGGGGTTAAAGGTGGGTGGTCGAGATTCCTGATGAGTATGTAAGAATCTCCAAAGCTTTTATATATATGTATGTAATAAATATATAATCACTCGATACTACCTCCTCACTAGCAACACTCGCTTACTCACACTCACTCTTCTTCTTCCTCTTCTTCTTTTTTTTTTTATTTTTTTTTGTGTGTGTGTGTGTGTGTGTGTGTGCTGGGGGGAGAAGATTAGATTGCCTGACGCGATATTGCGGGGATCCGGGGGAGTTGCAAAAATGGAGGGATTGCCTCGGCGGGCAGAAAAAGGTTGTTACGCGCGCCGCGGGAACCGAATATTGGAGGCTGTTTGGGTAGATAGGGGGGGGGTGTAGTTGAAGGCTCTTGGATGGCGGGGGGGTGGTGGAAGGCAGCGGACGAGTGAATGATGGCAACACGACAGAGAGTTATGGGGAAGCAGGGATATGGGTATAGGGGATATTCGAGGAAATAGTCGCGTGTCAAAATCGAGTGAGTCTCTCTCTCTCTAAGGGCGATGGGGAGGGGGAGGTGGAGGGAGGCTGGGGGCTTGGGGCGGTCTCTCTTGTCAATCGAGTGTCGAGTGACGGAGTAGGATCGACTACTATAACTAACCCACTCTCTCCTCCAGGTCTCTTCACTCAATCAATCCTCGCTCGCTTCTCCCACACAGAAATCAGTAAAGAAAGGAGAGAGGGAGAGAGAGAGACAGAAACAAGCTTTCAACAACACTTCAATACACTTCAATATATCACACTTCATACTCACGACAACTCTTGTTAGTGTTTGCGAAAGAAAGAAAAAAATTTATGTAGGTATCGAGTTAGGAAAAGCGAGGGTCAGTGCGCCTTCACCCACCCCCCCCCCCCCAGAGGCACAGACAGATAGACGACTGTACTCAGACAGAGATAGACGAGCAAACAGATTGACGTCGTCGTCAGTCTGGCAGTCAGCCAGGACAACTGAACAGACAAGACCGGAATCCACAATTACATACATGTGCGTCTTAGGCAAAGGAGTAAATATAGATCCAATCAACCACCACACACGAAACCTCCTGCACCCCTCCCACACCCCTCTTCCTCCCTTAAGAAAATCACAACTCGATTTTATGCAGAAATACAATACGCAAGACAATGGGGAGGAAGGGACCGAGAGTGGGGAGGGGTGAGTGTGTGGGTATGCACTGGTATGGGATACAATGCAGCAGCACTCGGTGGAGGCGAGTCCCAGTTCATCACCCTCCTACCAAAAAAGAGATTTAAACAGAGAGCACGACGGGGGTGCCGCGTGCCAACCTCTCACACCTAGCCAGCCAGCAAGCAAGCCACGACTTAAACCCCCGCCAAAAAAAAAAAAAAAAATGAGCGAGAACCCGGAGGGAACGGACAAGCAAATGTGTGTGGGAAGAAAAAAGAAAGAAATACAAATACCCAGAGCACCCCAGTGCAGACCACTCACATACATGGTGTGTGGATAGCCACATAACCGGTCGACCTTGATATCCGGAAACAAAGAAGTCTGCTTAATTGTGAAGGACACAGCCACATACATATATATGAGGCGTTACGCGGCGATATTAGCATTATTCCAAATTCTTGGTATGCATGCCTCCGAATATCAAATGTATCCTTCGTTCTCACACCTCATACATACATGTAGGTATCATGATTGCGCTGAGAAATCGGGTCCCTCCCACCCTACATGTATTCTCTACAAAATCACCCTACCTATAAGGCCTTCGCCCACTGCAATTGGCCTCTGTACCTTGCTTGCCATTGCATGCGTGGTATCGATGTGCTCGGACAAACAAACAGAGAACAGGGAGTACATAAGATGTGGGTACATGGACATGTACATGTATGTACATCGAGTCTTGGCGGAGACAAAAGACCCTAGACCACTTGTGTGGCGGAAGCATGCATGTTATGGTTGTGTAGAGTACATGTAGCCAGCTGTATAAATGATGATGCGATGTAACATGAAGGAATAACTTCATGTGCTTGTACCCCGCTAAGTTACCCCGCCAACTTTTTGCCCCCGATAAACTGTCATCTTTCCTATCGAGGATACAGCTCCTGTATCTCACATAATTATAAACACCCCTCACCTCCACCTTAATTCTTGACCGAGTCCTTCATCCTATATTAAACCCAAAGCTCTATATATAGCCTGATTGATTTGCCTCACCCGCTCGTTCTCCCTCCCAATGTCGACCCGACGTGCAACTCATGCAAACAGCTGGTACTCGGGTGATAAAAGAACGCTGAATGCAGAACTAAATGAGTGGCTAGAGGCTGTTGGGGATGAGATAGAAGATGCGGGGTCTGTACCGGTGAGCGGGGCTAGAGTCATCATCGCACCGTATGTCTAAGCTTCCCTAAGCTGTCTTCGTCCAAGCTGTCTTAAGCTCCCTTCGCATTTTACGAGTGTTATCTAGGAGTTATTCTTTTCCACTTCATACGCTCGAATCTTGCATTTGATAAAACAAAATTACCTGTTCACCATCGCTAAAAAGCTGGTTCCCACAGCCTATATGGAGTTTTCGGACTGACAGAAACCTATATCCAGACATGCAGGCTACTCCTACTCTGGGCCGGCAGCAGCATATGCCTATAAGTCCTGGGACCTCTCCCAAGCGTAACTACCCTTTAACCATCAAGGTGTGGGTTTACTAACACCTCCAGTAAACGGATCCTCATCCTCGGTCCCTCCCATCACATTTATCTTGCAACTTGTGCTCTGCCCCCACCCACTACTACTACCTATGCGACTCCTCTCGGTCCGCTCATGCTTGACAAAGCTACTATTTCCTCTCTGCGGGAAACAGGAAAGTTCCAGACAATGACGATGGCGGTCGATGAGGACGAGCACTCCCTCGAAATGCATTTTCCGTACATCTACAAAATGCTTGAGCTCGCTGGCAAGACAGAAACCCCAATTATACCAATCATGGTCGGATCAGTGGGCGCTGCCGTCGAAAAAGAGTTTGGAATGCTTCTTGCAGACTTAATTAGTGCGGCGGATGTAGCTGTAGTTGTCAGCACGGACTTCTGTCACTGGTAGGCTTAATTCTTCTAGGTTGGTGATGGATGTGATGTTTTGGTGCTAATAGATTAGGGGATCTCGCTTCGATTTTACCCATTACTACCCTGATCTCCCCGAAGTTCCTGATCCCCTGCCGTGCTCTCACCCTCTACCTGACCCTTCCTCTGTAAAACCATCCACATACCCTCCGCATCAGAAACTTTCTTCCCGCATCACACCACCAGCTGATGGACCACCGATTTACGAGAGTATCACGGTGCTTGATAAGCAAGGCATGGCCGCTGTGTCTACGGGCAGCCATGACGTTTTTGTGGAGTATCTACGGAAGACAAAAAACACTATTTGTGGGCGCCACCCAATTGGAGTCGTCATGGCAGGGATCGAGAGTATCGTCAAAGAAACGGGCGCGGATAAGAGTAAAGGAAGATTCCGGTGGGTAAGATATGAACACAGCAGTGAAGTGGAAAACGTCAGAGACAGCAGCGTGAGCTATGCTAGTGCTTTCTGCATACTTTGACCTGGTCTGAGGCGCGTCTGCATGTTTGTTTATCTTAGCCAAAGACTTGTTCTATCGAACCTATCACATTGGTTTAGTGAGATTCTCCGAGTGATATCGTATGATCGTACCCCTCATCACAATGTAAGCCCTATGCATAATAATTATCTTGATATGTATGCATAAGATAACAATAATTGCTTTTTATATCCCTTTAATCAGCTTTGTGCCAATGCGAGGAGGGGTGGGGGAGCGGGGAGATGGGATGTAAGGCGAGGTAACATTAATCTGAGCAAGGGATATTCCCATCCCTTCAAACCCAGGGCCGACCTATGCCGCTCGTCCTCTACCTACCGCAGGACCCGAGCCTGTCTTCATCACGCACATATGTACCTACTCCCAAACACACAGCTCCCTGGCCCGCACAGACACAAGCACCCGTGCTCACGGGTCTAGAACGACACGCCCACGTGGGCCTGAGGGGTGGGAAGGAGTGATGGCTCATGATCGTCCCCTTAACCCCCTAGTCAAATCTTCCTCTGACGATGGGCGTTCCAGCATCGGGAGCTCCCGGGTCCTGTCTTGGCGCGTGTTTCTGCTTTTCTTTTTGACGGCCGAGCGGGCCGGGCAGAAAGGGGTAGGCCCACTGCCAAGAAGTGCTATGTGTGGGGGTGAAATGTCGCTTTTGGGAAGGTCTATGAGCGTGATAATGTGACTGAGAGTCATAAAATATCACTCGCTGTTGTCAGAGCTTGTGATCTGAGTGCCACTCTGGAGTGTGGCTAGTAATAGCTAGCATCAAAGGGAAGTCATCCTGTGCCGCTTTCCCAACGGCAGGTCGGAGTGGGTTTTCCTGATGTTGGCATATCCTGGTCCTTTGCATTGAGGTAAGCCAACCTGTTCCATGAGATGTCTCACTTGGAATCTATCCATGATATTGCGGGAATCAGGGTGGTGAGGGTTGATAAGTTGATGGAGAATAAGGGTTTTGTTTCCTGCGAGCTTAATTATATTAGGGTTTGGCTTGATCGGGGTATTTCTTTAATGGGAGCGGGTGTTATGGCTACTCGGTGGGGTGGGGGGCGGGAATGGTGCCTAATATATATGAGTCGGTAGCGCCGGCTATGTTCGAATTTTAACCTGAGTGGAACGAGAGTATATACCACCTTTTGGTTGACGAGGGTCAGTTTCCGTATATCGTATATCGCAACCAAATAGCTTTGTAAAATCACACTTAGACTGAAAGAAAACACACACACACAAAAAAAAAAGGTTGCTGGTCTGGTCTAGGCGTACGAGTTGCTATTATGTAGAAGGAATAAAGTACATGTAGGTTATCTTATAGGATTCGAGTCCTCAATTGAAAGTTCCTAACTCTTCGGCACAATGCAGATAATAATCACATGTATACTATTTTAAGCGTTATAAATATATGCTTGCAATTGGTCTAGCACAAGCAAATAAGACTTTTGATGAATTGTATGCATGCAATTACATACGTACTTGGGAATGCTCTGTAGATGGTTAATGCTCACAAGTGTGATAGTATAGGCCTAGTTCTTAGACACTCACTTGCATTCTGTGCTTTCGGGGGATATATATACGTGTCTTACTCGGGTATGAGTCGACGTATCCCGTTCGAATTTATAGTCTGGCCATAGTGAACATAAGAATTAATCACAAGAGTTCTCCTCGCGAATCCTCAATCATATATTTGACTGCAGTGATATTTACTGATTAGTACCGGCCATTGCACCCAACCTGAACTTTATAATTCACCGATAACACAATGAAGCCCATCTCAATCCTCGGCATGGTACCCTTCCTTCCAACCCTTATACTAGCATTTGATTGCCGTCCAGGACTTTACAAAAGCGACCACCCCTACATCAATAAGTGCAACGACGCCTCCACTCCCTCATGGACTGTCAAGGGGTTTCACTGTGAGACCAACCCGGGGTCCCCACTCTCCAAAGACGTCGTCGAAGCTTCCAAGATTCTCATGAGCCATGGCAAGGGAAATGCACAGTGCAGTCCCGAGACTGGGTCACAGAATGAATGTGTTAAGATGGTTACGTATCTCTCTGCAGGGATTGCGGTTTGTGGGATGGCGGATATGAGAGGTATGGACTGTGTAAGGATTGCAAACTATGTGTGGAGGCTGGACGGAAAGTGTAAGCAAACATTTGACGGAGAAGAGGAGCTGAGGACGGGGGGTAGGGTGGTTTTTGAGAAGGGGAGAATTTTGGTCTTTTGAGTGTAGCGTGATGAGACCTGAGATTGAATGCCCCGAGACCTTTTCTTGTAAGGTTTAGTTACCGGGAGATGCAATTAAAAATTATAGTGTCAACGTTCTTGCTGTCGGAGTGGATTAGGGTTTATATGAAAATAGACGATGGACGAATTACGGGTTATTGAGATCATGCATTATGATGTAAGCTACATCTAGTACTTAAGTACATGTATGTATGTTGTTTATTATCCGGGTGGAAAGCGTGCGGGATTTATCTGAATACATGTATTACTTAGCTGGCGTTCAACGATGCTTGGTTCAACACAACCTAAAGCATAATTGATTGGCTTATCATATAGATTTAGAATAGGACATTGCGGCTTTTTTTTTTTTTTCCTTTTACGTTGAGCGCCGTTGAGACCTTTTACTGAACGCCTGGGTGTATATAACTACATGTAGCACCATATTTAGCGAATAAGTCTGTTTATCAACATCACATAGCGGGTATCGAGCGGTAAAGTATCCAAGTGTTATGAGAAACGTCTAATAAACAATCTTGTTTGAGTAATCGGGATCAGAACTGAAGACCGTAGGAACTCCTCGTCGGTCCTACGTTTCACAACCAGTAGAGCTTGAGTATTACCTACCCCTGCCCCCACCTGTAAAATTACTTGGCGTAACCTACCCCTGAGCTTACCCCGACGATAACCCCACCACCACCAGCTCACCCTCACCACCATTCTCATCAACATCATGGATCCCTTCACCTTGCTCGGTGACTTCGAAATCGCTCATCTCGTCGAGTATTTACCTCCTGTCGACCTTATACGTCTCCAGCTCGTCTCCAGGCACTGGCGAGCGGTCCTCAACTCCCCGTACATCTCCCGTATTGCCTTACTTCACCACTTTCCGCATGTTCCCCAATCACGGGATCTCCGCGAATCTCATGCCCGATCCGATGCTCCTTCGTTAGATGTTACACTGCTGTGGCGACGAGTGGTGTATCAGTACCATACGCGGAGGACTGGTCAACCGACACGCATGCACCAAGTGTTGCTAAACTTTGCAGATGCAATGATGGAATGGGATGTAGGCGAAGGAAAGGTGGCGTGGATATCAAATCGGATGGATAAGGTGCTGAGAGTAAAGAATTTGGAGGGTGTTGGCGAGGTTCGGGAGATCGACATTAGCCCGTGGTGGTTGGAGGAGGATGAAGAGGGCGTGCCGGGGCATCTGAGGGTACAGACTTTAAAGATCGTCAAAGGGCTTGTGATACTATCGATGGAGTATTCACTTGGCTGGGGAGGTTATGATCATCCTAGTTTCTCGGGGAGTCGTGCTAAGTGAGTGTGCCCCCAAGTGCCTGCTGTGTCAAGGGAGGGTAGTGGGGGATGTTAACAATACGGAGGAGGAAAGGTTCATTGTTATCGACCTGCCTACAGGTGAGCTAGCTTGGAAGTATCGCATGCATCCCCAACAAACAATTTTAGGGGAGGTCGAATGGAGCGAGGGCAAGCTCTTCTACCTCCGGCGAACACCGATTCCTAGTTTTGAGGGTCTTGACACATCTGCTCGATCGCTGGTGCATTTTGTGATCCACGATATGTTTACTGGCGCTATAACTGCCGAAATACCGCTGGAAAACGGAAATGATGTGGTGGCGTATAGGTTCTTGAGTTATGATGTCATGGTTGTTGACCGTCCACTCAAGCATTTTATCCTTGTGAGGGATCACTGCGAGACAGATACACGCTTGGATTTACTTGCCACTATATATACGCTATCGGGGAAAATTGTTGGAAAATTTCTCATCTACCCTGAAGATATCACGTCTGGCGAACGAAATGTTGCCAGGAATATATTTGTGGACTTTACGCATCGACACGATGTTTTTAACATCACTGAGACGTTCTTTTGCGATTTCGTGGAGTCCACACTCCCCCGGGCTCTCCATGAGGCAGGCATGTACTTGGCATCTCGGCAGAAGCCACCGAAGGCGGTGCTGTTTAATTCTTGGAGTATAGCTCCAAAGCGGGGTGGGTCGGGGTTTATAGCCGAGCAGAGGAGATACGAGAGTCCTATCATTGGAGCGGGTGACCAATCGCCTGTGCCATATGTTGCTGGGGCTATGAGCTCGAGGGGCAGTGCAGAGATACTGTTCTCGACACTGGACGTTGGGGTGATATGCTACGATATGGGAGCCGAGGAGATCGGAATTGATGTGGCGGTGTATGAGGAGCGGCGGAAGGAGGAGCAAAACCTCAAGGGCATAATACGACATGAGCAGGTTAGCAGACGGAGAATTACGGATAAGAGGATTACAAACGGTCCTGGACGCGGGGTTGTGAAGCAGGCGGAGGGGGACTTACAGATTGGAAGGTTCGACAAGAACGGCGGCTTACAGGTGAAGGGCGAGGTCCATTGCGATTATTGGTACTGCGTCAAGTGGCTTGACCGATATCTGACGTTCCATACGTGGTGGGGACCGGATGTTGATGATCCACCAGAGGGTTCGGGAATTTTGGTGTTGGACTTTCATCCACCCTGGTAGTTTCTTTTTGGAATATTTTTGGAAGTTGTTTTTTGGAGTTGTGTGTAGCGTCGCGAATACGTTGGCATCATCATCATTGACTTAGGAGTTGGCATATAGAATTCATTTGGATTATTCAGATTATTAGTGTTGTACTTAATGTTTCTTCCGTTTAGCCCTTCTTTCTCCTTCCTCCTTTCTACTTTCTTAACGTTAACAGGTTGTTTGAAACTTGAAGAGTCGGATATGAACAGTGACTTCCTTTTCTGTTTGTTTACGTACATTTGTGTTTTTTTTTTTTTCGAGGACCAAAGTGTATTAACGATCATTGGGGCCAGGAGCCCTACAGTGTTTGGCGGCTTGTCGGGTTACGCTATGCCTAGTATGGCATGGTCCAAGTTATTGAAGAAAAGTTCCTTGTTGCTACTATTAATACTATCGATTGCAATTATTGGAACTTATCGCTCGATGTCAATGATAGAAAATATGGAGATCGAATAATGTGCCTGATCAGATGGCGCCATATTGCCGCAGCAAGCCGAGGCCTGTGCGGAACTTGCCGCCGGTAACAACATCATCGCTTGAGCTTCAACTTGAACCGTCAAAATTCTCTCTCTCCCCCAGATCTCTTCACCACTACAATGTCAGTCCCGCCTAAGAAAGTAGTCGTAGTTGGCGCCGGTCCTGTCGGTTCTCTTGCGGCCCTCTACTTCTCCCATGCAAACTGGGAGGTCGAACTCTATGAGCTCCGTGGTGACCTGCGTCTTCCCGAAAACCTCTCGCTCAATTTTTCCAAATCCATCAATCTTGCTCTCTCTGATCGTGGTATCGATGGTCTCCGAAATGTTGGCGATGATGAAGTCCTGCTGAATCAGGTCCTCGAGGAGACAATCCCAATGTATGGGCGCATGATTCATTCCGGGAAACCAAGCGACAAGGGAATGAGCCAGAACTATGATGTGCACGGACGATTCATCAGGTCTGCGGACCGATGGAAGCTGAATGTACAGATTCTTGAGGCCCTGGCGGAGAGGGGAAACGTCAAGATGTTTTTCAACCATGGGCTGAGAAAGATGGACCTGGACGCGGGCGAGGTAGAGTTCGAGAATACGTCTGTCGCCCCTGCCTGGTCCCCCTCTACCCCTTTCCCTAGCTGACAGCTTATAGCAAAACAAAAGAGTCAGTAACAGTCCATACCGACCTCGTCGTCGGCGCTGATGGCGCCCACTCTGCTACCCGCCGTCTCCTCCAGAAAAGTGTACAAATGTACTACGAGCAAACGTATATTGACACTCTATGGCAAGAGTACCAAATTCCGCCTCACCCGACTACTGGCGACTTCCAGCTCTCCCCAAATCATCTCCACATCTGGCCGAAACAGACCTACATGTTTATCGCCATCCCTAGTGCTGACAAGACCTTTACCTGCACTCTCTTCATGTCGCCATCCCGCTTCTCAGCTCTCGAAGACTCCCGCGAGAAGCTCCTAGCGTTCTTCAGAGAGAACTTTGAGGATGTGATCCCACTCGTGGGGGAGGACGCCCTGTTCAGCCAATTCATGCGCAACCCCAGGCTGCCACTGATCAGTGTCAAGTGCGACCCATACCACTATAAAGACCGTGCTGTAATTATTGGCGATGCAGCACACGCCATGGTCCCCTTCTATGGGCAGGGCATGAATGCAGGGCTCGAGGATGTGCGTGTGCTGTTCGACCATCTAGCTCTGCACCCTGGTGATCTTGCTGCTGCTCTTGCTTCATACAGCAAGCACAGGAAGCCAGATAGCCACTGTATCAATGACCTAGCCATGCACAACTACATTGAGATGCGTGCATCTGTGACGTCTCGGGCCTATCTTGCGAGGAAGTGGGTTGAGGAGATGCTATATGCTTATGCCCCCTGGTTGGGCGTTAGGACGATGTATAGCATGGTGTCTTTCAGTAGTCTGAGGTATAGTGAAGTTGTAGAGAGAGTAAAGAGACAGAAACTCTGGATGGACACCATCGTTGGTGGGTTGGTGCTGGCGGGTGTGCTGGGAGTGGGGTTTGTGGGGTTGAGAGGAAAGACTGGAGTTTCAGGGACGGCCAGGGCTGTCTGGAGGGCATTGAGGGAGGGACAGTAACTTTATCCTAGGGTTGAGAGTCCTTAGAATCCTCAAAAAAAATTAGATGTGGATAATAAAAGATCACTAGAAAGTTCCCCACGAGACCCACCCACCTCAAGGATATGCCGCCTTTGTGGGTGCACGTTGCCGTTTTCTCCTGGGCCTTTTTATGGGGGCAAAAGGAAAAAGAATGTTCTTAAGTGACTGTGGCAGGGTTCGAACCTGCGACCTTCTGCGTGTAAAGCAGACGCGCTAACCACTACGCTACACGGTCATGTTTATGCAGGCCTTATCAGCTTATTTATAGAAAATCTCTACCAGCACAATTGGTTCTAAGGTTGCTTTGCCCTAGCCCTCATTCCCGTGATAGCTTTCATCAAGTACATGAACCCTATGGCACCCTTCCCCCCCCCCCCCCTCCTAAATCTTAGTGGCTTCTGGACAAAGGGTTAACGAAAACGGCTGAGGCTGTTTTCATCTTTGACAAATCCGGAGTAAGTGGAAGCTCTTATTGGGAGAGAATCTGACTTTATAGTACATCTGAACAGCACTAAGCAGGGAATGCGTACGTAGAGCCTAGGGTCTAGGGTTGATATTACTACAAACCCCTGATTGCCAATATCTTCAATGTTTAGACAGCAGCGAGCTTAGCCTATACCTATGAAGTAGTTGAGTTGGCCAACCCTACGCCAACGAAAAGCGTACGTGTGGGGATTTGTGCAGCCCATTCTCATACATGTAGGTACTCTACATGTATCTCTTGATCCCCGCCACCGCCATCGCCATCACTGCCTTCCTTTCCCGGTACGTAGGTGCCGTAAGACAGAACACCAGGCCATTGGCCTCAGAAAGAAGAACCAGGTGCAACCCATCGCTGGAAGATCCGTTAGAACAGGGGCCCCTCGAGCTTGGGAGGCCACGTGCTTGGGACTAGCTTACTTGATGTTGGGTAAGAAACGACTGGCATGGGGTTTCCAAAACCGGGGCTGAAATCCGGTCTATAGCTAGGTATATGTAGTCACAGATGCTTCCACATTCGCGGCCCGGGACCGAAAGGATTAAGTCCCCAAGGCTCATCTTCCTGGTCTGTTCACAAAGAAGGGCTGCCAGAGCTTCACCTAGCCCATATGCTAGCTCCGACAGGATAAGTAAGAAGGTACCTCCAACACAACAGAGTGTCAACTGATGGTCGTACGTAGTCCCACCGCTCAATAGAGGAAGAGATGTCGACCTGTGCGCCTCCAGATGGCTTAACTCGCTAATGCAGGAACCGCCAGCAACCTGCCAGAGTAGAGAGAGTAAACCTCCGTCGACAAAACTAGAGAATATTGAGTGTAGTGGGTTCACATACACACATGGATCAAAGCCTGAACATGCGCCCGGTACAGCGACAACGGGCCTGTTCGAACTTTTCAGGACACCCACCGCCCGGGAAATCTCTTCCTAGCGGAGTTAAGGTGTGGTCCGTGCGTTGGTGATCGTTGGATCCTGGGCTAAGACTAGACAGGACAGGACAGGGGATTGCTTCTCGGCGACCTGCGCACCAGTCACGTGAGCTATGTAGCGGGGAGCTAGGGGGGGAAGTACCTCATATCTCTAACTGACTGCGGCGCACACGAAACCTTTTTTCCCTGTGCTTGGGGAGGTGTTGCTACGGCGTTGGCGTCGGCGTCGGCGTTGAGATAGTAGATTGTTGTGTCTCCCACTGAAAGGGTTGATTAGGACTACATGTATTGCTGGTAAGCACGAAGAGAGGCCGATGTGCTGTAGGTACCTACATGTACTTATCCAAGCCTCAGTTTACTTTAGTAGATACTTAGCTACATGTTTGTAACTGTAGCTTTGTGTCCTCGCTTCCTTGCTACCACAACATGTACTTGCATAAAGTACGTACACGCAGGCTAAGGGTAATGATCATATTTCCTGTAAAAGGTCCATCGCTAGCTTGGCATATTTGCGGGATTTTTTAAAAGGGCCAGCCTTTGTAAGGAAAAAAAAAAAATCAAAATATGTAGTTTTAAGAAAAGAGAAAAAGGCGAAGTGGTTGTTGGAAAAAAAAAAAAAAAAAGGAAAAAGGAAAACCCCCATACATATACGTATATTATACATTCAGAATTTCACGCAGAACCGAGAACCGAGAACGAGGGGAGAACCAAAAAGAAAAAACCAAAATGTAAAAACCGGGAGAGGGGAGCCTTCATGACCCGACTGCCCAAACCCCCCTCGACCATCTACAAACCTCCCACGCGCTCCTCAACCCGCTCTTCCCTGCCACGCCCGCCCAGAACTCCAGCGCCCGCTCCGCCTTCTCCACAACCTCCTCCCACCCCATCTGCATCTGGAACCCGTTTCCCGCCGCCGCCCTGAGAATCAGGGTATCGCACAGCCTGGCTCTGCAGTCAAACCACACCCTGGGGCTGCGGTACCACATGGCGCCTCGATCCGTGCTCAGGTTGTAGACCGCATAGCTAAGTGCCAGCGAGCTAAAGTGCGACACCTCCCACTTCAGATGGCTGTCAGACAGTGAGTCCAGCCATGGCAGATGGTTCAGAGCCAGGTTGATATACGGCCTGTAGAGTAGTTCATGGCACTCTATGTACCGCTTGCGCAGGTGTTGCTGGAACTCGTCCTCCAGCGGAGTGATGTCGACCGGTGGGAACGGGTTCGGAAAATGCACGCTGGGCGGGAGGCTGCTCTGCCAGCGGGATACATATGCCTCAAATTCCTTTGTAATTGTGATGAGGCTTGCCAGGCGCTGCTGGTTCAGCGCCTTTGAGACGGTGAGGGGATTGTCGAGGTCGCACTCGAATGACGAGACCTCGTGGACAATCCGGTTGTGTAATCGCCGGAGGAAGATCTCGGCCGTGTAGTAGTACCACGACTGGTTCTCGACATCTGTGTAGTGCTGCGGCTCGAAGCTTGTGGGAGGCGCCGGAAAGTGCAACGGGTACTCCATCTGCGAGCCCGTGGGGACCGGAAGGGAAAGGGCTGTGTGGAGCTCGCACTCGGCCTTAAGGCAGGTCCAGTACAGCCGCTGCTTAAGGTACTGCTCATAGGTCATTCCGGCTGCATCGCAGGAATTGGAGGAGTCGGAGCCCGTGGTCACGTTGTGGAGCGTTTGCCAGGTGACGCAGGCCGTGTGGAAAGCCTTGTATGCCGATATTGGCTCAAGATTGTACAGATACCAGAACCTGCACGACTCGTTAGAAACGCTATCCCACCGCACAAACAAGTAGCCGATAAGTTACTACCCGAATAGACATAGGCACTGTACAGCAAGCTCACTATCCTCGCTCATTGCGAGCCCTATACGCTGCTGCGCCATACCCCAGTAGTGCTGCGCGAGCCCCGCCTCTCCCGACGGCTTTCGGGGAGGGTCAAAGAGAACGTAGTCAGCATAATTTTCGGATATGGCGCCAAGCGCACATGTTAACGCAATCAGACAGGAGTCGAGATCCCATGTGAAGCCAGATTTTGTGACTGAAGCAATTGCGCGCTCCAGAACGGCCAGATCACTGATTGGGTGACTGGGCCGCACACGCATGACGTAGATGTCATGGAGGCGCTGTGTCGTCAACGGCGGCGCTGGGGATGTGGCCGGAGGGAGAATCGCAGTGTGTGTGGACGCGGGAATGGTCAATTGCGGGTGGCCGCGCGGAAAGATGGGCCAGGCAAGGACGGAGTCGAGACGGGAGGGGACGCGGAGTTCGGTGGCTGGAAGGATGCCGGATCCTGCCACGGTTGGGGCCGTGCTAGAGGTGAATTCGTCGATTATGACCTGGCCCTCACGATCAATGACGGCGGGCGTGGAGTGGGCGGTGGTGGTGCTTAGAAGCGGGGAGGGTATGATGGAGCGCGGGGCTGGGGGGTGGGGTGGTTGATGAGCGAGCGGTGGATTCTTCATCAGTTTCTCCAGTCGTTCAATCCCTTCCAGAATCTTCAAGCTCGTCGATTCATATCTATATGTATCCGACCCCTCATAGTTAGCTTAAGCTGTTGTATCGTAGTATGTGTGTTTGAGCATCATCGACATCATCAATAATATCATCATTATCATAGACATACAAGCTCAACTCCTTCTCTTCCAGTCCAGAGTAATAGCACTCAATTCCGGTCCTGACACAGCTCCCGCAAGCAGGTTTCACATTATCACATTTCGTCTTCCTACTCCTGCAGCTATCACACGCTGTTGGCGCCCTCTTCCTCACAGGCGTTGTCGTTGCTCCCCCACCTGCAGCTACTCCCGCCGTCATGGGCATGACACTCGTGCTCTGCGGTGATGTTGATGTACTCTTGCGACCTCCACCGGGGGCGGCGGCAGCGGTACTGCTAGCGCCGTCTAATGCTGCTGCTGCTGGAGATACAAAATTAGATTCTGAGTTCAATTGGGTCATCTACATGCTGCAGAAGCAGCACAGTACTGCCTGCCTACCTATCTGCCTGCAGACAGGGATGCATGATGGTTTGAATTAAGGTAATATAGTAACAACACTTGCCTTCGACACGCTGCCGTTTTTGAGGGCGAACACTTGCGTCTGAACGTAGTACGGTGGTAGGCACGGGTAGATCGAAGGGTGTCATTTCAATACGTCCGAGAAGAGGAAGAAGGGGGGGCAGGGGAAGGGGAAGAAGAAGGGGAAGGGGAAGGGGAAGAATAGGAAGAGGAGGAAACAGTAGAAGAAATAGAAATCTCGCAAAGGAGTTGAATAAAAAGTGAAAAAAACACAACTTGCAGAAAACTCAACCTGGTATGAATCGGCGACAAGAAATGCCCCTCCCCTCCACCAATCTAGATATTATTATAGGCTTAGGTACATTCTGTTCCACTCTATGATTTGTAGGTACAAGACTACACCAAGGGCTAGGTGTTATTCCCCCAATTGTTAAGCCCTGGGGCAATCTCCGCCGACCAGTAAAAATGCAGCTGTGGGGTTCTAAAGTAGATTGCATTTGAGTGCCATATGTTACGGTAGGAACACAGCATAGCCCAGGTAAGCCCCAATTAACCAGGCTCGTACTAGTAAGAGGCTTGTAATATGGAGCACTGCTACCACTACTATTACTACCATTCATCATCACCAGGTCTATATCCCTCACAAGCCTTCTCTACTCTGTTCTACACAGCCTACCTTACCTACAGAACAACCTCTCCACAAAACAACGCCAGATTCCAAATCGAAATGGCAAGAAACCGTTTCTAGCACCAGTCCACTTACATACCCCCTTCCCCTGCCCCCAAAACGCCCAGAGTAGTTTGGTTTCTGTACTTAAACTCTCTACTGAAGTACTTGGATGGCACATGTGCATACCTCTTCTATAACTCCGGGGTTATGTAGGAATGATCTGCACCTGCCAGATATAAGGTTAGACTAACGTGCGTACGTACGGTAAAAGCTTCCCCCCACAGCCCAGAAGGGGAAAGAGAAAGAGAGACTCGAGGTCTTTCCTCCGCTTGGCCGTGTTGTGTGTGACGGCGGATCAGTATGGCATCGTCTCCTGTGAGACTAGCTTAACTCCGGGAGGTGATCATAATTGCCGAGGAAAGCGGCGCATTTTTTTTTTTTTTCCCTCGTCGCCGAACAGAAAACCAGGACTTCGGGATTACTCTACGGCTGGCCGGCTACATACATACGTGCTGGGAAAATCGATCTGAGACATCTCCTCCTCCTCCTCCTCACACCTACATGTGTGGTTGTTTATTAACACGTTTTGAGGTTAGGTACGGGTTTTTATCTGCTGAGCAGCAGGTTCACTACCCCACAAATGGATCTCTGATCTATATGGACCAACCAGTGCTCCACCTCAACAAAACCACGCCCCCACCCCCACCCTTCTCTCACCCGGAGTCGATATCCAAATCCATATTGACAGTCAGTGCGTGATGTAGCACGAAATGCATCTCATAAATCTCTCAACCCCCATCTCCAGCCTTGTCAAGGGGCGGGAAAGGCCTAAATGGGCAGTGGTCAAAGCTCTGTTGCATGTCATGCGTCATGTAAAGCTATGTTTCACATCCACAGGCTAAACAAAGCGTCGTATCTTTGGGCCCTATCCGCATCAACAATCACTCGGCCATCACTGGGAAAAAGAAAAGAAAAGAAAAAAAAAGAAAAAGGAAGAATGGAGAGTTTGATATACATAGTTTTTAACAATCCTATAATTTTCTATTCTATAACCAAAAAGAATACTCCTCGCACATAAGAAAAAGGGGAAAGGAGAAAGAACCACAAAAAGTTATATACAGGAATTATATAAAAAAAGAAAAACACCCCGCGCTCAAACAACTCAACAGCACGCTTAAGCAGTAGAGTTAAGAACCATCTGCCTGACGGCAGGGAGGTACTCGTCCTCGACGTCACCACCGAAAGAAACAGACATCTTCATAAGCTGCCTGTAGTTGCGTCTAGGAGAAACCTTTCCAACGACAGTCTTGGTCCTGGTCTCAACCTGCTGGGGAACGACCAAAGGACGTCCGAGAATAGCCTCCATACCCTGGAAAGCAAAGGTAATGGCCTCCTTGGCATCACTCGTCAAGCATAGCGAATCTGGCGCCCTCATCGGCGAATTGAGACTCCATGTACTTCCAGATGTTGGGGTTGTAGGCTCCGCCACCGCACATGTAGACCTCCTTGCATTTGATGGTGCCGTCGAGGTTCTTGGGTCCGTACTTGCGGTAGGCCTCGACGGCGGCGCGAGCAGTGATACGGGTAATGGTAGCGGCGGTGTCCTGGGGAGAGGGGCCGCGGGGCTCGCAGGACTGGGTGGGTTCGTAGGCCTGCTGGTCACCGAAAAGCTCACGACCGGTGGTCTTTGGTGGAGGTATGTATATCAAAGTAGGAGAGGCTCTTAAGGTACTCGGAGACGATCTCTTCAGAGACGGTTCCGGCGGCACCAAAGACACCGTTTTTGTCGTACTCCTGGGCTCCGTCGGTGTAATGACGCATGGCAAAGTCAATGAACATCTATAAATCTATTAGCCAAGCCCACCAGGAGGCAAGATACAAGGCAGGGGGGGGGGGGGTAGCCTACGTTTCCTGGGCCAGTGTCAAAGTCGTAGATTCCGCTCATCCCACCGTTCTCCTCAGAGGTAGGGGGGATGAAGCAAACGTTGGCGATACCACCAATGTTCTGGCAAGCACGAGGGATAGTAGGGTGCTGGAGGAGGAGACCGTCGAAGAAGGCAATCATGGGAGCTCCCTGGCGGCCGACAGCTTGCTCGGAGATTCTGAAGTCGGTGACGGCAATCTTTCCGAGACGGGCAGCGAGGATGGTACCCTCGGCCATGGTGAGCGCAGAGCGGGTCTGGTCACCATTGGGCATGGAGAGGAGCCAGATGGTCTGTCCGTTGTATGGATTCTGCAGATATCAGAGTCCATCACGAGAAGAAGAAAAAAGAGCCTCTAGCGATCCAATGAGATATGGTGTCAAGTCACCAGATGCAATAATATTAATCCGCTCTTTTTCCTGGACAACGGGCAAAAAAGCCACCGGCAAAGAGACGTTCGCTGGATCCATGGCAGTAATAATGCTTGGTATTATTATTAATGTGGCAAACTGGACTAGTGCCTTCAAGTTGTAGAAGTACATTGTGACATCAACTCATACTCTCTAAATATAAGAGAGAGGGAGAGAATCGTCTCTAAGGATTGTTCCCAAATTGGAAGAGGCAAAGGGTACAAGCAATTGAGCTCCCCGTATCATTTTACTAGCAGCTAATAAACGCTTGCAATTGTCTCTGAGGAGGTGTTTCACGCCGCCTGTAAGGTTCTCTACTCTACATCTCGACTCTACTCCTATCTAGGATCATAATCTGCCAGGTTGTACCCACCCGCACAGGACAGGTTAATTCCCCAGGGAATTCCTAACCCACATCCTCCATGTTCCCCCCCCCCCCCCGCAAAAGCCTCGTCCCTGGCAGTGGTCCAATCTAAACAATGATTCATTCGTGGCTTTCTCTCTGTAGTATGCTAGCTAAACCCGGAAATCGGGATTCCTCTAACCAAGAGTAATAGTTCCCTCAACTTCACCATCCCATCGAAATCTGATAAATTACAACGGTCAAGTATATAAACCTCTGCGACACGCCATAAACTTTTCCCTCAGTATCAGTTTTCTCCCTCCCCCCCCCCTCCCCGCAAGCTCCCTCCCTCTCCTCCTCCTCCTCCTCCCTCACATACTCCTTCTCTCCATAGTTTCTATATCAGGAATTCGCCATGTATATCTAGGGTAACGCCCGAGGGTCGGCCCTTAGAATCCCGATCTCCATTGCGAGTTCTTCGGCCTTCTTGCTCTTTGGTTACGACCAAGGTGTGTTCGCCGGTCTGATTGGAGGTGACGGGTTCAAAAGTACCTTCAAAGACCCCGACACCACCACTATCGGTACCGTCACAGCAATTTACGAAATTGGGTGTTTCTTTGGTGCGATCTTCTCTTTCTGGGCCGGTAACAGGCTGGGGAGGAAGAACTCGATCTGGCTCGGCCTCTTTATCATGATGGTTGGAATAGTCCTGTAGACCTCCGCATACAACCTTGGACACATGATTGTTGGTCGTATCGTCACCGGTATTGGTAACGGTATCAACACTTCCACTGTTCCCATGTACCAGGTAGAGACCACAAAGGCCCGTTCCCGTGGTCGTATGATCTCCATTGAGGGGTGGTTCATCACAATTGGTGATCATTACCCCACAAGACAAATTTATTGATTAATATTCAAATATAATAGTAATCATCTAATATTACTATTATAGGTATCGTCATCTCATACTAAATTACCTATACCACCTCCAAACACTCCAACCCTGATATCCAGTTCCGTACCCCCATTGTCCTCCAGGCCGTTTTCGGTCTCGTCATCATGGTTATGCTCATCGGTCTCCCTGAGTCTCCTCGTTTCCTCATGGCCAAGGACCGCCGCGAGGAGGCCCTTGAGGTCCTTGCCTATCTCGACGACGGGCCCATCGACTCCCCCAATGTCCAGCGCCAGTTAAAGAGCATCTCCGACGCGCTCGCCTCCGAGGCCAATTCCGCCGGTGGTGGAAAGATCTAGTTTAAGGACTACTTTGCTGGCGGCAAAAAGCAGACCTTCCGCCGTCTCTGCCTCGCATATGGTATCCAGATGATACCGGCATCAATGCCGTTATCTTCTACTCGGCCTACCTTCTCCAGAATGTCCTCAACATTGAGCGTGAACTCTCTCATCATTGGCGGCTTCACCGGTCCTACTTCCTTCGTATCCACCTTCATCCCCATCCTTTCCGTTGACAGCTGGGGTCGTCGCAAGCCGCTCATCTATGGTGCTGGCGCCGGTCTATCCATCTTCATGATGTTATCGCTGTCCTCGTCAAGCTCCACCGTCGATGGGAACGACGCCGCTGGTGTCGCCGCCGTCATCTTCGTCATAGTCTACATCGCCACCTACTCCGGCTTCGCCTGGGTCGCTACCCCTGGCTGTACCCCACCGAGATCTCCGAGCTCAAGTTCAGGTCCCAGGCCACCGCCCTCGCAACCTCCGCTAACTGGCTGTGGAACTTTGTCGTTGTCAAGATCACCCCAATCGGTGTTGAGAACCTGGGCTGGAAGTTCTTCTTGGTCTGGATGTGTGTACTTTACGAGTGAGAGAAGAGAAGAGTGGGCCCTAGAAAGAATTCCCCATGATCTGTCCGTCCGCAGGCCAATGATCGCCAGGGGGGGGGGGGGAATTCAATGCGCAGGGATCAGGACTCCCGGTGCTTGGCATATACATTACATTAGTCTGGCATGGCTGGGCTTGGCGCTTGTAAGAAGTACATACATGTATCTTTGCTTGGGTGCTACCACAGCACAGTATCCTATAGGTACAATAAAGCTTGAGCCGCTCCAACAGCGGGTATATCTTTGTAAATACATATCGTGACCTCATGGTTCAGTTGGGCCGAGTTTGGGCCCATCTAGCGGGTGACATGCCACAGGGGCGCCGATACGCAGAGTGATGCATGTCGATCGGGTTTACATAAAGACGCCGTGCTGAATCTGGGCAAATAAAAAAGCCAAATAAACATAAGCCGCGCCCATAGGATCACTGTTTAATACATGTAGGTCCATAACATTGCTGCGATTACGGCTAGCTGCGACTGCGAAAGGCCGATGAAGTATAAATAACCCCACGTCCACCCACGGAGAGAGAACTGGCGGCCGTGGTGGGCTGGCGGAACCCCTGCAGGCTTAAACTCTTAGGGGGTCCTTCCTACAGTTAGTACATCGGAGGCATTGTGTAGAGGGTTGATTCACGATGGCTTGTGTAGGGTAGGTGGAGTATTGCCTGCAGCTAGCTCAGGAAGGAGTGAGCTCAGTCCCTTTCCACATTGAAGATAAAGCCAATATATACGTTTCTAGATGTTCATGCTCGATCTCATCGCTTGGGCACTTAAAAAAGGTGATAAAATCATATCTAGGTAAAGGGCCAGTCATGGGGTAAAGTTGACAGGACTTCCGGCCATTCCACTCAAAGCGGTGCGATCAATCATTTACCCACCCCCGGTATTAGTAAACAGTCAAGCCGAGTGATATTTCGAGACGCAGCAAAAAAACTAATGCTGACTAATCACACACAGGAAGAAAAAAAAACTCAGTCTAACCTCCTCATCGGATTTTCGCGAGCCAAAACAAAAAAGAAAACTTCAAATTCACAACCAAAACCCCACAATCCCACGATGGCCGCTGCCGCAGCAAGGACTCTCAGAATTGGTACATACCTGATTTCTTCTCTTTGTGTTGAGCGAGCTCAATTGACTGATCCCCGATTTTTTCTGCAGGACTCATTCCCGGTGATGGAATTGGCCGTGAGGTTATTCCCGTGAGTTGCCTAGAAATTCCTTGTTCGCCTCTATTGGATGAGCGGATTTGCTCACCGTCTTTGCTTGTGCGTGTGTATTTATAGGCCGGAAGACAAATCCTCGAAGCCCTGCAGAGCTCCACAAACTTGAAATTCTCGTTTGTGGACCTTGAGGCTGGTTTTGAAACATTCAAGAAGACTGGAACTGCGCTGCCGGACAAGACCGTGGATGTGCTCAAGAGTGAGTGTGATGGTGCTCTCTTTGGTGCTGTAAGGTAAGTGGATTGAGTATAAAGAAAGAAACCACCAAAGGAAGAGACGAATGGGTGATTGACAGTGATATCGCAGCTCCCCAAGCACCAAGGTCGAGGGCTACTCCTCCCCCATCGTGGCCCTCCGCAAGAAGTTGGACCTCTACGCCAATGTCCGCCCGGTCAAGTCCGTCAAGGGTGGTGCGATCCCTGTCGACCTCGTCATTGTCCGTGAGAACACCGAGGACCTGGTATGTCACCCCTAACCCAGTCGGTGGTTGCACCAATCATCTAACAACACCCAGTACGTCAAAGAGGAGCGCACTTTTACCGCCCCCGACGGCACCAAGGTCGCTGAAGCCATCAAGCGCATCTCCGCCCGCGCCTCGAGCCGCATCGGAAAGATCGCTTTCGAGCTCGCACTCAAGCGCGCCTCCCTCCGCGGGGCCGGCGCTGGCTCCCCGCTCGTGACAATCACCCACAAGTCCAACGTCCTCTCACAGACCGACGGACTCTTCCGTGAGACTGTCCGCGCCGTCTACGAGTCCAACCCGGGCTACTCTGGCGTCCGCTGCGAGGAGCAGATCGTGGACTCTATGGTCTACAAGCTCTTCCGCGAGCCCGCTTACTTCGATGTTGTTGTTGCGCCCAACCTCTACGGTGATATTCTCTCCGATGGCGCCGCCGCGCTTGTCGGGTCCCTCGGGTTGGTACCGTCCGCAAATGTCGGTGACAACTTCGCCATTGGTGAGCCTTGCCACGGTTCGGCTCCGGACATCATGGGCCAGGGAATTGCGAACCCAATTGCTACCATCAGAAGTGTTGGGCTGATGCTGGAGTTCATGGGTGAGACTGATGCTGCTGCCAAGATCTACGAGGCCGTTGATGGCAACCTGGTTGAGGGCAAGTACTTGTCACCCGATTTGGGTGGTAAGGCTGGCACCAAGGAGGTTGTCGATGATATCCTGAGGAGGTTGTAGGGGTGAAGATAACTGTTGCAAATGTATATATCTATTTATTGACATGAAACCATCTGTGTCATGGGAATAAAAGTTTGTGTGTTCGTAGTCCGGTCTTGCTTTATGTAACCCTTTACATTATGTTATATCACAGATGTTTGAACTCTCAAGATAGATTTATGCGGGTTGGGTGGGCGAGGATGAGGGTTTGCTTAATGGCTATGGTTTGATACTTCCCGGCTCATATTTTAGACATCGTTGCCCTAACTCTAGCATTATATTACATGGATAGTCTTGGTAACATTTATATATAGAACCTTGCACTGGCCGAAGGTTCCACGGTGCTGTCTCAAAAGCTCTCCCTTGACAACCAACGTGCAGGACGAACCGACCAATTAGGAGTCGACACATATTTCCCCCAACACCAGGAAATACCCCGCTTTCGAGTTTTCTGCCAATCAGAAAACCTCCGAGTCATTTACAAAACTCTTAGGCTTCACCAGGAGTTACAGCGACAGAATGAATACAATGAAGGCACACAAGTCAACTAACTGGAGAGACAACAAAGCCATGAGTATCCAGAAACTCATGGCCACCCACGCGGATTTGCAAAACCAAAGATATCGAGCAAATTACGAGACTGAGGCGAAATGTGTGAGCAGTTTAGCGAAGAAAAATAATGAATCAAGCGGCAAGTTCATGAATCGTGGAAAAGATTACAAGGCGCCAAAGCGTGCTCTACGGAGGCGAGGCCGGTGAGGCAGAAAGGCTATCGCGGAACAATTTGTTTTGAAAAGGCGAGGAGAAAGAGGCGCCCTACCGATGAAGAAGAAAGAAAGAGGAGAAATATGGCGGGTCGGAAAGTGGAGTCGATTACGAGATGGAAGAAGCCGAAGAGAAGAGGAGGAAGAGATCTGCGCCACGCCACCGCCAGTGACGCTTCTAACGCGCGATACCACAGTCTGCAGACCACGTGCCTACATCAGCAAACTATTACTTGTGTATACAGTCTCCCAACAGTCTCCCGGGTCTCCTGAGAGTCTCCTGAGGCTCCTGAATATTTTTTGAGTCTCCTGAGGCTCAGGAGACCTCAGGAGACAAATGAAGTCTTGCTGATGTACCAGAGACAAGAGACAACCCAAACCCCCCCAGAGAGACGCGAGACATCGGTCCCCTCTCACCCGAAGTCCGCGCCAGCTGTCAAATGGGTGGGGGTTACGGCAATACCATCGGATAGTATCCGATTGGCGTCGTAGACGAGGAATGTGACAGCGGAATGAGAAGAAGCGAAACATATACGATTAAGGAAGTGGGCATGGTTCAAGACAGCGACAAGACGGCCTTTTAATTTTGCCGGTAATATCGGCGTATGTCTTTGTCTGCATTATACTATTACCGTCTTTATAATATTCTGCGTAGACACCATTAGTATTAGCGTGTCTATTAGCTATCTAGATAGTTGTGGCGCTGGCGGTGCGACACGTATGCCGCATCCCCGCCGTAGAAGTTATAAGCCTAAACGGCTTCATCAATAAACATCATCTGAGACATCATAATCGTAAGTCTTGTCGAATCATCACAGCGTGATTGGTATAACACACTCAGTCAATGATCGAAACCGCCATCGCCAGATTCATAACTGTGTCACTCTGGCTAAGTCTTTCACTGCAAACGAAATTCAACTCGCTCTTCCCTATCCACCAATTCATCATCCTACCACATCCATCACCTAAAACTACACTCCTACCCCTCTACCTTATCTATTCTACATGGACAATAATCTCCGCTGGAATCACAGAAACCCAGGAAGAAGGAATAGGGAAGCTAGAAGAGCGGCACTAGCGAACGCCGCTGCACACAATTTACTTGCACCAAGAAACTCACGATACCTCAACTCCAGGCGTGCCCATCATCTCTGTAGCCATCGCTGCATTTGAAGCTCTTTCTGAGCAATCTCAACCACCTCACGCAGTTACTGCACCAGTCTCTATCCCATCATCGGGCCTATCTACTCCTCACTACAATACCGCTGAGGAGGACTTCTACCATCAAGTACCAACCACGGAGCAAAATAGAATTGCCCCCTACGCCGAATCAAACCCTCAACAACCTATCAACGAAGGAGAGAACACTCAGCACGGGGTCCAGCCAACCAATCCTTATCGGGACCCCATCTATCAAGACTACTCCCCCTTCAACCTGCACCAAGATTCCGCAACCCAGCCGGACTCGGACCTAGAGAGTAACAGTTCTACTCTCCCTCCCCCGAGATCTTGGCCAACGCAGCAAGCTCACACCAGCCGCATTCCCATCCGGCGCGAAGATAATAAGCTCGCTCTAGAAAACTTCTTCAGTCGCCTCGCCGAGATTCGTGACTTTAGGAGTTTAGCGGATCATATCACCAGTTCACCCAACCGTACGCAAAGGAGAACACAAACCAGGCCCAGACCTCTCTCCGAACGCATCACCAGACCTGATTCGTCCAGACACAATAGGAGCGTTAAAGGCTGGGCGTCTAGTTCCAACTGTATCTATTCAGGAGGCTATTAATTCAGATCGAAAATCACTACTCTTCTTTATCTTCTCCTATTCCAGATTCTATTCTTCCTTACATTTCTTATATTCATTCCTTTTTCCCGTCGGGACTAGACGTCCTCAATTCCAGAGTAGGCAAAACGACTAGGTCAGGAGGACGCAACCTAACTTTGGAAACCTCGGAGCTAGAATCAATCCAGACTAAATTTATCCAATCCATTGATATCTGGAAAGATAAGAACACATTGCCTACCCCCACTCTGGATAACACCCAATCCTCTGAGCTTTCCAATTGCTCATCATCTTCAGAAAAAGAATTAGACAATCATACTCCTGTCCCTCAGGAGACTCCTGTTTCTCAGGAGCGAGGTGTTTCTCATCTCACAGTACCCGGAGGTGTTTCTCATCTCACAGTACCCGGAGGTGTTTCTCATCACCCGGGTACACCCGCCCATCTCTATCGTCTCTCTGAATCCTCTACCCGCACCCCTAAAAAACTTAACAATCACTACCCAAAGCCTGTATCATCCGAGTATTCAAAGATGTCGAATCACTCGGAAGAAGACATTCCCTATCCCACATTACCCTCACCCCATCAATCCCCTGGTCCTGCCCCAACCCCAATAGACCCATCTACTCCAACCTGGGTACACGCACTCATGGCTAGTGCTGCCGAGGATAGAAAAGTAGCGATGCAGTCTATCCACGCCACCACCGCGTTAAGTACAAGCATTGGGAAGTTCTCAGAAACGAGGAGCGTAGAACGGTCGGAGAGCCAATTCGGGAATCTGAAACCCGAGACAATCGGCAAGTTCGAACCTTCATCTATACCAGACGCCGACGCAGCACAACGCTTCATCGACGCTATAGAGGACAGCGTTAGCCTTTACGGCGAAGCACGTACACGCGCGATCCTCAGGCGCTGCATCACGGGAACTATTGCCACCGACTGGTACTTCGGCCTATCCAAGACAGACAGAGACGAAATGGCTCTCACCACAGTGTGCTGGGTAACAAAGATAAGAAGGGACTTCATGCCAAGAAGAGCCCTATTGGAAGTCGAAGCTCAGAAAGAAATATTCACGTACAATCAGAACAGAACAGCATCGGACTACGTGACTAAGAAGATTCGCCTCCTACGTATCGCCGGCGTTACCGATGAGGACCTCCAAGTAGAGTACATCCACAGAGGCCTCTCTCGAGCACACGAGCTCTACGCCATGATGGAAATGAAGATCAAAGACGATGGAACCAACAAGGTACAAGATTATAGGAACGAAGTTCAAAAACTGCAGGGAGCAGCTTACGCTTCTTACCTAGCACGGTCAGGTGGATCCGACCGCTACCAAAGAAGACCATGGAACACATTCCAAGACAATCAAAAAACGTCAGGAGATCAACCAAGAGCTGTCACTTATCCAAGCTGGACCTCCGATAGCAATTTACATGGTAAGAAGAAAGCGCAGGGGCGGAAGCTTTCAAACGTATTAGAAAATGCAGGAATTTTCCGTCCTGCGGAGATGGAGAACATTGGGATAGCGAATGCAAAATGAAAAATTCAAAACTCGTGAAAAACGCGCGCCTCTTCTGCGACCCCAACGACGATGGCCTCTCCGACTTTGAAGAAGCGAAGAGCGCCATTAAGAGTATTATGAAGGGGTGATGCACGCCCACTTCGCCTTCGAGTGTAAAGCCACTTCGGACGAACAACAAGGGTTCGTAGGAGCAATAAGCACCTCCAAATAGTATCCGTCAAAGCGGCTAGATGGCGCAGTGGGACTACTAGCGGGTGCTCCTCAAGATTCGGTATCATCAAGAAGCCCTATCCCAGGGTCCTGGGCCCCAATCCCAATTGAAGAAAGATCACCTTCACAACTGCCCTATCCAATAGCTCACACCTGCGGAAAGTGCAGCTTAGAATTCAAATCTAAGAATGCCCTCTTTCGACATCTTAAAGAAGCAAACCACTACCACAGGGACCCAAAGGCGTCAAGCTCAAAAACTATTGTGGAATCAGACTCCACCTACGCTTCAGATCCGGAAGATAGGATCTTGGACTACCAATATATGACCCTAAACGTTACGTTCGACCCAGATACAGGAAACACCTATGAAGTAGTAGCTGACACCGGCATCGGGAACTCTGCCATCGACGCCGAATTCCTACAAGCAAACGTCCCCAGCGCGCAGATCATACCCCTCAGATCACCAAGAATCGTTCGAGGTATCGGGGGAGGATCAGTCACAGTGGAGAAACTAGCACTAGTCCCCACATTCTTCATCAGTAACGGTAACACCCTTAGCAAACTCAACATTACATACCACGTCTTCAACGACCTGGGATGTAACATGTTAATCGGTAACGACGTCTTTCTATCCGAATCCGCGGAAATAAGATTCGCGCAAGGTCACCTAGTCCTAGGTTCATGCAACAACATGAAGATACCAATAAAGATCACGACGCGCGAGCGAGCTTCAAAAGTCATAGTACGGGTAACAAGCAATTGCACGGTACCCCCTAGAAGCATCTACGTCCTACCCATAAGGTTAAACCGCACACTGGATCCAGCTCAGGATTACATATTCATCGGCAAGAAGAAAGCCATATCAGGACACTCATGCGGATCGGGAATATTCCTACATGATCAAGCAAACGTAGTCTTCACAAACCTCACGGACAATACACTCACAGTCTTCAAGAACACTGTCATAGGATGCGTTAGTAGCGTTAGCCCCGCCGACTTAAGAAAAGTGTGGCCAGAAGCTTCGCAGGAGATAAGAGCATATTTCGGTATGAGCGAGCCAGAAAAAGAATACGAATCTTTGCCTGCAGAATTGATGCTGGAGCAGAATAGACCTAGAATAATACCAGTCCTAGGAGAAAAAGGCGACACTCGCAAACCTACACAAAACACACCTTACATAAGACCCAGCTGGCTAGACGAAGAATTCATACCCGTCTACCCCTATCCTCTGGCTGAAGGCATCACCACACCAGATATCGCAGAATCTAGCTGGGCAGAAGTCAATATTAGCAAAACAGACCTAACTATCGATCAAGAGAATGCGCTGCGTGATCTCTGTAAACGCTATAGAGTCATATTCAACGAGAAACTAGGATGCGTAGCTTTAACACCATACGGAATTACGCTGCACCGCTGCCGCGAACTCGAAAGAAATATCGTTCAAAACCACCATACCCGCTTTCAAAAACGCAAGAAAGAAATGATCGACACGCAATTTGATAAGAACGTAGCAAGCGAAGAACGACTCAAGTCGACTGCGCCATCACCCTAAAGACGCAAGTGCTTGTCGTAGACATAACGAAAGAAATGACCACATCGAGCATACGCTAACGCCAACGACTACCGTGACGCATACCCATTACCCCCAAGAAGAGTGACATACTCGCAAACATCGAATGAATTTCATTACGCCCTGACATCACCTCCGCTTTCTATCAACGCACGATTCACCCCGACGACAGATAATGTACCCATCGCGACCATAGAGCGCCATGAGACGTTTATCATCTTCTCGACGATATAAACGCCACCCAACACCGCAGAAACTAATTGATAAAGCATTCAGTATGACTAACCCGCTTCGCTCCCACAAGTTTCAGACGACATTTCATACATCTACGCCAAGAAAGATACGAATCCACCTCAACGGTTTTTGGTGATACTAGCAAACCTCGATCACGCCACAAGAAAAAGGCTTATGATTCTTCTCTTTAGAACTACTTGCGCTACCTCGCCGACAGCCTGACTCACTACAACAGAAGCCAAAACAAAGCAATGATCCTAAACCTCCCTTACCTGCAGACACTCAATGCCTGTAATACTTCATGGATTAACCAATCAATAAAAGACTTAAGACCATACTACGCTTCAACGATCAAACCCTTACACAACTAAAAGCTAAAATGGTCAAATTAAGACCTACCGGAGAAAGATACACGCCAAAGAAGGTTACTTAAGAACGACACATGCTGAGAGCTCAAGACGCGAGACGCTTATAGGATCCCGACCGCGCCTATCACTCCGTAACGACAGACCGCTTCACGCCTTCCTCGACGCCTCCCTGCATCACGGCATAGAGAAAGAGTTCTCATCAGCAGAAGGACTTAGATAAACCAAATACTACCAAAACGAATCTAAGACCCATATTATTTTTCTCACGAGAAATTACCCAAGAGAACGAAACCACCTACCACGATACGGAAACGTCAGCGCCTAGTATGGGCCGTTAAGAAGATGAGACCCTAGTACCTAGAACAAACTAAAGCAGTCTTCTATACAGATCACTACAGCCATATACAAGATTTAACTACTAGCGACATCTTCAAGAGGGTCTAACCTTCTACGCAGAACCGTGATATACCTCACCAATTCAAGGATCATATATCCGTCATTTACAGGAAGGGAACAGAAATGGAGGTCCCCGATGTGCTTTCAAGACTCAGATACCAGTGCACGGAACGGGAACTGAAATTTAAACAAATGGCAACATACGCAGAAACCGCCGATACGCATTTAGCTTGAGGTCACTGAAGCCTTCACGGTGAGATCCCACAAAACTACGCAGTATCGCTGACCGCAAACGCCACGAGGCGACTTGAAAGAAGAAATCCAAAATAATAACCATCTCGTGAAGGTGCAGAGATGCCATCAAGATCCACAACGGAAATCCGCGATACAAAGCGCTCAACGACATCTCAATACGACAGAGACGGACACCTCTACTTCAGACCCAAAAAGCGACAAATTCAGAATAAGTAGTATCGGAAGCCCGCCCAAACCTGCGCTTTAATTACTTCATACAGACACGCGATAGCAGACATACGAGAACCTGGCGAACCTCTTCTACAAGAAAGATGTGATACACACTAAAACATACGCGAAAGATCGCCAGATTGCTCAAACAAACCTAGAAACCACAAGCCTTACGGACACCTCAGACCAATTATCTCTCCTCCAATACCATTCGATACACTCACCCTAGACTTAATCACAGATTTACCACCTTGCCCCCATAAGATACTAGGTAAAACGCCCGAATCCATTCACGTTGGGACCGGAGAACTTTACGATTCCATAATGACTATCACGGATAAGCTCAAGCCGCGAGATTCATCGGCGATGAAGGAAGTTTCAGCGCGCAAGCAGACAGATTCTACGACAGTACAGATCCTTACGTGCATTCTAAGACATTAATCACGGATCAAGATAAGCGATTTATCGGTAAGTTTTGGAAGCAGCTGTTTAGCCGCTACGACGCGCTAATTTCAACAAGTTCACAGACCCGCCGAGACGGCCAATCGGAGCGACTAATCAAACTCCTGAAATTACACCGCTTCATGCGACGACAAACAGGAAAACTGCTTCACCACCTCCCAAAGAATCGGGCGAGTAATCAACAATAAGTAGATCGACGATCACGGATACACCAAACGAAATAACGACGGCTTAAGACTTTCAGTGATAAAGATCGACTCCAATAACCCAAATAAGACAACGAACCTACTTCACAGCCGCAGGGGAAGTCAAGAAGAGACGCCAAGACGCCATACCGCGCTCAAAAACAGATTACGAACCAAAGATAACGGTAAGACGACGACTCGACTTCTCCTTCCTGATACGCCTTCATCTCCCTAAAGAAAGCGATATACACTCCCATCCGCAAGTGAAGAAGAAGAAGAGACAGAGACAGTGACCTTACCAGATATTGGAGTCAGTAGGAAAAGGACGAGCTCTCAGACTACTACTACCACCGAACAGTAAGATTAGCAACGTCATTTCGATCACTAACCTAGAACCCGCTCCAAAACCAAAAGACCAATGGCCAGAAGAAGAAAAACCTAAACCACTGCGCCAAAGAACTAACGCAGATGACGATCCCGACGCCGAATGGGAGATAGAGGTTCGATATCACATGTAACGCATTAAGAAGAAGAATACCGATCGTGGAAAGGATGGGGCATCGAATATGACGAATGGCTATCCGAAGACGACCTCCCGCACGCTAAAGAGCTGATACGCGAATACGAAAACACCCTCGACGAAAAAGCAAATACCGAAGAAACGGTGGCCGGTTATCGTTAAAGATAACGTAAACGGCGATTATCTCGACGGCGGAATGGAACGCGAAACGCGGAACGCGAAACGCGAAACGCGGAAACGGTGGAACGTGGAAACGGTGGAACGCGGAAGCGAACGATGGAAACGGAAACGGTAAAAGATTAAACGATTAAACGGCGGAAACGGGTAGAAACGCGACTATTACAAATTGCTTAAACGGAGGTTTCGACGGTTTGATCCACGCCAGAACGGCCGCGACTCATACGTAAGTGCAATTGCGCTGCATTATACTATTACCGCTTATAATATTCGACGCAGGACACCATTAAGATACGCTGGTCTCTATTAGCTATCTAGATAATACTTGCGTAGCGCTGACATCGATGCGCTCGCATCCCCGCCGCCGCAGAGGTTATAAGCCCAAGCGGCTTCATCAATAAACATCATCTGAGACATCATAATCATAGTACTGTGCAAATCATCACAGCAATGCGTGCGAGACAAGACTAGGAGAAGCAAAAGAGCGGGATGGGCATTTTAAATTCGAAGCGACAGAGTTTGAGTTTTGGCTGCTTCGGTATCAGCAGAGGGCGATAGACATCAGCAAACTACTACTTGTGTATGCTGTCTCCCAACAGTCTCCCGGGTCTCCTGAGAGTCTCCTGAGACTCCTGGATATTTTTTGAGTCTCCTGAGGCTCAGGAGACATCAGGAGACAAATGAAGTCTTGCTGATGGACGAGACGGACATCAGCAAACTACTACTTGTATATGCTGTCTCCCAACAGTCTCCCGGGTCTCCTGAGAGTCTCCTGAGGTTCCTGGATATTTTTTGAGTCTCCTGAGGCTCAGGGGACATCAGGAGACAAATGAAGTCTTGCTGATGGATTTGTATGGGAGCGAGGGAAGAAGGGCGACGTTTGAAATTGTTATATGTTGTTGATTTGTGTTTTGTGTTTTGTTTGGGGAGTACTTGCGCGGCGAATGATGAGGCTCGAGACAGCGAGCGCGCCGTGTCGGTTAGTGTTGAGGAGGCTGAGACTGGTGTTTTCTGTTTTGCATGAGCACTTGGCGCGAACGATGAGTCGAGACAGAAATACGAGTTGGTTAGTGTTGAGGAGGTTGTGAAGGTGTTTTCCTATTGTTTTGTTTCTGTAGTTGGCGGTGGAAGTTGCTAGCCTGCTGAATACCCTTTACTGGGCGTGGTTAGGGGCTGGCGGGGTAGTTCCGGGGGTTCGATATCGTCATAGCCTTTAGGCTGGATACGATTAATGATGTAAACAAAAAAAAAAAAAACGGTGCTGTCTCCTTGCTTTGTATTTAAACCTAACCCTGATAGAAGTTACCGAGTGATCATGTGTGAAGTCAAAGAGAAGCTCGCGAATCGTGCAAAATCTGTTCTGACACACAATCTCCTGAACTACCACTGAATTAGCCGTTAAGGAAAGTAGGTCCTACTCACCAACACCCTATATTGCAACACCCGAAACCATCAAATATACCCATCTTGAGGACCAAACTACACTGCTTCTTGAGAAACATAAACTCCGTTTTCGAAAAACTCCGTCTACACCCACCCAACAGAGCCATTGCATAATGGAGTTTCATAACCAAAAGGGCTGTCAAAAATGGGCCCTAAACCACTAACGCCTACAGGGCAGCTCATTTATTAACGAACGTGTTCATTGCCGGTCCAATTTGCCACTGAATACATATAGTTATTGCATATTGGTTAATAGCCAAGACCTGATGTAGAGCATGTCAGAATACTAGCAGGAATGGGCATGTAGTGTTTTGGATTGTGCATTATATATTCCCAACCAAAATTAAAGAAAACAAAGAATAGAGTAGGTAAAGAAAGCTATACATCTATGTGTCTATCGATATCTTTGGCGTTTTATTCCATTTCATGGTTTTCCTCAACAACAAGCCCGCCACTCTGGAGTGATATCTGGCCGCTGCCAAATACCTTCATAAAACCAATCCCCATCCATATCTTCCTCCAGGATACGCCAACCTCCAAGGCGGATCTGCTTCAAACTTGGACTCCTCATCGGCCGCTTATAAAGTTTAGCCATACAGAGGAGGTTCCAGAAGCCAGGGGGCATGCAACAGAAACTCAAAATTTGCATATTTTGCGATCCCTCAACGAGGTTGAAAAAAAATCTTGATATCTCGTTGTCCTTGGCTCCAGAATAGGTAGCACTAAAGTCTTTTAGCTTCGGAAGAGGATGTTGATACATGGCTTCAACGTAATCAACATTGGTGTCCCTTATATACCCCATGTGGAGTTTCTCTAGGACCGGAAAGAAGCAGCCGAGTTTATTCATTATAGGAAGTGTTATTGAGATGCTCTCCACAACAAGCGTTTTAAGATTGGCCGCTAAAAACATGCCATTGTAGAAATCAAACTCACAGAGCGGGTTTGATACACTTTTAAGATTTTCTAAGACCAGGGTTTCAAGATCGGGGAGTAGTTGAAGAAGCGTGATTAGTTGGTCTGGGCGAATATTCTTGCTTGCGTGGCCCCCCGGGTGGGCTATAAGAGTTTTAAGCTTACTCAGGAGATTTCCGAGGTCCGTGATGTCATCTAATATTATGGCCAATAGGCTTTCATGTACGGTTTTCTGACTACCTCTCAGAATAAGGGAGGACAAGGTTTGCTCGTGGAGCCTGAGCTCTCGGAGAAGATTGAGAGGTTGGTATGTATGGCTCTAGAAGGCGGGAAGAGAGGCGGGGGGGGGGGGGGGTAATAATTAGCAGCTTGCAAAGACTAGACCAGCTACTTATTAAAATGAACTCACCTTGCCGCCGATAGAATGGATATACAAGCTTCTAACACACCCTCTTGGGAGATTTGGAACCATCTTATGAGAAAAGTCTTTGCAAATATTTCGTTTAGGCTGTTCATGAATAAATATGCTCTCCCAGATCTCTGGGACCAATCCTAACTGGCTAAGATTCTTGTGGGTGCTAAAAATGAACCTGACCCGGTCCAGAGTATCAAGGTTTTTCGCAATAATCGTCAATACTATATATATATCCCAGATGATATCACTAAGTTAGTTAAATTAAGAATTCGGCATGGTTAAGAGAGCTCTTACGTTCGAGCGGAAGCTTCCCAAAATATCCCAATGAATGATTCGTGGGGTTTGAAACAAACACTTCAAGTCTCTTTATCTTTAAATGATAAATATTAGAGATGTTTCGATACTTCGAAAATTCAGAGTTTAGCCATATCAACTTCCGAACTTACTTTTGGTGTGTTGCGAGGAGTAGTAGTTTGGGGTCGGGCGGCGCGATATTTAGGTACTGGACCGAGCTTTGTATCCCTGCCTAAGCGTTCTTTGTTGACCGTCGCTCCCATATCCTTCTTGCATGCACACTTAATACCACAGGAAAAATATTCACCAGCCATATCCAGTTAGGATCAGATGGGCAGTGAGAAGGCGTGTAGAGGTAGGAAAGTTTATGGTTGATGCTTGTTGGGGGGATAGCGGGGTAAGAACGACTCAAGTGGTAAGCATGCATCCGACCTCCCTATATGATGACAAGAGCTTGGAGCGCGTGATATAGTACACTCAAGCATTCTCGAGCGTTCTAAGGGGGCGTGGTGGAATTCTATTCTCTAGGGGGCTAATTCTATGTATACGTATACGTAAACCATCTGTCCAAATGATGAAAACAGATATACCGTTTCAACCCTATACATGGCTCTCCACATTTCAAATATTTACATAGGACAAATGCATATTTAAAGCTGAGATGTATTACATGCACATCTACTTGACGTGAGAAAAAGTCCTCGGCCGGGATCGTTGTCACTTGGGTGTTGATCTGGCCAAGAACCTTTCCTCGCATCAAGTACTTGCCACGAGATCAAGTTTCTGCCGCCACTTCTGTGTTGCAACAGCGCCTTCTCGCGCAGACCTGGTGGAAGCCTATTGCGTTAGTCCTAGGCACATTTGATTGACTTCCGGTAATGACCTCATCCTCCTGGGCTCAGAAGCCACAGTACAACGTGGTAGCCAAGGCAACCGAGTGATGATCCATGACCCACCTTAGCAAAGTCTAACACATTACTTTCCGCTGGTAAATGGAAAGCTATGGGACCACTTATAAAGACCCTCTTAGGGGCGGAGGAGGCCGGGGGGAGTTGGGCAATCAGTCGATCAATTGACCAATCGGCCATGCCAGTGGTTGTTATCTATTATGTACTGGATTACATCCGCATCAGCAAGACTTCATTTGTCTCCTGATATCTCCTGAGCCTCAGGAGAATCAAAATATCCAGGGATCCCAGGAGACTCCCAGGAGACTCAGGAGACAGTTGGGAGACTCCAGACACAAATGGTAGTTTGCTGATGTGTTTTGAAAGTTTCTGTAATATGATTAGTCGGGCATGACTAGGGTATTTAACTAAGCACGGCACATGAGAATACCGAAACTCTACCCAAAAGATATAAATGAGGAAGAATGCATAGAGGCCCCCGGGGGAGGGGAGCGTAGCCCCTAATACTAGAAGCCCAGAAGAACTTGATATCCATTAGTCTCTGCCAGTGGGTACTCTAACCTATGTTAATATGTTTCAGAACCTTTTGAGTTTAGGATAAATCAGGAAAACAAAATCTGTATCTGATGGTATACTAATAAAATAATACAACTAACTTAAAATATTGAAGAAACAATGTATATTATATGTTAATTTTTGACGAATAAACAATTTAACTGATGGGTAAAATGCCCATTGTGCATACACTAATATCCATACTTCCAAGTAGAGCACCCAAGGCTAAAAAGTAACTAAATGATAAAAAAAGCCGGCAACAAAAGACTTATGTGAGTGAGTGTCATCCCTCAAGAGCGTCGCTACCATATTGGGCATTCTCATCACTGCTCCCACCAGGGCTTGAACCTGTTGTGGTCATATGACAAAGCCCAGTGTATTACCACTAGGCCACGCCACGATGCTTTTGTTTGTGTCGTTGTAGTTTATGAGCGGAAAGATCTTTTCCTTGGCAAGGTCAAACTGGCGGGAATTGGTACATGTAGAGTACATGTATACATGTATGTATACCTCGATGTCAAAAATCCCGGGACAAGCCCCCGTAGCAACTCGCGGTTGCGTTGTCCCGGGACTTTTAAATAAGAACTATACCTACCATAGAGAGAGCTAGAGGATTAAAGCTTGCACAACTCGCGGTCGCGAGGTGGTAACCCCTACATGTAGTATTATGCACTTTGGACTACACAATCCATAAAAGAGAAAGTTTTCTTATAGTCTAATATTGCATCACCTTCGCCTTCTCGCTTGGCTTTTTTTTTTAACTACTGCCATCAACCTTCTAATTTTTGTAAACATCGATACCTCACCTGACGTTCCAGAAATCAACTCCAACACCCCCCAAGATTACCCATCCACTCTTCCCTTCTCTACCCCTTACACCTACAGCCCCTGCAATATCGGCAACACATGAATATCTCTCTTCCAACAATCTCACTTTTACAGCATTGCCACTCGTATTTATATTCCAAACCTTGACCTCCTGACTAACCGCAGAACTTACTACCGTTGGTCCCATAACTACTATCGCCGTTACAGCAGATGCATGTGCCCTTGGTACTATGAAGGTCTCGGCCCGTAAGCTTTCCTCTCCGCTAAACTTGATCCTTGTAACTCCCAGGGCACAATCATCGCCTCCGGTGTAGATTACTACGTCCCCAAGCGCATCGACAATGGCTTCAAATGCTTTAATACCGCTCTGGTGAGTCCGCTTAGTCAGCAGTGTCTCTGGGAGCTTCATAGTATCCATCTTTCCTACACGATCTTGCAGCAAAAGCTCTTCCTGGTAAATAGAGAATCCAAAACCGTGTAAGAGGGACGAAACGTCGTAGGCGGTGATATATCCATCTGTCGCGGCAATGAAAAGATGGATCTTACCAATGCTAGGCTGTACGACAAAAGCGGTTTGGAGGATGCAATTAGTCTTGTACCGACCCTGCGACAAGAGAGTGAAGGCGTGCGATGTTAGTGAGTAGTAGTAGATCTTGATACTACTATCACTTAAACCCACGCCTACTACAAATCCAGTCTTACAGCCATCCTTCCCACGCACATCTACAACCCCCAAGCCCAAAATTCTCAGATCCCCGTCTACACAAGGTCCCTTAGCCTCCCGTACAACCCCGCCATCCCTGACTCTCCAGACTGCGAGCTCCTCGACACCGCCGCTAGAGAAGAGCCATCCCCCACACCCGCTCCACACAAGCTGCTGGACGCCTGTTGTGTGCCATTTTACTACTGCAATACTTTCTATGCTCCCAGTAGTGATGTTCACGGAACTGATACGGATAAGCGTGTCCTCCGCACCAGTAGCCAGGAGGCCCGTAGAGGGTGCAAAAGCAATAGACTTAATCTCGCGTCCATGCAGTCCTGGGGTAAGAGGGCGCTGAGGATAAAGTGGGAGGTGGGCAATATGCACCTATCAAAGAGTTAATGATTGGTTACGGGGCCGAGTGAGATGTCATGACCCAACTCATGGAATAACTTGCCTTTGATGCCTTAGTCCAAACAAACCACCCCACACTCTCCTTCCAATACAGGCACCAAGCGCGGTGAGCGCCTCCACATTCTACGACGGCAATATCGACCCCCTTGTCCTCGTCATGCACGAAGAAGTTCTTACCACGGAAGCCCCAGATGTGCCTGTCCGAGGATGAAGCGCCTTCAATGACATTGCAGTTTGTGGGTGCCGTTGAGTGAATCGTTGATAGTGAAGGCTCTGGGGAAACTGTGAAATTATGGATTGCGAGCCCGCCATTACGGCCGACGGTTTGGATATTTATGGAGCTTGAGAGGCTAGAAGGGGAAGAAGGGAATGGTGTGATAGAGGTTATTGCATCAGTAGAGTGAAGATTGTGATATACGGCTAGAAGGGCAGTAGTGGTATGAGAGTAGACAGCAAGTGCTCCGTTCCGGGACCCGAGAAATATTAGAGGGGTTGTATTTGAGTGGGAAATGTAGAGGCAGGTTGGAAGGAATCTCTTGGTGTTTTCCTCGGAGGGGGCAGTGAGGTGAAGAGGAGGGAAGTGGGCGGTGTTGTTGTTAATGTGAGCAAAGGTGTGTAGGGTAAAAATAGAGGTAGTGAGGGTGGTAGTGAGGATGTTATAAGTTTTCTCGTGGCTTTCTGTAGAGAATGAAATGTATCTATTAGATATGGGCTGTTTGTCTAAGAATACATGCAAGAGCTTGTACACACCTCCCCCAGGTCCTATGCTAGTCCAAACGCCACCGACCTTCCCGTATTCACCCTCCCAACCAGCCTGCCACCACTCTATCTCTCCGTTCCTGTCGATGTAGCACACCCCCACTTCCCCTCTGCCATTTCCAAGTGCTACCATTCCCTCATCCAGCCAGGATGCTACGAGACTCCAATTTTTCAGACTTTCACATTCTGTAACGAGCCTCCACATCTTGGTAGTCAGGTGGTAGGTCAAGAGCTTCCCATGTGAGGTGGTAACAAGAAAGCGATTCGGGTCTAGTATAGCATAAGACTTGAATGTATCCTTATTTCCATTCAAATCATCCCCACCAATGCTTGAAACAACAGTCTCCATATCCCATTCTTCTTCTTCCTTTCCTTTGACGGAATTATATTCAACTAGTCCCACTCTCCCATCTGCCCCTCCAGTCGCAAGAAGACCGAGTTCAAAGTGAAGAGCATATGACCAGATGTGTTTCCCGCTGTGTAGAAGATATGTTGCCGTATTTATTAATTCTACTGTGGAACCCTTCCCAGTAGAGGACTTAGTGCTTGGCGGAGTAAAAGACCAGAATTTAGATGTTAGATCCTCGGAGATAGAGACAACCCTGATCTGTCCATTTTCGGTGGTGTTTGGAAGAAAGCGAACACCCCAAATACGTGCAGTATGACCCCAACCTAGGGAGATGCATTCGCCTCCATGTGTGTGCGAAGCAGAAGTATGACTAAAACCAGTATTTTTGGGTGTGCCATCTTTTACCTCTTCGGGAGTGCCTGAAACAGAAAGATTGGAAACATCCCAGATACGAACTGTACGATCGTCGCTGCAAGACGAAAGGTAGCGTCTCCCGGAATACTGTGGTGAGATATTGACACCAAAAATTGAACCTTCATGGCCGAGCAGTCGATAATGCAACTCGGCGGGACATTTTTGGTTATTGGAGGTTAGCACAGTTGACCACAAGAGTATTTCCCCAAACACAGTTCCAGCTGCGACTAGTATCCTTTCTGGCTCTCCGTTTTCAGAATTAGCAGGAAGATACAAAAGATGAGCCGAGTAGAGCATACACCGCTCTCCGGATGCGAGTTCAACCCATCCCGATTCGGGGGTGTAGAGCAGGAGAGAGTTATGGGCTGTGATCGCAATGATTTTGGTACGCCCATTGGTTGTGGGAAGAAAAACTGCGTGGAATATCCAGTCCCGGGCTTGTATCTCCACAGGTTTTAGACCTGGCGAGAATAGAGAGGGGACAGTGACGACGGAGATACTGCGACCTCCCCAGAAAAGCATGTGCGATTCATCGTGGGTGAGAGTGATGCCGTGGACTCGTTCGCGTGCAAAGATACGAACTGAGCCCAGGGGTTCTAGGCTTTGTGATGACTGGGCTATAGAAATGATCTTAATGAAAGGACCTTCGCCAGTAATAAGCAGCGGTGGATATGACTTGGTGTTGAGGAAGGTGAGGGAGGTGATGGGTGAGATATTGGAGATATGCTGGGAAAGACTAGAGGTTAGTGTATAATATTAACTAGCAAGACCTCATTTCTAATTTACCTCCAGATAAGGCCCCATTGTTGGGTTTTATCGTCTCGAGTGCGGGGTGCTGGAGTAGTTGAGAGACGGTGAGGGGCAGTGGTTTCTTTCTTTGCAACCATTTTTGAGTCTGGTGGCACAGACTGCAATGTTGGTTACCCCTGCATGACATCAAAACCTCTATGCACCCGAGTACACACCACCTACGATTCCAGTCTGTACGCTTTTTGATGTCTTTATCTACGTAGAATATGATGTAGGTATAAGCAACGCGTGCCAATCCATAGAATTGTCATGACTGCAAGCAGTATCGTTATGTAAGAATGTAATCGCGCGTCTCCTTCTTCCTTCTTCATCGCGTCTCTTTACCGAGACTATTATCTTCTCGACATACAGCACTGTAGTCCTCACTTTCTCTTTCTACCTCAGCTGTGTCCCAACTTCACTCTCCCTCACACTATTCGTTCCTTTACCTTCGAGAGTCACTCTTTAGATCTCTACTTATCTAGCTCTGGCTTCCTCCGTCACTCGGCCGCGAATGAGGATCACTTGGTAACGGTTATATATAATATTACATACGAGAAACGTGCATAAACAACAGCTCAACCTTATTTGGCTGCTTCTTCCTAGACATATCATAGGTGCGCTTCCCCGCCGCCTTCTCCTCTCTTATGTCGTAACCCTCCATGCCTTCTCCACCTTAAATCGAATCCCCAACTCCCCCCTCTACTTAAATTGTTTATTTCACCCGAATGCACCCCTCAAAGAAATCTGCGCCGAATGCCGGGAAAGATTGGAACTTCGGAGGCATAGGGACGCGCTGGTCATCTCGTACTTCTTCATTATTGTCAACCGCAGCCGTTCACCGTCAAACTACAATCCCTATCCCTTCAAACTCTCGAGGCAATCCTGCTACCCAATCCAAAGCTGACAGTGACGATGAAGAACACAGTGGCAGCGAGCTCCCACAACCACGACCCATAACATCCTTCCTTGAAGAAGGCGGGCAGGAAAGCCCAACTTTGCAAGGACTACTAACCACATCCACTTCAATGGCGAATCGCCGCTCACAAAAATCAACCACACCATCTAGCCGCGTACCCAGCACACCGAAAACATCATCTTCATTATCTCCAGTCCCTTCAGTGGTGCAAACCCCACTTCACATCTCATGCGGAAAGTCCTCTACGAATATGGAATCATGTAGCCTACGCCCGAAGGGATCTAGTACGAATAGCGGTTCCGTTGAAAAGAAGCTACAGGATTACATTTTAGAAATGAAAAAGAATCATGCTTATATGGTTCGCAGTACCCTTACAGCTGCTCGCCTCGACTTAGATTCGCGCAAGCCTCCCCCAGGTGTAATATACGACGAGGCCTCACCATTTGAGGATATGAAGTCGATTGAAATTACCGCAACTGAGGCAAAAGATAAGAAGCTAGATGTTGGGAGGTTCAGTGCTAAGATGCATGGGAAAGCGCACTCCAGTAGCGAGATCAAAATGGTAATACCGGTGACCATAAGTGAGACACCAAAGGCATTGGCGCAAATGCCGAAATATCACAGCTATACAACACTCAAGAACAACATCCTAGCTGATGATGACGAGATAATGAGGTACCACCCGTACTTTGGAGAGGACGTAGAGGATGAACTGAACCTAGATGACACATACGTCGACAAGACAAAGTCAAACCAGGAAGAGGGAGAGACAAGCGAAAGTAAGAACCGGGATTGTATGCCCCCTTCCTCGAAACTCATCCATTTGTTGACAACACTAGACGCGGCGATGCATACAACTTTCATCAATTCGTTTTTGAAAGATTTGGACCTGTCACTCCCCTCTGTGACGCACTACCTCCTAACGCCCAACCCGCGCAATGAATCCGCCCGCCGCAATGCACTTCCAAAGGACTTTGACCCTCATGATCCAAAAGTTAGTGCTTGTCGTGACAAATTAAAAGCAGATATTTCGGCCGATGAACTAGAAAGAGCAGAAATTGCGTGCGTGGTGTTCAAGAGGGTTGCAAAGTTCTCTATGTGGGAGATCGTGAAGAGGGCAGATCAGATGGTAAAGGAACGTGTAGATCCACCAAGAACGGGGATGGGAGGCGGGAGAGAAGATGGTGGGGGTACAGGTTGGAGGGAAGGCCGCGGTGGAGTGGAGGGAGAAGATCCGGCCCCGTACAGTCTAGAAAGCTATGCGGCCTTAAACTGTTTGCTGTGTTTTATGTGAGTGGAATCTTATATTAAAATGTTTAATAGGGTATTTGCTGACTTAACATAGGCACGAATGTCCTTTTCATGGTATATATATATATATAAATGAAACCCCAAAGTCTTTATACTAACAACCCATGATAATACAGTGAATAAAGACCACGACCGTCTGGCAATGTCGACTATGCCTAATACCACCACAAGCAAAGAAAAACCACGGTTGACATTAGCGACCAGTGTTCGAGGGTGGTCTTATGGGGCAAATGGGGCAACGAGGGATCCGTGGAGCGAGAAACAGGGTCAGGAAATTTGGTGCTCTGAGGGATGTTTTATGAAGGTGGGTTGGAGGGGCTTGAGATCATAGTATAGAGGCTGATGGTCAAAGGAAAACAACAAAGAGACAGCCGAGACGGGAACTTGGTCAGCAGCGCAGTTGGAGCTGTTGCGAAGCTCAGCAGGGGTATTGAAGATGAACGCCCGTTGCGCCTGTCTAGTCGCCTGTATAATCAACAAGCCCTGCGCCGAAATCTACCGCCAGCTAGGCAAAGAGAATCTACTCATGCCTGCTGGCTGCCAGACCGAGAATCAGGTCGCCAAAATTGATCACAACGAACCTCGCCCAGGCGCGAAACGTAAGAAGCCCGCCATCCCCTCTCTTCCTGGTTACCCGGCAGACTGCTACTTAACCCACGCCCACGAACGGCGGTCCGCATTTCAAGCTTGCCGTCATCTAGGACAATGCACGGAAAGCTGCCCATGTGTACTTAGTCACGTTACCTGCGAGAAATCTTGTATCTGCAGCCCTGATTGTCACCGCCGATGGCGTGGGTGCGCGTGTAAGAGGGAGGGTCGATCATGCACTAAGGATTCCTGCATGTGCGTCAGGGCTAATCGCGAATGTGACGTCGACCTTTGTCACTCTTGTGGAGCGATAGAAGCACTGGATCCAGCTACCAGATACGACGGAGGGCTAGTCCACGAGGGCTGCCAGAACGTATGGCTTCAACGTGATCTGCCAAAGCGAACCCTCCTTGGTCGCTCTGCTGTTGCAGGTTTTGGGCTCTTTGTGGGCGAAGACGTTAAAAAAGATGCTTTTCTGGGTGAATACAAGGGCGAAGTGATAACTTCTGAGGAAGCCGACCGTCGAGGAAAACTTTATGACAAACGAGGTGTCTCCTTCCTTTTTAACCTCAACCTGAATCATGTAATCGACGCCACCCGCGCTGGCAACAAATTTCGCTATATAAATCATTCGAAAACAAGCCCAAACTGTGGTGCGAAAGTATTTATGGTAAACTGCACCCACCGAATTGGAATGTTCGCCAGGCGTGATCTCCTTGCTGGAGAGGAGTTATTTTTTGATTACGGGTACAACAACAAGCAAATAAAATTTGTCCAGAAGGAATTCGAGCTCCCTGAAATGATAAAGCCACCCGCGGCTGCTGCCATAGCAAAGAAAAGGAGACCTAGGAAGAAAGAACTCGAATATCTTAAAGGTGGAAAGGGTACTACGGAGCGCTCTCGTGCTCGAATCACGGCCGCAGAGGCAAACACAGTCACAAACAAGCCTATGCTGACGACCACCCTCCCAATTTCTACTGCAGCTACCAGAGTCCGCGACCGCTCTACACGAAGTTCAGAATATAATCATCATGAAACAACATCGGAAGATGACTCACACCATCAAGAAGACGAAGCTTCAGGCGGAAGTGTGGATGAAGAATACGAGCCTGAACCAGAGACAGAGGAAAGTCTGGCAGTTGCTGAATCGGGCAGCACGGTAGACGTGACAGATGTCGAAGAGTCTGAAGAGGAGCCGCCCCGGAGGCTGAAGAGGGTTAGAGCCCGAGTTCTCTGAGCCGTGATTCAAGAGCACAATCTAGGTCGGCAAGTGGCGCATACATAAAGAGGTATCTTGCACCAATTGTGGACTCACTAGTCGTGAATCCACCCTTAAGCGGACAATGTCCTTAAAGAGGGGCCGTTTACAGCTGGTTTATATAGTGGAGTATTTTGTAGGATTGGGCGTTTACACGGGTACGCAGGTTGATATGGGTCTGTAATTTTATTAAATAATATCTCATTGGGCGGTAATACTAGATCATAGTCAGGACGTGGTCGGATACCGAGATTCACATCTTGGTATGTATTCTTGATGCCAAGCTTCACGAGGAATCACTCGTTACATCCACTCACTCCGTTTTGGGACTTGTCCTTTTGTAGAACATGTAGACAGAGCTATATATACAGACTTGAGTACAAAAGTGGTGCCCTATATACCCGTGTAAGGCGGTCACGTGTGTGGTCACGGACAATGCTCTTATGGCTGTGACATGTATTTGTCAGTATATGGAGCGGTAAATCATGCAACTTCACTAACGGTCCAGTCCTAGACTACGCCCGACCGATCAACAGGACCGCACTGGACTGCAGTCCATATGAAGCCAAGATTCTGGACTGTAGTCAGGACTATCAGACGGGGCAGGGTAATAGAGGCTTTGTGCAAATGGAGCCAGCTCCATTTTCTTGTAACCTGATCGGCGGCGATCCCAGATGTTTGATGAGTAAGGAAAACAAAGTATGTTTTGTCCCCTTTAAACTCGTCAAGGTTTAGGTTTACGGCAACATTTATTTTGGTTATTTCTTTTGGCTTTTACTGGAAGGCAGTTGCCGATTGTGCAGTATCTGCAATCGATGGCTCATAAGCTGGGCTGCTTGCTGTACAGGAGGTACATATCTTTACGATTTTCATTGAATGATATTGCCCTGTATAGTCCTTGTAAGATTGCTTTTGCTGATATTAAACTTACGGTAAATCCGAAGCTCTTGGGCGGTTTTATACATATCGCAGGTTGTATTGTGCCATTTATAGTACCTTTGTTGACACACTACTCTACATATAGTATCTTTATGCAGTCCGCAGTCCACAGTCCCGTACTGCTGTTGGACGGACTGTCTTGGCTGAAACACTGCAGTCGACTGAGTCGTAAATGTGACAGCACCAGAACACCCTGGGGGTACGACTAAGAGCCTGTTCGGTAGTCACCAGAATCCATGGATTCGGACCGGAATCTGTGGATTGTCCACAATCCATGGATTGCCGTTATCATGAGTGTTCGATAGATAACAGTATTTGATACAGAATCCATGGATTATGGACAATAAAATAATCATCTCAGCAGGTGTTTTTTTGAAGATTGATATGCAAGCCGCCACAACCCCGCTTATTCACAAGCAACAATGAGCGATACTGAACCTATTCTCAACCCACAAACTCTATGTCAGTTTGCGCTTGCTATTGCTGAATATGAATCAACCTGTTTGAATAAGCGGGTTTCTCATACTTCAAGTTTAACTGGTCAGATGTACTTAGAAGAGGTTTTGTCTTGTGGTAACCCAGATCGGATCCGACATGTATTGCGAATGCCTTTGTCAACTTTTAGACTATTGTCTACCTGGATGCAGGAAAAGAACTTGTTAGTGCCGGGTCCAAAAGTATCAGTTGAGGAACAGATTGCGATCTTTCTGTCTATAGTTGGGAAGGCTTGGTCCAACCGGGAGACACAGGAACGATTTCAGCATAGTGGCGATACGATTAGTAGGTATGTGATATATAGCTACCTATTAAGGGACATATTAGTAGCCTAAATACTTACATTGTTAGATATTTTCACTTAGTACTGAACGGAATGCTACAACTCTATAACGAATATGTTTATCTTCCATCACCTACAAACATATCTTATCAGATTCGAAGCAATCCTAAGCTTTTTCCTTACTTCAAAGATTGTATTGGAGCTCTTGACGGGACACATATTCTTGCAAAGGTTCCCGATTCAAAAATAGTACCATTTCGGAATCGTAAAGGCCAAGTTTCACAGAATGTACTTGCAGTTTCAAGTTGTACCTTCAATCTGCAGTTTGCTTACGTTCTCCCTGGTTGGGAAGGCATAATCTTGCGTATCTGCGGTTCTTTAGAAAATGATTTTTTTGTACCGGAAGGGAAGTTCTATCTTGTAGATGCAGGCTACGCTATAAGAAAAGGCTTTTTGGCACCTTATCGTGGTATTAGGTACCATCTAAAAGAGAGTTTAAAACTGAGACAACGGTAGGTTTTAACCTTCAAGTTAAATATAATCTACTAATGCCCAAGTGATAGACCTCAAAATAAGGAGGAGCTTTTTAATTTACGACATGCGCGAACAGAAGCTTATAGAGCGATCGTTTGGAGTCTAAAGCGCCGGTTCCGTATCGCTACTAGATCGAATCTTCTTATGAGCAAAGTCAGCATGCTCTTTACCGAACTGCACAATTTTATAAGACGCCATAGTCCACAAAACGAAATAGTGCTTTGGGAAACATTTGAAGAGGAGGAAGAATTAAAAAGACAGATGGAGGGAACATTGACGGGGTCACACCAAGTACAGTCAGACATGAGAGTCAATGAATCGGATATTGGAATGATACAGCTCCGGGAAAAGATTGCACTGGATATGTGGAGCGATTACAAAAAGATTGTAGATACTAGAAACAAATAATAGATATTACTAGTACTAAGTCCTGAATTTATTTTCTTTCTCGCCCAAGTTAGGATTAAAGAAATCATTTCTCAATCACGTACCTTTCCAGTTTTAAGAGCTACAAATATTTCAGATTTCCGCAAAGTTTCAAAAATAGAAACAGCATCCAGCATCTCATCTTCACTCAAAATATCAATATATTCCTCCATCAATATATTAATTGCTTCTTCGGTCTTGCTAATATTCAACTTTTCAGCTGTTCGACCAACAGAAAGTAATGCTTCCGCAACCTCACTACCTTTCCCCTTCCTTTCCCTTTTCGGGCGTATATAGTGAGTACTTCCTAGCTTTTCGCTTTTCCGCTTTACTGACACTGGCAAACCAATAAGGGTAGGATCGATTGAGTCATCGATACCATTCTGGCCTATATCAGCGGCTGATAACTGTAGCTTGAGCAGATTTGGACCAGGACTGGTTGAGAAGGATAACTTCAAGTAGTAGTTTGCTGATGATGGCGAGGATGGAGTGCGGAGATTTCGGTAGAGTCTTGCTTTCACCTGTTCTTGCGAACACCATCAAATAACTCCTGCAAGCTGTAGTAGTTGCGCAAAGTATCTCTTCTGAATTTCTTCGCTGCAGGATTTGCCTGTAATATACTATCAGTTCTAATTCAACCTGTACGCACATATCAGGAAAGCTAACCTTCAAGTATATATCCCAAACTTCATCATCCGCTTCTACCACCTGCCTATCCTCATTCCAACCAAATCCGCTTTTATTTTTTAGGGAAGTAAACACATCATAATCCTTCTTAAGTGCATTGTATTTGTTCCTGATTTGCTGGATCTCATAGGTTGTGTTGTCAATTCTTCGGATCTCCTCCTGTACTAAGGAGAACGAGGTTATTTTGAACCCGCTTTCAGCTCTTCTACCTCTACGCACTTCAAGCAACAAAGTATCAACCAGGATTTTCTCCTCCATCTCACTCCATCTTGCGCGAGATGCGCCCTCATTACTAGGTTTTCTATCGGCAGAGGCAGTGAGTTGAGAATTGGGTTGGGACATGATTGCGACCGAAGGTTGATTGAGTTGATCAAGAGAAGAAAGGGTCCTTCCCCGCATCGTGGCGCAAAGTTTACAAACTGGGAAGGTGCTGTTCTTGAAAGCTATAGATACAGATTGCGACCGAACACCTTTGGTTTTTTCTCAGGATCAACTTGTGTCTCTGGATTTGGATCAACAAATAATCACAATCCATGCATTATGGCCTCGCGCAACCGAACAGGCTCTAAATTCCTAAAACCAAGCTCAACAAAACAATGCTCTTAGCGGGTCCTGACAATTAAAAACGTTCTCCATATTCTTACAGAGAGTACCATATACCTGTTCTTGAGAATTCCGTTTAATTCATTACTGGATTTGGGTGAAGTTAGTCATACCCCCCGTTCAACCATACCCCTAGGAGTGATACCGATAACCTAGTACTTGCCGAAAAATAAAGGGTAATAACCCAGTCGGGTTTGCAGCAAGAAACTTCTGCAAACAGTATTTTTTTGTCCCCCACTTTCTCCTCAAACATCATCTATCCTAGCGACTCAATAATACTTACAGTCGTTCACGGGGTGATGATGGATACTGGGTGTTGACGGATCCTACCAAAGAGAAACAGCCAAGCCCAGTTCCTTCTCCCCTTATGGGCCAAAAAGCCCCTGTCAGTCAACACGGTCCAGTGTCAGTGAATCGCGGTATCGCTCGGGCGGATGACCTTTCAGCTATCACCAGCCTTCTATGGTAATTGTTCTGAATTCGTGATTGGCTCTGTTGTTACTCTGAGGGCGCACGGTCCAGGTCTCGAATTTGACAAGTTTCGTTCGCCCAGGCGATGTATGAGACAGTGGGAAAATCCTTCTCATGCATTAGCGTGGCTTATTCAGGAAATGACTGACTGAAGTAAGGCAGCAAACTGCGAACTTTATAGCACCGTTAAGACTGACAAAGGCAGAAAGCTGCTTACTTGGATGTTTTCTCACCTAAAGTTAAGGTCACGATCACATGACGTTCATGCATGAGAGATTTTCCCACTGTCTCATACACCCTGGGGGATACTACATGTACTACGCGTGTAGGGGTAAGTCTGTTGACACTGCCAGGCCGTGGTTGCAATAGTTCTCACTAACAGACTTACCCCTACACGCGTAGTAGGTCTGGGAGCTTTGGATTTTCGTATGTTGTGAGTAGTGTGAAAAAGGTTAAGCCTCTGTGCCATGGTTGTGTGAATACTGGATAGCTAAAGATCGCTCAGAGACATGTTTCTACCCGCCAATACGCGTACGTAGTAAGGACTTATATTTACTTCATCAGATCACACATTAAATATGGCTTCCTTGGTGTTTTTTCTAATCAACTGACGGTTGACTCGGCAAGGCCCTGAATTGAACCATTCTTGGCACCAAGCAAGGCGAGTGAGGAACTGTGAGGGGGGATGGTCTCTGACAAAAGACTCCACTCCACCTGCCGATGATGAGCTTATCGCTCAAAACCCACTCGTTGGTTGATTATAAAACCCCTTGCGCAAACACCTTCCCATTGACAATTAGGTGTTGGCTATGTTGGTTTTATTGCTTTGCCCAGTGATCTTCGACGGCGCCGTGCATGCTATCCCAACGGTAGACGCACTCCATTTAGTAAGTCTTATGGATGAGGCGCACTATTCTTATCCCTTATGCTGTCAAAGCTGCCAGCCTTGCCAAGTATCATGTCTTAATTCTGCGGCTTGCGTGCGAAGCTTGTCTGGTGTTACCGGTCTCATGCTGGTAGCATTAAAGTAACAGCTTAAGGGATACAGATTCGTGCCTAACAAGCGCATTGTAACTACCAGTTGGGATAAATCTAGCTAATACAAGCCATATGCATGATAGGGGGACTTTTGCTGCGAAGATCAAAATCCCCTCTCACTTGGGGAGTCCTAGTAGGCCACTTAAGAATCACCGACGTCGGACCATCCCTCGTTTGGTGGACGTGGTCCTACTCAGGAACGAATTTTGCTCCTGGTACGATGCCCCGTTCATAAATGGGGTGCTCCTGCCCTCGTGATCGAATGGGCCAGTGCACGATATGACCAGCCAAGAAAACCGTTCGGACGGCAGCAACTGAGTCTGTTTCATCGGCCAAGGCATCAACCGAGAAACCTGCTAAGAAACAAGCACCCAGGGCGCGCGCTAATTACTAATCGCGGGCTCCAACAGAAACTTGGACCCTTTTGGCAACTATGTACCTAGACAAAACAAAATAGAGTTTCCAAGGATCAAGGCCTAACGATCGAGGTGAAAACTCCTAACGATCGCAATTAAGGGACCTTCCCAAATAGGGTATCACTACTATTATTTGGCCAACTACTCGTTCTGGGCGAACCCTAATGATTGTTCTACTACAGTACCAAAGCAGATTCGCCTACAATGCGGTAAGAATACAGTATTGGTACTAAAACTCCGGTTTGACCCGTAGTCCCAAGGCAGTAACTCCACCCCCACTTTCCTGCTCTTATATGGTACTGCATTAATTCGAATAGGCGACCAGTCACACAAGACGTTGAAATTCCAGATATTGGGGTTGTTTGTCTTGAATACGCCCCCTAATCTCCCTAACTCTGAAAAGGCAAATTCGACGTCTTGCGTGACCGACCTTCTATTCGAATTAATGAGCTATATTTTCATTCCATGGTAGGATAAAATGGTCAAATTCGCGATCTAGCCAAAATGCTATATCATATCCGTTCTGGGCAGTGATGATCAGCTTCTCAGCTCTCGATAATAGGAAAGTTGCCAGTTTCAGCAGAAGCACGGACCAGGCCGCGAATATGACCATTTTATCCTCCTGGGGGGTGCCAGTTGTGGATCAAACACCAATCCTTTTACAGCCAAAGTAGCCATGTTTATTTTGGCTACCCGGGGCAACAGGTTCTAACCCCTGTAGATCATTCTCAAGAAAACTCAGAATCTTAATCTCTATTTTGGGGTGTTTTCTGAATTGATCTAACATCTTGCATAAGCCCCCACCCAAACCCCTAAATAGCAATAAGCATCACTTTACAAAACTCAATACCAGAACCCAAGTTTTTAATTGAAAAACCCTCTCGGGATCAGTTTTTATATCCTGAAAAGCGTGGATTTTTTGGGGTATAGTTGAGTAATTGATTCAAGCAGCCAAACATAGCTATTTTGGCTTCAAAAGGCTTAATATATCAAAACTTTTGCCCTCGTACTGTATGTATCTATTATAGTAATTATTTCGACATGCACCGCAGCTGACTGACTATATAGGAACCCGACCTCTAAGAAAGAAAAACACACAAAACTCCACCAAACGCCTTATAAAGCGAAGTGCCGCCACCCAAAGCTTATATATGTATATATGTACCGACTGAATTTTCCATAGCTATATAGCCTAACAGTATATTACTGTTCCAACGACTTCTCCCTTGAATCAGTTCTCACCCTTCCCCCATGACCCAATTCCAACGCATCCATAGCGATCGAGGTATCACCTACAATATGCTGCTCGCTCTCGCTGTCCATGGTGATTGAGGTTGGCGATAAATATCGTAGTGGGTAAGGGCGCTCGCTGCTGCCGCTTGCGATAGCATCGGAGGATTTAAGGCCGCGTTTAAAGTATTTTTTGAAGAGAGGTTTGAGCACGGGGAGGGAGGTAGCAATGATGCCAATTTGGAGCTCAATGCTGGGGGTCATTAGTATACTTGCCGCCAAGCAGGAGCGGGGTGAGGGGCGGGGACAGGGGAGTACAGGGACCAAGTTACGAGATCGTTAAGATCATCTACAAGGCTATTAGCGGGGGGGGTTTTTTTGTACGATACACTAACTACCATAAGAAGTTGACTTACAGAGATAATCACCCTTCTTCCCATAATTGACGGAAAGTGGAACTTTCACGACGCTTGCAAAGCTCGCACTGAGAAAGTTAGGAAGGCTGGCCTCCATATTAAGACCGGGAGTTAATTACAAGGTGCCCAATACAAAGACCCCATATACCGCCATTTTCTTCCTGCGCGGCATCCGCGCACTCCACATCATAGCGATGGCCAAAAACAACAGTGCAAAGTCGGTGGTAATATTAGCCGCTACAGCAAGCGTCGTCAACAATATTAGTATCGTAAGCTACAGAAACAGGCGAATGTGTAGTGGGAATGCCTAGTATAGCTTACCAGTATGTGTATAAGCCATAATGCTCATGATGCGCGGTGACAAGCATTTTCCCTGGAGGCTATTGTCCCATGCAAGACTAATGGGGTTGCACTGCGTCAAGCTAAAGAAAAGCAGCACGGTGCTGTAAGTCACCATGAACACGATTATGAACCAAGCAATTTTCTTATAGGTTTCATAGGGCGAGATGCGGCGGATGAAAAGGGAGACACTGATTTTGGCGATACAGATTCCGGGAGAATAAACGGCTTGGGCGGCCCAGCTGATCTAGCAATTGTCTTTGGTTAACATTTTAAGATGCTTCCACTAACAATACCAAGATAAGATTGGATGGTTTTGCTTACCATTAAGCCAGTTTTGTACTCATCGGGGGGAACTTTATCAATATGTTCACCAAAGCCAAAGAACATACCAATAATTAGAAGGACACAGAGCACGTTTCCAAGGAGCTATAGAAACACTAATTAGTCCTCCGGAAAGACACTAGAAGGTGAGAAATGCAAGAAAACCTACAGCTGCGATAACAATCGCCCAGTCATCAGCACCAAAAGAACGAACTATCCTCACCCGTACCCAGACTCGAGCTGATACAACCATCGTGACGAGTACAGGCGACAAACATGTTACTGCCATAAGCCTATTGCCTCTGTCAGTATTATAATAGCCACCCATTCTTAGTTATTCTCCTCTCTCCCCTTTCTCCTGTTGTCCTTCCTTCCCTTCCTTCCTTCGTTCCGTTTAAGCTGGAAATCTCCACACCCGCTACTATTGGTTTTTCCTGCAACTGTATCCTGTAATGAACGTTCGGTAGACCCACTCATGCACTCCTAGAGAAGGGTAAAGCAAAACCGACCGATGATGTGGGCCCCATGGCTTTCTTGCCCTTTTTGTATGGCCATGAGAGAGACGCCGAGCCCTGAGGAATCCGTTGATTGGGGATCTCCCCCCCCCCCCCCCACCACGGAAATGGAATTTGCTAGGTTGGAAGCTCAAATCCCATATCCCGGGTATGTATCAGATGGTATACGTACTTCAAACCACCCTACTCTCTTAGCAAGGGAGCCAATGAGATGATGGGAAAAATCCAGAGTTGGACCAAGCCGCAATATACCCCAGATAAAGATGGCCAAGTAACGTAGGATCGGTGCCCGAGCGCTCTAGGGCAAAAGTAAGCTTTTTTATGAGGGATTGTTTAGCGAATGGGCTGGCTGTGGGTGTATGGGTGTAACAGGCTGAGGAAATCGCCATATTAATATATTCCATCGCAAGACATTTACATAAAGACCTCGATCTTGAGCTCGCATAGAACTCTAAGTCCCGTTGCACATTTAGGCAGTATGTGCACAAGCTACTGCATATTGAAATATCTTCCTTCCCCCCTCCCCTTCGACCCTCCCCTAGCCATCCTAATAACATATACTCCAGACAGTCGACAGATAACTAGCGCTCCTCATAGCTAGACTACATGGCTTAAAACTAAGTCAAATAACCCTCCTTCCTACCTATCATCGCCGCGTCGGAATGTGTTGCCCCTTCGGGAGCTAACGAACCAGTCTGCCGGGTTGATGGCCCCGAGATGAATCCTTAGCTGTGTACGGCCAGAAGTTTATATGCCGTGGCAGCCAGTGCCGGAGATTTTTCCCCCCCCCCCCCCCCCCCCACGTCTTCCGCTACTAACTTTGCTGTTGGGACGTCCGTGCAAGAGTGGTGGTGGTGCAGGTATCAGGGTATGTAAATACATAACCTATAATCTAAGGCGGGAGCCGGAGTGAAGCTAGCTAATACAATGTGCTATTGACTTGTGCCAGGGCGCAGAGAGTACAGTGCAGCCCTATTATATCTTATCTACTCTAGACACTCTTCGAGACACTTTCTGGGGATTGGGCTTACATCCTACACCTCTCTCAATCTACTCGTAGTGTCCTGACGTTTTTGAACGCGACTAATATTGCATACCATACAAAAATATATATGCCAAGCCCCTGATTTTTGGTGTATGCAATAGCAGCCCAGTTCAAAACGTCAGGACACTACGAGTAGATCGATACTGTACAAAAGAAGATACATGTAGAAGCGTAGGGTAAAGCTTAAGTCTATTAAGTCTATATCTGCCTCTATACTACCACACATACCGCAGCGCATGTACGGCATCAGGGCAGGAGTTAGTTGGCTAAAACCCCCTTATGGCTACGACACGAAATTCATTAATCACATAGTAGAGGGAGCTCGTGATCACATAGTAATAAAATTAACGTATGTAGCTAGTAGCTATGTAGGTAGATATTTTAAGATGACAATTATCTCTCCATAGATAAAATTAGCCCGCCGTCCCTTTTTTGAATCATTCATCAATTCTAAATACAAAATATTGCAATATACAGTCATAGATCGACTATCTCTTAATCAGTCTTCAATAAAATCCTGACCCCAGAAGAAGCAAATTTTGTGTGGCTATACTAACAGATCCCGCTATCTCCCTTATTAGGTGGTAGATCCTCCATACAAATTCAATTCCTCTATTATAGGGGGGTCAGCATTGGCATACTAAGGAATGCCATTCGTACTGGCCATATTATATGTATCTATCCCATGGTAGGGTTCTTAAAATGGTCAAATTTGCGACCTACCCAAAATGTTATATCATATCCGTTCTGGGCAATAATTCACAACATTAGAACGTACAGCTTCTCAGCTATTGGTAATAGGAAAGTTGCAGAAGCACGGGCCAGGCCGCGAATTTGACCTTTTTATCCTCCTAAGGGATAATAGTATAATATAGCTAGCCCATCCATATACCGTAGTATTTGAGAAAATTGGTTGCGCTGCAGCAGGGGTCTTCTCTACCAAATCTGTCTAGATCTAAATACTGCCTCTGGTTGGCTCATACCCCTGCTGCATCGCAACGAACTTTCTCAAATACTATCAACTCTGCCTTGGTGGTAGCAGCACCTAATCCCCTGCGCTCGGTCCGCGTGCGTAGATCTGCGGGGGCTGGGGACGGTGTGCTGTAGGCCTAGGTACATATACCTTATACTCACCAAGTCACTGAATCGTCCCAATGGCCTGGTACGGTGCCGCTCAAAAGCTTCCGATGTTAGGGTTCGCTTTGTGGTTAATTCCGGGGGGGCAATAAGGGTTTTTGGTTCACCAATGGGTGTGTGCGTGCTAGGCGGAAATTGCTGAGGAAAAAGCCCAGAGACAAAACTTGCATTGTCCGGTACTATTTACCTGCCCCAAGTGCTGCCGGCAGATAGATCATGGTGATCGTGTCTCGCAGCTAGAAGGTTGGCTAGAGCTACATGGAGATATCATAACAAGTGGACTTCTTACTGCTTGTTTGATTTTTATTTACATGTGTTTATCGTTTGTTCGATTTCAGCCAGTTAGCCAGGTGGGAATACGTAAATACACATGTAGCTCGTGATGGAGCAGAGAAAACATTACATATAAAATAGAAAGATTGAGAGGGGATAAAAAAAGGAAAAAAAAATAAGAGTAAAGGAAATCCTTCATTATACAGACTGTCCCGTCCCCCATTTATCGGACCAATATCCGCATAGATATATCGCTTATTCGTAAGTATAGCACAAGGACCCGCGAGTGTCCATAACATCTTGAATTGGCACCTGGTCCGCGAGCGCGCCTACATCAAGCATGTAATTCAGGGTGACGTTTGGGCTTGCAACTATATAGTTCTTTGTCGGGCCCGCAATTTCATATAGGCGCTGTTCTAATCCGTTGACCAAGTTGTGGATTTGGCCAGATGCGTGCCCTATCCATCAGGTTAGTGAATGGATCGACCTATTGGCCAAATGTGTAGCTTGATTGATGGAGTAACCAGTCATCAAGTATAGAATTCGTTCACATTCCTGTTTAGTGACAGATCACCTTTTGACCTATTAAGTATCCCTATATATGAGTCGATGCATCTACTGGGCCTATGGGAATTATGATATAACATATGTTATAGTGACTCCTTTACTAGTATTACATTTGAGTGAGTGTGGGAAGGCAATGATAATATGACAGACGATGCACAGTGACTCACTAATCAATAGTAGCATTAGTTCCGTCTAGACCCATCAGCAAACTACTACTTGTGTATGCAGTCTCCCAACAGTCTCCCGGGTCTCCTGAGAGTCTCCTGAGACCCCTGGATATTTTTTGAGTCTCCTGAGGCTCAGGAGACCTCAGGAGACAAATGAAGTCTTGCTGATGGCCCCTTCTGTATATCTCATGCACGGGACCCTTTCATGCTTGTATACATTAATGTATATGATATTATTTAATATTTGACACGTCAGGTTGATGGTTGAGTCAGAAAAGAAAGTTGGATAAAGGAATATAATGGTCTTGAATTATGGGTACTTATGAAGATATATAGCTTTCATGGACACAAAGGACTGTGCAGCGTGCATCAGCAAACTACTATTTGTGTATGCAGTCTCCCAACAGTCTCCTGGGTCTCCTGAGAGTCTCCTGAGGCTCCTGGATATTTTTTGAGTCTCCTGAGGCTCAGGAGACATCAGGAGACAAATGAAATGCTGGCGATGTGGGTGGGTGGACTGGGCGGATTATTGTGCGTTCGGGAAGAAGGATTTGTCGAGAAAAGGTTACATGAGTTTCTGTTCTGCGAAGGAGGAGTCGTAGTGAGGGTTCTGTGAAGTATGAGTTATGTAAAAGTGAGGGTTGTCGGGTATATAAGGAAGCAAGCGGGCTACTTGTGTCGTTCTTTTCTTTCTTACCTGCCTTGGCGTCTTACGTATTTAGCAATCTATCGTAGTTTCTCTTTAGAAACTATCATTACTCCATTCGTATTATCTATAACTCAGCATGTCGTGATTATCAGCTGTATCTGCCTGCGCAGCAAGTCTAAACCTTTGAGAATAGCGCCGTCTCTGCTCGTTCTCTCATTTCTACTTCAATCGATTTCTGTTACGGGCGAGCGGAGTGTTGAACAGAGGTCTAGGTTCGCAGAAACTAAGCGAGGAACCGAATAGTTCTGAGGGACGAGAATAAACGAAGCAAGCGAGGCGAGCGAGAATAAGAGCGAAGGCGGGGGCGAGAACGAAGCGAGCGAGGGCGAGAATAAGCGAGACTATGGTTAGCGAAGAGGTCGCGTGGTTCTGCGCGATCTTGGCGAAGCGAAAGTATAGAGCGATCGTATATTCGCCGAAAGTAGAAACGAGTAAAGGCGCATAAAGCGGGGTTGATAACGGGAAGGCGAAGTAGAAAAGAAAGAGAAGAGAAAGACGAAGGAAAGGCCGTGGCAGCGCATATATCTGAGTCCACATGCAACAACATGACTCATGCAGTGTATGACATGAAAACCGGCGTTCTTGATATCGGCCCGTGGCGTTCGCGTGCGTGATAGATTAGGTCCTCCTCCAGGCCTAACTCCTGGTAGGCCTAGGCTTCCGTGGATATCTCGTATGAAAATCTTTAACAAGATCAGGGGCGTGGTCGAGGTCCGTAGGAGGTTGCCGAGAGGGTTCATCATAACCCGTATATTTAACCAAATATTCCAGCCGTCCATAGCATCGTCGGGAGTCCAAGACTTGATCAACCTCTCATTCTTGTTCCCCTTCTATTTCAACCGGAGGCGGTGCGCTTTCATCAGCAAACTACTACTTGTGTATGCAGTCTCCCAACAGTCTCCCGGGTCTCCTGAGAGTCTTCTGAGACTCCTGGATATTTTTTGAGTCTCCTGAGGCTCAGGAGACATCAGGAGACAAATGAAGTCTTGCTGATGTTGTTGTTGTCCGGGGATAAGGTTATTTGAAGCCAAGGACAATAGCGAGATATGAAAGACAGGATGAATTTTCATGGAGGCCGGAAGATCAAGTTCATAAGCATAGGGACTAACTATTCGCTTAATCACATAGGGTCCGATGCGTTTCCAGTCAGGTTTCTTCGAGGGTCGCTTGGTTTCAAGATTCTTGGTCGAAAGAAAAACTTCATTGCCAACCGCATATCTGGGAGCAGGTATTCGATTTTTATTCGCAGTGTCTTCGTGAATTTTTTGAACGAGCCGTTTAAATGCCGAGGCGTATCGTGAATCTGTCTGTGGTTCTAGCCAATCTTGTTGGCTTGGTCGCCGTTAGTTGTCGCTGTAGTGCGAAAAAGGCATCTGAGAGCCGTCATGGATTAGCGCGGAATGGTGACGTCGCCGTAGTTTCCGATCGTGGTTATTAGTGGCGAATTCTGCGTTGTGACGCAGTCTGGGTCGTCATCCTGCTGATGCGATCGTAAATTTCCGGTATTGTTCGTAATGGCGTTAATCGCTTTCCGTCTGTCGTGCATGCGTGGATGGAAGCGGTGCTATAATGGGGCAATCTCAAGGCGGGAACATAAGGTTTTCCAAAATTCGGTATGTGTGTCGCCGATCGGAGACAATAGTTCAGGAAGTGCGTGAAGTTTCCTGAATCGAATCGTGGCGGCAATATCCCTGGCATTAACTTCTTCCATACAGGGTATAAAATGGCGCATCTTAGTCAGACGATCCACAACAACTAAGATTGCGTTAAAGCGCGCTTTCGAAGTCGCATATGAAGTCGTGATCGTGGTCGTGGTCGCGGTGCAAAGTCGAAACGCTTGCGAGCATTGCGGGAGGCGCTACTACGGGAGGCGCGATGCGCGTCAGCAGACTTCATTTGTCTCACTGATGTCTCATGGCGCTCAGGCGCTCAAAAAATATCAAGTCTCAGGAGATTCTCGGAGGCGGGAGACTCTTGGGAGGCTCATACAAATAGTATTTTCTTGATGCAATTCGGGGCGTAGCGATCGCGTATTTCCTCATATTCGACCAGTAGCGTCAGCAAGACTTCATTTGTCTCCTGATGTCTCCTGGCCTCAGGAAGCTCAGAAAATATCAGGGCGCTTAGGAGGCTCTCGGAGGCTCGGGAGGCTGTTGGGAGACTATCTGTAGTGGTAGTTTCTGATGGATGTCAGCGGCTAAGAAGCTCGAGAGTCTTGGCGACGCAGGTCTTGCGCAGAGGGTTTATCATGATGTTCCTGTAGTAGACGAAGTTGGAGATCGTTGAAGTCTGGTACATAAATAGCGTTCACTGTACTGATGGAAGCCGTCTTACATGCCGATGTCTCAATTATGAAATCTTGGAGTCTTGAGTACCGTTCGCGCGTGGTAAGGCGATTAGGAAAACTATCGGCGCAGTAAGGCATGTATCGATAAACTTCTTCATGAGTGGGCGTTCGCGGTGGATTCGTTTCTTGAAGCCATTATGGCTGAAACAATTAAATCCAAATTCGCTTGTTTCAACGATGCGAGACTGGTGTGTAAGGCGTTCATCCTCCTTGGGAGGTCTCCTGATCTCCTAGTAAGCGCATCTGGCTTTCATCCTTGTTTTCCTAGTCTAAATTTAATAACGAAGTCAAAGCGGGATAAGAATTCGGCCCATCGGGTTTGACGACGATTTAGTAACTTGGTTGACATAAAATATTCCAGGTTTCTATGATCGGTAAGCACGGTAATTGAAAATCGGGAACCCTCTAGATTTAGGCGTCATTCCTCAAAACTCTTAACAATGGCCAACAGTTCCTTGTCATAGATTTCGTAATTGCATTCAGCCGGAGAGTGTTTCTTTGAAAAGAATGCTACTGGGTGGAGAAGTCCGTCCTCCCCATACTGAGACATAATACCGGCGGAGACATAGTCGGAAGCATCCGTTTCCATGATGCACTACCGAAGTCGAAATGTGCGAGGATAGGGGTAAAGTAAATCGTCTTTGAGATCGCAGGCGCCTGTACTGCGGCAGGGGACCATTGAAACTTTACGTTTTTCTTGGTCAGAGCCGTAAGAGGAGAAACTACTCGGGAATACGCATAGATAAACCGTCGATAAAAATTTGCAAAGCCTAAAAACTCTTGGCATTTGAGAACTTTGTCGTGGCGCCGTCCTTAACCGTTGATGCAGGGATCAATCTCAGCCTCGAGTAATAATAAGCGCAAGTACTTGGTTTTCTGTCACATAAATTCGCTTTCGGGTTTAAGGTATCTGTGGCGCGAAAGACTTTAGAATCTCATGCTTAGCGATGTTCTTATCTTTGATACAGGAATTTCTGAGTATATCAAAACGTCGTGAATCTGTGTTATGGCGAAGTGGTCGAAAGGGTCGTAGAAGATCGTTAATCAGGTGTTGGAAAGCAGCGGGCGTTGGTCAATCCGAATGGCGTCGCGTTGTCTTTCAAAGTGTCCGTAGCGGATCACTGAAGGCAGTTTTAATTCGTCGCCTCCGGATCGAATTTGGTGGTATCACGTGGAGGTCAGCAGTATAATATTTGGCTTGGAGAGATGAGATAAGCGTTTCGGAATCGAGGTAGAGGATGTCGATTCTTGTGCGGTGATCATTGAGTTTCATATAATCGCGTATAAGCGAAGAGCCGTCAGATTCTTATGAAAAGTCTTGGAAGCGCTGAGGATTCGAATCATCAGCAAACTTCGTTTGTCTCACTGATGTCGCCTGAGTCTCAAGAGGCTCAAAAAATATCAGGGCCTCAGGAGGCTCTCAGGAGGCCGGAGACTGTTGGGAGGCTAAATCTGCATAGTAGTAGTTTCTTTGATGTAGCGGATAAGCGGCTGAGGTTCTCCGTGATGTAGTCACTGGCGCGCTGTAACTCAGGCGCAGATATCGTAGAGGCGTCAAGCTACTACTTGTGTATGCAGTCTCATGATCTCGGGTCTCGCGAGAGTCTCGCGAGGTTCTTGGATATTTTTGAGTCTCGAGTCAGGAGGCGTCGAGAGACAAATGAAGTCTTCTGATGGTGCAGGCGTCCGTCGCAGAAGATTTATTTTCAAATCACGGGGCGATGTGGTGGCGAGGCGGCAGCGTCAGATTCGCGGAGCGAGTGTCGTAAAGCTCGCAGAAGGTCGTGATGCATGGGGCGTAGGGTGCGACCAGTGTGCACTGGCGCTAGCGGCGCGCGAAATAGTTGATTCTAACTTTCGTCGTCTTCAGGCCTGCCTGGCGGTACTTCTTTCCGTTGCGTAGATTTGTATAAGCGAAGCGTCGGGGAAAGCGAGGCGGAGATCGCTTTAGCGTGGCAGGCGTGAGGCGAGGAAACGATTTTGGGTGCAAAAATCAGTCGAAGATGATATTATTCGTTTTTGAGTCGAATAAGCGAGTCGTGGCGTTGCATCGCGGAATCCCCATGGCCGTGGTATTTCACGAACGGTGACAAAGGGCAATTTCGCGGTGTCAATTAATCTTGCGTAGCAACATGTCGTAATCTTGCGACTCAGCCGTAGCGGCCGTGATTACTTCCTCTACTACTTGTGTATGCAGTCTCCCAACAGTCTCCCGGGTCTCCTGAGACTCTCCTGAGGCTCCTGGATATTTTTTGAATCTCCTGAGGCTCAGGAGACCTCAGGAGACAAATGAAGTCCTGCTGATGTCCAGGAGACGAGATATCTTCAGCGGGACTAGGGATATCTTATGCCGAGTGGCGAAGTCTTGGTCAATAAAGGCATACCCGGATGCACCTATGTCTATAAGGGCATGGGTAGCAATGGGGTTCCCGGAATCTTGAGTAAGGGTATATGAGACAATAAAACTGTCCTCAGACATTCGGTCTTCGGATACGGCCATCAGCAAGACTTCATTCGTCTCCTGATGTCTCCTGAGCCTCAGGAGACTCAAAAAATATCCAGGAGTCTCAGGAGACTCTCAAGAGACCCGGGAGAGAGTTGGGAGACTGCATACACAAGTAGTAGTTTGCTGATGGCGGCGGAGGAAATAACAAAGGTAGGTGGCGGGACTAGCGCTGGTTCTTTTTTACCAAAGTGGCCTGCGCCGGCAGAGTCACCTGCTCAGCCGGTGTCTTACAGCCGATTATCGGAGTGCGGGAATCACAGTCTGAGGAGTAAGGTATCGGGGCTGGGCGGCGGGGCTATGAAGCTTGGACAGCGTTAGGCGGAGCGGGTTTGAACCTTGGAGACAAGGGAGGGAACGGAACGGCGGCGAAGGTTAGCAATAGTAGCATCAGCCTCAACCAGGGCTTCTTGATGCGGTAGGCGATATGAAATTCCTCATTCTCCAGTAAGGGAAATTTCTTTTGCTCAGTGACTACTACTTGTGTATGCAGTCTCTCTCAACAGTCTCCTGAGTCTCACGAGGCTCACTGGATATTTTGAGTCTCACGAGGCTCAGGAGGCGTCAGGAGACAAATGAAGTCTTGCGATGTTAAAATCCTCAATCGCGCTCCTTGGATTTCTCGCATGTTTGTGGCGTGGTTTTGCCGAATATCGTAGCTTTTTCTTTCGTTCGTCGAGTTCGCGTTCGAGGTTTGATGATTTCGTAAATGCGTCGTCTGCGTAAAATCTTGAGGCGAGCGGAAACATCGTAGTGGTGGGTCGGGACGGCGAGGGCCTGCGATAAGGTGATGAAGCGCCGGTAAGTTCATATCAAAGTCTTCCGCCGGCCAAATATTTAGAAAGCGTGTCTGCCGGTCAGTGCGTGGGGCGGGGCGAGGTTTCAGGGGATGGCTGATGGTGTCTTTGGTAGGGCAAGGTCTGCGAGGCTGCGGATAATAGTTTGGGTATAAGCGGGATAGGAGTCGTCGGTGGTGGGTCTTTCCGATATGGAGTTGGCCGGAACAAATTGCGTAAAGGTGGCCGCCCGGTGGCGTCAGCGCGTTGAGACCATGGCGGAGGCGTATTGCGAGGCGGGATCGTGGGGTCGGTGAGGCGACAAGCCAAGATCAAGCCAGGTGGTGGCGGGAGCGAGGCGAGGTGTGATGTCACTTTCTTTCGAAGTAGCGTTCGAGGATCGGAGAGAAAAAAGCGAGGGTTGGGTAAGTCACGTGGGAACGTCCCAGTGACGTCAATGAGACTTCATTTGTCTCACTGATGTCTCACAGTCTCAGGAGGCTCAAAAAATATCCAGCAGCCTCGAGGCTCTTAGGAAGCGGGAGACTGTTGGGAGGCTGCATCTGTAGTAGTAGTTTCTTGATGGTCGGTCGTAGTTGCGGCCGAGAAATTTTGTTGTGAAGGTAAGCGAGCGGCGACCGTCTTAGTGTTCTGGAATGGCGGAATTAAGTCGCGAAGCTGGGATTATTGGGCCAGACGAGGAATAAGAACAATCTGAGCGGGGACAAAGGCGAGGGCGAAGCGAAGCGAAGCGAGGTATGGTTAGCGAGGATATCGCGTGTTCGTAGCGCTATCTTGGCGAAGCGAAGTATAGAGCGATCGTATATTTCACAGAATGAGCGAAACTAAAGGCGGTTATAGTAGAGTTAATAACGGGAAGATGAAGTAGGAAAGAAGAGAGAAAGAAGCGAAGGAGCCGTAGCGCGCATATATCTGGGTCCAGTCATCACTGCGACAACATGACTCATGCGTATAGCGAGCCGTAAAACCAAACCCGTTCTTGATATCGGCCGTATGCGCGTTCGCGTGCGCGTGATGAACGGCCGAGAACGTGAGCAAGCAAATGGTATAATTAAACAAAAGATTGGCGCGCAGCAGATAGATGTCAGTGTTCTTCTTGGGTAACAAGAGTCGTTCTGGCTATGAATAATCGATATCATTACAACAATGCAAAATATCTTTCGAAATTGTGTTCAAGCGAAAGGATGGCAACTGCTGACCGTTTACTTGCGTCATGATTGATGAAGAAAATTCAGATCAACGTCGATGGCTGTTCCGACAATGGAATCACTCAATCGATTGATCGATGTTATTGGAAGATCGCCGGTCGCGCAGAAGTGCGATCAAGCGCGAAGTGGCAAGAAGGCGCGTGGTAGATAAAGTGTCGGCGTCGTATGAGCGCGGTATATTCAGTTGGAGATCGTCGGCGTGAAATCTGCATGAATCGCGCCTAATCGCGCGTGACTTGTTTGATATAATTAAGCATGCGTACATCCAGAACCGTATCGAAAACAAATATGAGTCACCTGCGTGCGTTTGTTCTTTAAAGATATTGAGCCTCTACCAGATACTATTGAAGTATCAATTCCGGCGAATACTACAAACCGTTGGATTGGACTTGGTACTGCTGCACGGCTTGCTGCAAGGATAAATGATTACCAGGTATGGTTAACATCTTTTCATGGATACAATGGACTGTTCGGGATGGGCAGACTGGGACTGTACGGATTGGGATTATTGTGTGTTCGGGAAGAGAGATTTGTCAGAAAGGGTTCTATGAGGTTCTGTTGCACGAAGGAGTGAGTCATAGTTGGATTACGCGGAGGTATGAGTCATGTTAAAGTGAGGGGTTGTTGGATATATAAGGGAGGCAACGGGGCCTACTTGTGTTGTTCTTTTCCTTTCTTTCTTACTGCAGCGTCTTACGTATTTATCGATTCATTATAGTTTTCTCTTGAAACTATCATTGTCTTTATAAATATTACCCATAACTCTCTATATTATCGGATTATCAGCTGCACTGTCTGCGCTTGCAGGCAAGTATCTGCATGCGGCGAGCGTATCATATCATTGGATCAATCTATTTTCTTGACTTTCTGGGGCCGGTGCGATTGCGAAAGGCATGTAATATCTCGTCGGTGTATCTGCGCTCCGTTCAAGTGAAACGTGCGATGATCGTTATCGGCTTCTCGGCGGGTGGAAAGAGCGCTGCGATGTAACGGATGCCTGAGTTCCGAAGGCAGCGAGTCGCCTTGAGACTGCGATGATTCGCAGCGCGCAGAGCCAAAGTATGAGTCTTGTGATCAGAACTGTTCTTAATTTCTTATGATACAGGATATTTTGGATCACGAGGAAGGTACTAAATTCTTGGAACAAGCATGCACTAGCAGCATAAAGCCGGATGCGAGTTGCTCTAGTCGAATTTATTTGAAACTATTACTGTAGCGGACTAATCGCATGTTGATAGACAGCGCGTCAAACTACTACTTGTGTATGTAGTGCCACAGATCTCGGGTCTCGAGAAGTCTCGCAAAGGCTCCTGGATATTTTTGAGTCTCGCTCAGGAGGCCTCGAGGACAAATGAAGTCTTCTTGATGCAATCATGCAGATGCGATCTGAAACCTATCTGAATTCAATGATGTTGGCGCTAACGTATTATTAAATATTGGAGATGAGCAGCTCAATGGCCGGACTATCGTGATTTTCAGCGAAAATTTCAGGTCAGCGCATGTAACCAGTACAGATAGTGAAAGGAGGTTATTTAGGAAAAGAAGCCCAAGGGATGATTTATTACGGTTAGCGAATTGTTATTCTCTCAGCGTAGTATTAGCGCGTGTAGGTGTAGGAGTCGATGTCAATCTTTTCTTGCAATATTAAACGCAGCGCTATTCAATTAGTGGTGGATATGTCCCAGGAATGTGCGTATTGATTAATCAAAATATCTATAAAGCTATGATATCAAGCCTTGATGCTATAAGTGATTATTCGGATGGTTGGAGTAGTATAACGATATCATTGTGAGGCCAGCGGGCTGGGTAGCGAAAATCATTTCCTGTGCGGCGCGCACTCAGGGACGAGGAAAGGAATTTCTCAACAAGTGACCCTAAATATAGGCTTTATTTAATCGGACATAATTAAATAATATTTCTATATACTTATAATTTACTTTTTAAGTCTGCTTGACCTTCTACTAGCTACTACTATAGGGGGTGTACTAGGAAATTCTTCAATACTATACCAACCCCCTTCTAGATTTTCCTCAACCACATCAGTAAACTACTACTTGTGTCTACAGTCTCCCAACAGTCTCCTGAGTCTCCTGAGAGTCTCCTGAGGCTTCTGGATATTTTTTGAGTCTCCTGAGGCTCAGGAGACCTCAGGAGACAAATGAAGTCTTGCTGATGCACCTCAGGCCTATAATCTTCTTCCTGACTATCTTCAGTGTTATCTATAGTATATACAGTTCTGTTTTCGGAAATCCGGACTCCTTTTCTCTTTTTCTTTGTGCCAGACTCATTCTTCAATTTCTTTTTCATGTCTCTAGCCAATGCTAAATCTGCCTTTTTTTTGTCTGCTGTCTCTCTTTGCTCTCTCAGGCGTACTACATCTTCCGTAGTAATTATTCTAGCCTTATTGAGCTGCTTCCTGTCATTGGTGGCTGTCCTTGCCTTCTTTGCAATAGATTTCCGGAATTGTTTATTAATATAATCTGCTATATCCTTCTCAGTCAAAGAGATTTGTAATCCTTTATCTAACTGATGTACTTGCGGTGAAATTAAGTATTGTCCCAATTGCGTTGACAACCAAACCTGCATGCCCGATCACAATCAAACTTGACAACCCTCAGCACTAGCTGGTGCGAGATAAAATATATTAAATACATAGTCATTCTCTATGCATGAAAATTATTTCCTCCATTATCTGCTAAACATTTTTCCGTTATGCGAGGTAAAGCCGCAATTAAAGCATTGGTAGTCTCAACAGAAATAGATTTCCAAACTTCTACCAACACTCGCTTAGTAGCCTCTTTAGTTGATGGCAAGGGTTTATAAAGGGCACTCTTTTGGCGCATGATGTTGAACTCGTTCAATAGGGTTGAAATCTGGGGAGACTTATCTGATATTAATAAAAGACTAATTTATTGGTAGTGCTTCAAGCTGTAGGTTGACTTACATGCGGGCCAATCCACTTTATTAATTCCATTTTCCTGATGGTGATTGTTTACCTCTGTAGCACGATGACATCAGCAAGACTTCATTTGTCTCCTGATGTCTCCTGAGTCTCAGGAGACTCAAAAAATATCCAGGAGCCTCAGGAGACTCTCAGGAGACCCGGGAGACTGTTGGGAGACTGCATACACAAGTAGTAGTTTGCTGATGGAGGTCCAGCACCATCCTCCATCAACACTATGGCAGAACCAGAGCCACCTAATGATTTTAATCTAATAGCTTGTTTCTGGTAGAAAGGGTAAAGTAAAGGCTTCAAAATCCTTTCTCTATATCTGAACCAGTCGATTCAACCTTTCCGCTTTTTTGAACGTGTCTTTTTCTTAATTTTGAAGGGATTTTTAGGTCTTCCTCACATTTTTTTATGAAGTTCGGGATTTGTTTTTAATGCGTTTTCCATTAACTGAAGTCCCTGTTCTTCAAGTTGACGGTTTTCTGCTGCAAGAATTTTAATAGATTCTTCCTTCTCTTTTTGTGTCTCTACCTCCCATATAAAAAAAGGACAATCCTTCAACGGGACTACATACATCATTCACAAACATAATAGTTCATAGCGCATCGTTTTCAATTGATCTGATCGGGGTGATCTTTCTTTTCTTTGTTAGGATTCTTCGAATTGGGGTAGTGAGATCCAGCCAATAATGGCGTTTAAATACAGTAAATATCCAATCCCGATATCAAAACAGCATCTACCCGTTCACTACAGAATTGATATCGTTTTTCGACATTGATTTTGCTGATATTAGGCTTCTCCCGGGGAATATGTTGACTATAACCCGAAGTCGATAGAATTTTAGTAAATCTCAAAACATAGGGAATTTGCGTTTTTAGTAGTAAAGAATATGACTTCCAGCGTTGAGAAGCATTTCTTTGTCTGTATTGAATAGCGTAAAGCTGGTCGGTAGGTGTGAATTTTGGTGGACGTCCAGTACGGTGGTACGGTTGTAGGTTTACAACTGCAAGCGGATCATGACATTTCTCGTTATCCATAGCTGCAATTTCTGCATGTTTAACAATTCTTGCAGCTGTACGCTTATTCACTCCAATAATTTCCTGAATATCAGAAAATGGTAGTCTACATCAGCAAACTACTATTTGTGTATGGAGTCTCCCAACAGTCTCCTGGGTCTCCTGAGAGTCTCCTGAGACTCTTGGATATTTTTTGAGTCTCCTGAGGCTCAGGAGACATCAGGAGACAAATGAAGTCTTGCTGATGTAGTGCGGGCTAGAGCTACAATTGAACCCCTTTTTCCAATCTCTCGCATCCATTGGTTTCCTTATTGACCTTTAGAAGAATAGAAAGAATTTCAGGGTTATTGGGGTTATTTATTGTTTCTTGGCCGTGTTCTTGGCTGTTGGTTTAGTCATTATAGTTACCGATGGTTGTGGTTATGGTTGAGGATAAGTTCGCGTCACATTGAATATTATAATGCTAGTGGGGTTGATGGTTGCCAGTGCAAACGCCGGAGCGACTGCAAACGCGAGCGACAATACTTAATTTCACTGCAAGTATGAGGTCTCTCAATTTTTGAGCACTAGCGGACCCGCCCCTCACTAAAGCAAGTGCTTCTTTGGTTGTAGACCTAGCCATGCGGGTGGTGCGTGGAGTTGTGGGCCCTGAGATAGAAAATCTCTTCTTTTTGGTAGGTGACGAGACAGGGTTCAGGACTCGGCGTGGGTTGTAGGGGACAATACCAGCCTTTGCCCAAGCGGAGAGAATATTATCGGTGGTGTAGGCCCGCCTTCTTGCCTCAAATAGGTATTGGAGGAAAGTACCTTTATTAATTCCTGTATCTCTACCGCAGTGCTCCATACTTTCATCCAGTACATTGCTGTAATGCTTTGTAAGGGAGAGAAGAGACTAACATCAAGAGGTTGTAATAAATGTGTAGAGTGCGGGGGTAGACAGAAAGGTACTATCTTATTGGTGAGACACATCAGCAAGACTTCATTTGTCTCCTGATGTCTCCTGAGCCTCAGGAGACTCAAAAAATATCCAGGAGCCTCAGGAGACTCTCAGGAGACCCGGGAGACTGTTGGGAGACTGTATACACAAGTAGTAGTTTGCTGATGCAATAGTCAAAGAACTCCCACCTCACATGCGAGACATGACCATCCAAAATTAAGAGCCTCCACCGGCCACCAGCCCTAACTTAAGTTAGCGATCCAATTTGATAAAGTATTATTTGATTAACATACACTCGAGCTGTATATTTATTAAAATTGTCTGACAACCAATTCAATTCTAATTTTGAATCGGTCCAACCCTTTATAGAATAGGCAAATGTTGCCACATCATGGCTGTCCACCATCAGCAAACTACTACTTGTGTATGCAGTCTCCCAACAGTCTCCCGGGTCTCCTGAGAGTCTCCTGAGGCTTCTGGATATTTTTTGAGTCTCCTGAAGCTCAGGAGACATCAGGAGACAAATGAAGTCTTGCTGATGACGCCTGCATACCAGCCTTTATAGTGTGCTGTACCCTGATTGATCACCATTAGAGGTATAGCAATGCCAGATACAGAAATGGCCTCGATTACAGTTACCCAAGTACGATTTCCTGATTGGGTAAGACAAGGATTTCTTCGACCAATTCTGCATATGACTTTCACTTTTGCTAGCATGCCCATCATAAATCCCTTTATCAGCAAGACTTCATTTGTCTCCTGATGTCTCCTGAGTCTCAGGAGACTCTCGGGAGACCCGGGAGACTATTGGGAGACTGTATACACAAGTAGTAGTTTGCTGATGTTTTCGTCCATATTGTACGTGTCTTTTGGGAGGATTTCGTATAGTGCAATGACTTTTTTTAACTGGAACTAGTTGGTAAACAGCTACTAGGCTAAATGGAATCCGTTGATACCTTTTTAAAATAGTCTTTCAAAAGAATTGGATTGTCTGTAACTGCTCGCTGCCTATCCAATCTAGTACTGAATTTTGATGATATTTGAGGATTGCGGCTCAAAAATCTCTGTAACCAATGTTTGCCGAGTGTTCTAGCAAAATCTCGCTTTTTAACCAAATATGCAGCCATTTCCTTAACAAGAGGGAGCCTCAACGGGAACCCCCAGTCATCCATTTGCTCGCACCATTTCACAATAGTAATTTCCTCATATTCTGTGAGTAATTGCTGTGAACGATGAAACTCGCGCTATTTGTTGCCCCATTAAGTCTATCGCAGAGTAGGCAAAGGAATCTGAAGGTTTCTGCAGAAACCATGAAAGCGAGCAGAAGGCGTTTATAGTGGATAATAGCTTGCTGAATCAATCTTTCTCGTTCCTCCAATCTCTTGCCCTTTAGTCGTGGCATTTTGAGTGTTTGTTGCTGGCCTCGACAGCTTTCTTGAAACCCGGCCTAAACTACTAACTTGTGTGGTTACCCGGTCCTGAGCGGTTTCCCGGTAAAATACATTACCCTCGTACTTGATAGAACGTTTAACGCCTTCTGTATAGGTCGTTCTATCCATCAGTCATGGGGAGCGGGGCACGCATTTGGCCAAATGCACGGCTTGGTCAACGGAGTAGAACAATATCACAGTTATTAGCGCCCAACCACCGAACCGAGGGCAATTGTGGAAGGAGTAAACACTGACCTCCAGGGCTGGCAAAGAGGTCAAACATTGAACCGCCTGTTCCAATATGGCCAGCGCCGTGCTGTCCTGCATGGCTGGTATCGTTCATGAGGCCTTCCAAACTCTGACGGAACTCGTCGAACGTGGGTTGGTCCATAGTCCCGGCCATGGCTGAGGGAGTGAAGTATTGCTCGGGGTACTGGGAGTGGAAGTCTCTGCTTAGGCAGTGGTCATTACGTTCAAGGCTGTCGGCGGGCCCAATATGCAAGCTAATGTTGGCGAAGGGGCCGTTGGTGATGCACCCACCACCAGTGCCGGCAGGAAAGCAGGTCACAGTTACCTCAGGGCAATCAACGTAGACACCATTCCCGCCGAAGCCGGTAGTGGGATCCCAGATTTCCGAGCCGGGCCAATCCTGGTAGTCCAGTGTCCAGTCCCAGTATCTGTTTCCCTTTTTTAGTCGTCTGAAACTGTATAGTAAAATATGTGTATGTGAAAAGATACTCACGGTTGACCAAGTGTCCAGCCGCACTCTTCACGGATCGCCTTCTCATAGACTGCCACAAAGTATCTGTGCCATGGAAGGAACTGCCCCACGTAGTGAATGTAATTCGTCGCTAAGATGTGGCCACCCTGGAAATCATCGAACCTACTCACAGCCCCGGGGATGTTTGCAGTGTCGATAGCAGGCAGAGTCATCATGCACTTGACAGCATCTATGTAATTAGACTTTTGCTCGGTGGTAAGAGCACGCCTACCAACAACAAGTAATTAATTAGTCAAAGCTCTCGGGCCAAACATAAGGGAAGCAAATGCTCTTAATATCCAAGAAAAATAACACACCATTCCTTCCTCACAATGGGGTTTGAGCATGTAGTCCCAGAGGGGTTTTCCTCGCTGCCATTACCATCACGAGCAGTAAGATGCCTCGAAGGCGCAGCAGGGGCACCGAGACTAGTTGACGCAAATCCTGCAATGAGGAGAAATGTAGTACTGAGGCTAATCGTCTTCATATTTGGGCCTAGGGAAGGGGAATGTTTTACTGATATGAAGATATATGCTGTATAATTCGATCGACTGAGGCCGGACTCTTATGTGTTTGAGATCTTTCTTTTGTGGTGAATTCGGTCCCCTTATAACCATTATATAGGCAATTTTTCCTGGATAGATGGCCGAGGCATTGTACTCTTTGCATGGGGCGCAGTGATGTGCTGGCATCTATCTCTTTATATTTTTTCTCTTTCTAATCGTAATATTTTGACTTTAGTTTAGTTTAGTGAAGTCGAGTTTAGTATCGCAAACCTAGCTTACGTGGGTGCCGGATAATTTCCTTGTGTTACCCTACTCTACTCCCCAGATAGTTTTCCCGAAATGTAGGTATGGCTCGAAAAGCCATAAACCCATACCGGCATCGGCAATAGTTAGTTGTTGTATGGGCAAAGTTCAACATCCACCCTTAACAAGAAATATTTTTTGACAAAGTGATAGAGAAAATTATTCCAGATCATATTAGCCAGATAGATTCCTTAAATATCATTTTATATCAATTTTAGTTTCATATTGCTGTTTTTAAGTTCCTATGCTGCCGCTTTTTATAGATGATTATGTAAGCTAGAATCTAAAGGCATGCCGGTGCTAGCAAAGATTAGTATCTTCACGGTCCACTTGAAAAAAGACAACAACTTCTTCAGTTTTTGTCCAATTATAACGATTTTTGATTCTTTAGAAAGCTAGCAGCAATCCGGTTCCAACCGTGGTGTCCAATATCTCCCGCGATCAATATTGACCAATCTCTAGTATACTAGCACTAGTAGCAAACGCAACTTTCACGGCGGTTCATTTGAAAAAAGACAACAACTTCTTTAGTTTTCATCCAATTATAACGGTTTTTGGTTCTTTGGAAAGCCAGCAGCAATCCGGTTCTAATGGTGGTGTCAATTACTTTCCGCAATCAATATTGACCAACATTCAGTATACCATCGCTGGTAGCAAACGCGCTTTTCATACCGGTTCATTTGAAAAAAGACAATAACTCCTTCAATTTTTAACATATTGTAATGATTTTTGGTTCTTTAGAAAGCTGATAACGAGCATATTCTAACTGTGGTGTTAGATATCCTGTGCGACTCATATTAAATGATGGTTACTGGACGTCCCTCTAATCAAAAGCGGTCCAGATTGATTCAATTAGAGGAAGCAAGACCGCAGCGATACAAGAGATCAGATCATGGATTTGATGACCCTAGAGAGAAGCTAGATGACTTATATGATTTGAAATCGATGGATATAAATCTACCTTTGAATGATTTGGAAAGGATGCGGAAGGTCACTGGTGAGTGGCCAAGGGTGAACGATGAGATTAAGAAGGAGATTTTGACTAAAGGTAAATCCCCTTAGATAAATTCTATAAATCTCAATAATAATAAAACTTGTATATATAGGAATTACAGACCTAGAGAGTCTTTTGAAAAGAAAGAACCTTTGCCCTTCGGGGCAAGACCTTATCAATCATCAACAGGTTCTTCATTTCATGAATTTACAAAAGATATCAAGCGTAATCAGAACCCGGAAAGAATCAGCAATTATTATTGCCAACTGTTATGGAAAAACAGATACAGTCGCGCTTAGAATTATACATGATGAAAGATCATGGATACAAAATAGATCGATAGAAGCTCATAAGCAAGGGAAAAACAATAGTATGAAATGTATGCTTGATGATGAAGGGACCCGGCAAGTAGTAATGAAGTATTTATCAAGCGCTGGAGATAGTATGTATAAGCTCTATAGGATTTTGTGGAGTTAGCTAATTTTAATAGAAGTAACATCGGGTTCGCTTGCTAGTATAATAACCAATTATTGGAAAAAAAGATATATAGAAGGAGAGATTGAGCAATCAGATTTATTTGAGGCGGAAATAAAGCAGCTTGCTGCTGGACTAAAAGAATATGAGGAGTATGATATTACTTCTGGTACTAAAGAAAATGTTTTGAAGCCGGGTCAATTGAGTATTACAGCAAGTTGCGCAGTTACTTGGTTACGCAAGCTTGGATACAATTGGAAGGAGGTACGGAAAGGTATTTACAAGGATGGACATGAAAGAGAAGATGTGGTTCGGTATAGAAAGGAGGTTTATATTAAGCAGATGAAAGATTATGAGTTCAGGATGGCTGAATGGGACGAGGATGGTAACGAACTGGTTAAGCTTCCCTTACCACCAGGGCCAAATGGGGAATACCTTACCCTTATCGTACACATTTCACACGACGAGTGTACTTGCAATTCCAATGATGGTATTAACCACCAATGGATACATGAAAACGATTATCCATTAAGGAAAAAATCACGGGGAGCTGGCCTTATGATATCTGAATTTTTGACACCATATGGCCGTTTACGACTCCCACGCTCAATGCAAGAACAAGAAATTAATATATTATTCAAAGAGTTGGAAAACAAGCCTTATGTTACTGAATATATGGAATGTGGGAGTGGTACATGGTGGAACCAGGATTATCTGATAAAACAAACCAGTATGGCGATTAGGGTATTCAACGCTGCATTTCCAACTTATACAGCCCTATTTCAATTTGATAATGCAACAAGTCATATGGCTTTCAGCTCAGATGCTCTACGTACCTCGAATATGAACCTCAATCCTGGATCTGAAGCTAAAACAATCAATTACCTACGGAATGGACTGTATCAAAATAGAAGTGGACTCTGGATCGAACAAACAATGAACTGGAAGATTGAAGATGTTCCTTCCAATTTAAAGATTCCGGAAAAATACTTGCGGAATGAATTCTGTCCAAAAGGAATTAAACAAGTTCTGATTGAACGGGTAATAATACAACTTAAAATATTGTAAAAATCATTTAACTAATATATTATATTAGGGACTTTGGCAAGCGAAAATGAGGGGAGATTGTACAAATAAACAACCAACAGCGGCACAAAAGAGGGCAGGCATTCTTACTCTTTCTAAAGAAGAAAGACAGCATGATGATTATAGTAATACATGTTGCGCTACCAAACTTCTTCAAGCGCAACCTGATTTTTCCTCACAAAAATGCAGAGTGGAAGAACTCATTTTAGAAGCTGGCGTCAGTAGCGAATAATATTATATTAAATTTTCTTAAAAAGCGTAATATGATCAATAGGTTATATTTCTACCTAACTTCCATTGCGAGCTAAATTGGATTGAGTATTTTTGGAGTAGGATAAAACTCTATACCAGAAAACACTGTCAGTTCACTCTTGATTCCCTTAGAACCAATATTCCGAAAGCTTTAGAAGCTGTAAATGGTGATCTTGTATGGAGGTATTGGAGAAGATCTCAAACTATTCTTAAAGTTTATACAGATGGCATAATTTATGGCTCACCAGAATTCTATAAAACATATAAAATATATAAGAGTCATAGAAGGCCTTCAGAAGCGGGACTAGGACTACACGATAGGGTTAATATATCCTTCCAAGCTAACAGACAGGAGGAAGCAGAAGGGGAAGTGGCTGTAAATAATAAGGTAAAACCTAGAGCTTATGGGAGGAAATATTTATTATAATATCGCTCCTGTATATTCAATTTTGTTTCTAGCAAAAAACGGACTCAAAATTCGGATTCCTTGCTATATTTAGGCCCTAGAACCATATACCAACACATATAATAATAGGGTAGTTGATTTCTATACCTGCTCGTGGAAATCCTCGTAGAGAAGGGGAGTGGGTTCATGGGATATCACTCAGTGTCTTGGCATTTCGGTTGCCGCCAGCTCCATGCCGGTATGGGTTTATGACTTTTCGAGCCATACGCGCACGGCGGGAATGAACCGATCCTGCAGTTATCGCTCAAGACGGCCACGCTTGTTCGGAGATCGCTTTATATACAAATTTATTAATATATTACTGTTTTAGATTTTTTGCTTTTTCAGAGATAACAATTCTAATTTTCTCTTTGATCACCAGCTTTCCTTCTTGAGGTGTTAGAAGGTAGAGTGAGGTGTAGTACATAGATAGCAAATGACCATAAATTCTCATTATAAAGATTTAGAGATTAACTAAAAACATACTCTAGGTATACCAGTCGAGAGCAGTATATTACCAACATAGGTACTTCTTTCTACCACTGCATGTATGTACATACCTCAATGGAGCAAACAAAATTATACCCTATGGTACATCGATTTGTATGGTGACACGGTAATCTATCCAGACGTGATAAGAACGATAATTCTGCATGTTTGGGACCAAAAAGTGAAGTTATCTTTCGTGACTTGATATATATCGTCCTGTCGTGATATGATCGTCTGTCAGAATAGGTGTTTCTTGGGAGCATGGATATCCTGACAGGACGATATATATCCTGACAGTACGATATATATCCTGACAGGACGATACATAGGATACATATCCTGACAGGAGGATAGTATACAGGCAGAGTTACACCCAATCATGCACCCCCAGCCGTGCCCACCCCCAGCCGTGCCCACTCCCAGCCGTGTCAAATTACCAGCCGTGCCCGCCCCCAGCCATGCCCAATCACCGCCTGCCATGTTCTGCCGAGCCATCATGAACTTTTTCAGCTTCACTACATCAGCAAGACTTCATTTGTCTCCTGATGTCTCCTGAGCCTCAGGAGACTCAAAAAATATCCAGAAGTCTCAGGAGACTCTCAGGAGACTCAGGAGATTGTTGGGAGACTGCATTCACAAGTAGTAGTTTGCTGATGCACCCAATCATCACCAAACTACTATATGTATCACCGCCCATATCAATAGCACCTTCAAATTATCTCTTCCATCATTGGGATTGCCAGAGTTGGGGAACACAATAACTACAAGAATTGATTGCACATGAATCTGAGCAAAATAGGCTAGGGTTTGTCTACTACTATTCTAATGATCTTGATTGTTGGCATTCCTGATGGTGAAGATGAGAAGCTGATGGTAATAGTGATAGCGATGATAATGATGATGGTGTTGTTGATGATGTTAGTAGTTTAGCTTGCTGCCCTACCGTTCCCGCTGCCCTGCCGTTCCCGCTGCCCTGCCGTTCCCGCTGCCCTGCCGTTCCCGCTACCCTGCCGTCCCCGCCGCCCCGCCGGCCTGCTGTCCCACCACCTTGCCCCTCTGCCGCCTGCATGATAGCTTATACCCTCCTATATGATAGTTTATCATACAGCGATGATAGAAGGGCTCTAGATATTGTATCTTATCGAGGAGTGGAAATATGTCTATCCCAAAAACCCGTGAAAGTGCACGAGTTACGCAACTGGAAGTATAAAGCATCCTGGGTTTTAGGATACATTAGTATGGGAGATTTTCATCCTCCATAGACAATAAGTTATCTTTTCGACTCGTGTACCACAGGGATAGATACTCTAAAGCACTCGGTCTACTCTACAGACGCTCAAAATACGTATGTGTCAGCAATCTCACCCCTAGATTAGGCATTATATAGTACAAGGTTGATCTAGTCGAGTGAACGGATCTTCACGTCCTGTCAACATTACCAGAGCCTTGTATCCCTACTAGCTACTAGCTAGCACAATTATTGTTGATCCCAGCTTACCAGGCCCTCCCGGTAAGTCGGCAAAAATTAACTAAATAATAATATTTATTAAACCTATATGGAGGTAGATGCGTGTACCTCGCTATGTAGAGCATACACATAGATACATAGATATAGAATCCATTATAGGATAATAGGCCATCATACCCTGCTATAGCTACATGTAGTGTAGCATCCATAACCAATCAGTAGCAATTGTAGCGTTTTACATGCAAAATACTTTCTGGTTGGGATATATCTCTTACGGGAAGGACACAGATAGCTGCATACTGTGCCCCTTTAGTACTTCTATTCACCACGAGCTACCCGGAATATGCTCGAAGCCCTGCTCTGATCACCCTACATGTAGTTAGCTTATACATATGTATACCCCACGTAAATGCCCCGCATTACCTAGAAAAATCATATGCTAATAAAAGAGAAAAGAGAGTAAATCCCGATAGAGTATAGTATACAGTACATTTGGTGTAACTGCGGCGCCACGGGTCGACTCGTCCCAACTCCCATGTAGGTATCTATTTTGCGGTTATACGTATATACGTACTTGAATTTAAGGTTCTAGTTAGTAAAGTTTTGGCGGCGATGCCGTATTTTTTTTTTTTTTTTTTTTTTGCTGATTCTAGCGTATATATGTAACAAACACGTACCTCTACCTAGTAGCTGAGCTTTAAATTGTTGCGAGTGACTCTCTGTGATTGCGTCCGCATACAAAGTCATAGCAAAAACTTACCGCTTCGGTTAATATCTAAATTAATCTAGTCCTTTCCAGTATACGTAATGCATACTTCCTATAAAGTAGAAGATATCAAATTGAAATTGTGCAGGACGGCTACGACCGCGTAGAAGCCCCGTTCCGAGGCACCCCACGAGCCAAATTCTGAAAATAATTCTGTGCATGTGATGGGAATAAACTTCATCAGAAAAAACCATGGTACCGGGCGCCTTAACCAAAATGGGGCAAATCTAATCATGGTATGCATCTCATATCGGGTGCCCTGATCAGCAACGGATTTCACGCCGTTGAACGTCTCTCGGCCGGCCGCCAGCCAATATAAATTTAATTCCGCTGAATTTCCGAGAAGAAAGATTTCCAAGGGGTATTATCAACGCCAAGTTATTAAATAAACCCAACAGTAGTTCAACAAAGTTTTGTTGCGCTGGCGGACGGTACCGCTAGTTTCCGGGCGCTAATATAATTTGGAAACCACATAACCGTGGTTCGTACAAAAGTTCGCTTCCTTAATGTCTTCTAATGAGAGTTATAATTAGTAAATTGTAAAGAACTTTACTTCTGACGATAAAGCATGAATAATGTGCGAAGCAGCTGCCCTCAATTGATCAAGCCTTCAAAGCTAGTCACAGCTCGACTATGGTATATCTACATATATATACCAAAATAGGCCATGAAACATACACTTACATGTAGCTTTGTAGAGCGTGTAGATATAGGCATCGATAAAGTCATAACGATACGTAGTCATAGAGTTGAGAATATCAAGCTCTGAACCTAGGTTCAGGTCTCTCGTGGCACAGTACTGATAACCCTTAACGCAGCAATCATGGGGCTAAAATTCCTCAACATCTTCCTGTGTTCCGATCTCAGCTGCTCAAGAATAGCATGACCAGGATTATCGGCTCCCGGACCCTTCTTAAATGGCTGGGATAGCGTGTGTGAATACATGTATGTAGATCGATTACTCCAGCGACTACACTGGTTTGGATGAAGTTTATCCGACCAGTGTGACCGCTACAGTATACCTGCCCGTAAATTAGATTGCGGAATAAGTCCAGATACTTTAGTAGAGCCCCAAAGTGCGTTTGTGCGGGCATATACGGTCCATTCTAAAACTACCACCAATATGAAATTATGAATAGTCAAATATTTACGCCGATGCCGAATAGGCGCATAATTGTCATGAGGGCGAGTAAGCGGCTACCTCTCCCGGTTGACCCTTTGATATTGGTCGATATATCTCTCGGCCGAATCGCATCGTACGGTATCATTCGTCCGAGAGAACTGGTAAGGAATATGTTCTTAGTAAAAGTACCCTAATGCCAATGGATCGAATTAAAAGGAGGCCGGATTAGATGATTCTCTAGAAATTATATTGTAGTCGAAGTTTTGATGGGTTGTCTCACAGGCCAAGAGTATGACATGAAACGTCGTATTCAAGTGTTTACAAACGAGACTACCGTGACAGTCGAGTAAAACATGTAGTCGAGTCGTGACAGAGGCCCTGCCAAGCATTTACCAGTATTACTACGGTGTCAAAGGTAAGTGAGTAGAACGCAGCAACGCAAACTCACTTACCCTTCACACCGGAGTACAAGGGTCTTTGCCGCCAGCAACGCGCCTACTGGGCTGTCTCTCTCAATGTCTGTCGCTTACTATGTACTTGTCAGACAGCGAATGTTTCATACCAGGCTAATTAACCTGTCCCCAAACTCACCACCAAATTAACCAAGGGGCCACCAAAAAACCAACACACAAATGGCGTACAAAGATGGGAAAATACACCTAGCTAGTCAATCAGCAGATATTTGACATTCCACACGAGAAACATAAGAGGTGATCGATAGCGCAATAGCCAGATTCGATGGCCGAGATGATATGAGCCATGCCAGCTACCCAATATTAACTCCAAGGTGTGCCGAGAGCAGGCCTCCAGTTAGTATTTCAGGGAAGGAGTCCGCTTCTGCCAGAAGACTATAAAATCTTGATGCTCTACCTTTTGGTATCAAGGTCCTTTTACAATCGTTATGTACAGCTTTGTGTAATATTACAATGTCTTATATATATATATCCAGCGCAGCGTATCTTGCTAGCCATAGGCATAACTATAGGTGGATACCTTCAGACATAATATATATTAATCCATCTGGATAAGAGGCTAACTGATTCTAATAGCCCGGACTTATATAACCACAGACTCCAGGAAATCAATTTGTGCTCAAACAAAGGATAGGTGCTACGGGAAAACTTTCGCCAAGATATCCGAGTGATTTCTCATGATTAACGATAGAGGGCCTCGGGAGTCCTATCGTACGCCGTATCCTATACAGAACCGGGGGAATAATAAATCCGTAGATATTATCAATCCCTTATATACGACATAACAGCCCCATAGTCTATAATACATGTATTTGCCTTGAAAAATTGACCTAGCCAAGCCGCCGAATCCTCTTTTTTTCAGGACCAAGACTGGCCTCAATTAACCAGGCCTAAAAAGAAAACCCTGCCATAGCTGGCCCAACGCGATCAAAAAAGTCCCAGCTGCCCACCTCAACCGGACCCTCACGTACTTCCCTTCTTTTATATGCTCGGGCTTCTTAAGCCTTGTTACGCCTGACAGAGAGAAACTTTAAATTTAAAAGATGATTAGAGTCTATGCCTTGAATTTAACTCAGATACTGAACGCAAGGTTGATTAATGATTTTGGTCTTCGATATCAATCTTTAGCCTAGCGGGTGATTCAAACCAACCAGATGAGCTTGTTCTCAATTATTCAAATTTCTCTAGTCACCCTGTAGCAGATAGGGCGCTCTATTTAGTATGAACCAAGATAAACTCAACAACGCGGCCAGCGGGCCCATCCAGTCGCAAGACTGTCTCATAATAGAGCAAAACCTTACATGTTTTACAGCGATGACCACTAAATTAGAGAACTGCTTTCCTCGTTAAACAGAATCACCACACTTCTACTTGGGGTGAAATTAAGTATTGTCCCAACCGCGCTGGCAACCATGCTATCTCGAGAGACAATACCTAATTTCACCGCAAGTACTTAACATGGTTAAATGAAATACAGTTTAATGTCTCATGACCTCCCGCTAGTCATGACCCGCTTAGATTATTTAGAGTCTTTAATTCCGAGCGGTAGAGTGACTTTTATATACCAAAACGAAGATCAGGTGGCAAAAGTTGGATATTATATTGATATTATGTAGTTGATAGCTTTTGCCGCACATATATCTATAGGATATTAATATTGTTAGGTATACATAAAACTCGCATATTGTATTTTAACTAAAGCAAGCTTCGAAACGGCTTAGCCTGTCTAAATCATAGTCATTATTATTTCGGTTTACAGGAAGTGATGGAGATGCGCCTAATACTACATGCATGGGTGTATGTAGTACTCGTGAGGACTACACGCAGATCAGCCATCCGCATTTTAGAAAAAACTGAAAATCAATCCATCTACTGGTACTTTTAAAGATAATACTGTAAACCAGAACAAGGGTCAGCCCTCCGTTATAAGCCTTCCCCTACTTCTGACAGGCAAAACCCTCCACAGCTCCTCCAATCCTACATATTCATATCATCAGGGTGCCATAATATGTCATTCTCAGTGTAACTAGCCAATGGAGTAGCAGAGACAGAGAGTTCCCCGGCTGGCCTCAGCCCTCTGGCAATCCTCAAACCATCCAGAATTTCCAACCCCTCTCCCGATATTCTCCACAAGTCAAGCCATTGCTCCCTAACTCCTTCATCTATAATTTCCTCGCCAAAGCTAGAATGATGTCGATCGGGAGGAAGTCCAATCATTTTATGCATCCATACTCCACACTCTTCATCTGGGGCATGCGCGTATTTAAAATGGCGTTTCAAATCATATAGGTTCCATTTTTTAGTACCATGATGGCTACTATGATTGCCGCAGAGATTGCACTGAATTGTACTAAATATGGGGTGCTCGGTATCCTCTTGTATGAATAGAGCGCATCGAAAGAATGAATCGCAGACTGGCTCTCTGAATCCGCAAAACTTAATATACCAGTCGAGGCTAAGACGAAACCATAATGCTAGGCGGGTGTTGTTGTGTATCGCCCGAAAATCGTTTGTCTTCCAAAGAATTTCCCTCATATTGTCTGTAACAATTATAAACCCCTCGTCTATGGGCGGGAATGTTGCCACGCACCGGAACGGCAAGATTTTAGGCCAGGGTGATGAACGCCAGTTTTCATGAAACTGCCCCTCATTAATTGCCATCAATTTCCTCCAAAATTCGTTATGGTGATGTTGCGCCTCCACGTGTTCAAATAAATCTTCAAAACTAAGGCCGTTGTAAAGATCACAGAATACACAGCAGTAGATCGCCCTTTGGGTAATAGGTATACATATACAGTTGCATATCTCCTCAGCTGTACCTTTTGCTATAGCGAGCGTCAAAGATTCATCGGTGCTTGATTCTGGCATTTCGAACAATGTTTCCATAATATACTTCAGCGCTAGAATGACGACGGAAGGTTTATCTACCTCCGTGATGATGTTATAGTACCACTTTGAAAGAAATGTATTGATCAAGTCGTGTATAATGGCTGGTAGCTTCTTTTCCCGATATTCCTGTTTCCATTTAACTTTTGTTAGCTGTGTTGACTGTATTTCGGCGGCGGATCTTACCACTAGAGCTTCTAGTCTTGACACTTCTTCTTCTTTAGTATCGAAATTTTCTAGCATTGCTTGCTTGATTTCGAGCTGATTTGGGATCTCTTGGTTGATATCGAAGTGCTCGGGGGATTCTAGGCCGGCGCTAGCATTCCCCGGCGTTTCTGGTTCGACTTCAGGCTTTAACAAGCGGGTTTCAGCAGCACCCAGTGCTTCGAGCTTCACTTCAACAAGTCCATCTTTATTCCCCTTCTCCCTCTTCATAGTGTTTGTCTCTTTCGGCTGCATTGAGGACCCACACCTTGGGATCCTGAACGAAAAAGGGTTTGTGGTAGACGGTGTGGACTGTGAGAGCACCCCAAGGGAGTCGGTTGCAATTGAGGGGCCTGAGGAGCCAGAGGGGCTCTTTGGATCAAATTCTTTTCCAGCCATTGTTGTATTGGGTGCGAGGGGGATTCGAGAGTTTGGCGGTAGCATTCAACGATGTCTTGTGGGTGTTTCGAGAAGCTGACGGATTCTTCTGCCACTCGTCTGGCTTAAAACTATGAGAAGGAAAAGGTGGGGCTTGTTCCTACCGTACAGCTATGATAGGTTGAGTTAGGGCTTATGATAGGTAAATAGTAGAGCTGCAGGTGGGTGGGTGATGGTTTAATATGTAGTGATGGTGGGTAAAGGAGGGTAAATGGGGGATGGCAGTACTAGCTGGGTATCGTAAGCACAGGCCAATAGCTAACGTTACCAACGTCATCAAAACTGTTAGTCTGTGCACTAGCTGGAGAAGATTTCCTGCCCTAGATCTTGATCTGAGCGGATGAAACCTGTCACAAACTACCTGCACAAGTAAATGATACAGGTAAAGACCAAAGTGGAATGATACATATAGTTAAATAATGAAGACCCGGAAAAACAAAGCAGACTTGAAGTGACAATGTGTGTGGGGAGGTCACAGGACTGTATGGTTAGACCATGGGTTTGGTAAAGAGTCCAGTCGACATATGCATGAATCAAAGATCCGGAGGCGAGATCGAGATCAATATTTAATATTTTGGTCTGGTAAAGTTTTGTCCAGCAAAACTAATTAAAGAGACCACGATTAATGATGTAAACAAAAAAAAAAAAAAATTAAAGAGACCCCCGCAATAAAAACGAGTGATATCCCCTGACCCACACGACCAGGCCCGCTTGCAGAGGTGCTCAAGCCCAGTGAAGTTGGGTTGTCCACGCTACCTAGCCCCAGATACATGTACATTAACTCGACCTATCATACACTCGAGTACCGATATATGAATACCTCCCCTCCCTTGTGTCTCCCCTCCGTTCCCTCATCCACTACTTTTAGGCCTTTCCTCTACGGGGTGGCCACCTTACAACTCCGTCACTAAAAATCACTCGCATAACCGTCCACCAATCACATGCAACCTGCTTAATGCCAACAACGCTAGAATTCCAACATTAAATCGTTCGTAATCCTGACCTCGATCCAACCTAACCCAACCCAATCCCCAAATTTTCCTGACCACACTCCGTTTTACTGGAAAAATACACATCTGTCAAAAGGGTAAAAACGAAAGAAATAATAACCACATGCATAAATGAAACTAGAATAATGAGTATCGCGCACGAGTACAAGGAAAAGAGACACCTAAACAGTACGAGAAAACCCTGCTCCAAACATGGCAAAAAAGCAGTCGCGATAGAGCAAAAGGTAAAATAGCAGCAATAGATGTCTATACAGGCAACATCACCCCAAATCCTTTCCACTCCCAAAGAGAGAGAAGAAAGTTTGTATTAACTCCTACCTCTAGCCTGATGCCCCCTAAACCGTCCAGTATATCCGTATTCGCATATCCGCTACACCGAGTCTCCAATCTCTTCTCCGATCCACGCCTTCCCAACCCTTTTCAGTAAATCCTAGATGTCCGAAACCTTTTTTTTTTGGCACTTGAGCGATTCAAATAAGAAAAGGCCCGTGAGGTTCTTAGTTGGTCTCGTCGCGAATGAGGGCGACAATCATGCTGTAAAGGTAGAAAAAGAACATTACGAGATGGAAACCAAGCTTGATAAAGGATTCCTATTGTCGCGAAAAAAAAAAACATCCAGTTAATCACATGCTAAAATAGCGCATCCGCGGGGATAATCCAAAATGGAGTGTGGCAAACCTTCTTGTGCTTGTTCAGGGTCCTGAAGATTTCTGTTGCATCGAGGAGGTGCGCGTTATCGAGAATTCTACTTTCGGTTAGTTCTTATCTCTCTCTCCTCGCAAGGAAAAATTCAAACGTGGCCGCTTATCTCCCGGAAGAGCCACCACATGGTAGGATGGAAAGAGAACACATACTTCTTGATATTGAATGCCAATAACGGTAGATTCAGGATCAGTGCAAGCCAGTATCCGTTAATGAGGAATAGCAGAGTCAAGAACCCGTGTACGGCAGCTTCAGGGATGATGTATGTGTTGAGGCGGTTGCATAGATCGATGGGGTTGATGTAATCGCATTCCAGGTCCGAGTACCTTATTCGCTCGTTAGTACGGTAACCAGGAAAAGGCCAGATAAAATGGGGAGAGCAATAGAAAAAAAGGCTTCTCACATGATAGTAAAGAAGACCTGAAGAAATAGGTTGACGGCATTGAGTAACACCGAGAGGAGATACAGCCATGCTTCGCCGGACATCATTGAAACTGTTGTGGTTGTAGGGGGAAGGCGTTAACGGGTGTTTATCGTGATCGCGTATAGAACGTAAGAGGTCGTCAGGTATATGGTATGAGGAGTGAGCTGGGTGAAGGTCGAGAGGTAAAACGGGGCGCTGGAAGGATGAAGAGTACTGAGGAAGAGGAAAAGAACAGATCTGCGGGCGGTGAAAGAGCGCACGGGTTAGACAGGGGGAGGCCCGAGCGGGAGGGGAAGTTCTAGCCCAAGTGAAAGAGGAAAAGCTGCAGGAGGGAGGCACTGGAGCTCGAAACTTCAGAGGCGGGAAAAAAAGCAAGAGATTAGGAAACAAAAAGGATGCTAATCAACGGGCTGGTGTAGGTGATATGGAAATATTGATATTCCTAAATTTCGAGGCTGGTGTACGTTCACAAGATTCGGACTGGAAACTGAGCAGAGACTTGAGAGACGAGGCTTGGCTAACAACGTCAAGAGTCAAGAGTCAAGACGTCAAGCAAAGCAGGGAAGAGCGGCGTAAATAAAGCCACACAAAAGCATCCAGTGGTCACTGCCACAAGCCTACACCGCCTCTAAAGCTTCACCTCCGGAGGTTGCCTCAGTCGAACCACACTTCATGAACCCTCACTGCGAAATCATCTAATATTTATCAGATAATCAAAGATGTCACTTTCAACTTTACGCCAGTCGTCTATCTCCCGCTTCTATCCTGTCATCATTCCTGTCGTTGCTGTCGCTGCTTCACTTGTCGCATACCAGATCATTTACAACTCCTCCCGCCCCGCAGCCAAACGACTAAAGCGCTCCAATGCTCGCAGAGTCTCGCGTCGCTCCGGAAGGAGGTCCAATAGTGGCTCAAATCAGAATTCTGCGGCCTCATCAAGTACAGCTGATCCGGATCCTGGTGGAATCATAACGGACGAGAGGTTGGCAGATTTGCTTGGGGCAGAAGGTGGGATGGATATCCCAGAGTCTGTGCAGGAGGCACTTGTAGAGGCTGCTACTGCCGCTCAGGAAGCTCGAGGTGCTGGAAGAGGTGCAGACAATGATAGCGACTTTTCATATACACCAGACACAAAAGAGAATCAGAACCTTCTGAATTTGTTATATTTAATTGCCGAAGTATACCCTCCACCTTTGGCTCACTTCAGACCAGTTGTTAACACTGAATAGGATCAATCCAAACGTGATTCGTATGTTCACCGCGGAGTAACATGTAATAGTTGTAATATAATGCCAATTCGCGGTATCCGGTACCGCTGTGCAAACTGTGTCGATTTTGACCTTTGCGAACACTGCGAAGCGCTCGATTCCCACCCAAAAACCCATCTTTTCTACAAAGTCCGCATCCCTGCCCCATTCTTGGGGAATCCAAGACAAGCGCAGACACCATGGTATCCTGGAAAACCTGGACTCATGCCGCAAATATTACCACAGAACGTTGTAAAGATATTTGGTGGCGAAACCGGATGTATGAAGCCCTCTCCTTTGTGGTATCGTAGATGCTTACAAGTGCAGTTGAATCGCCTGAGATTGAGGCTCTTTACGAACAATTCAAGTGCCTTGCTGCGACTGAATACGTTAGCGACCCTCTCCATCTCCACGGCGCTATTTCCCGTCAAACATTTGACAAATGTTTCGTCCCTAACACTCACGTGCGCCCACCACCCCCCAACCTTATATACGACCGCATGTTTGCTTTTTATGACACCGATAACAATGGGCTCATTGGCTTCGAGGAGTTTGTTCGTGGCCTTTCTGCCCTGAACCACAATAAAAGCCGTAACCCTGAGAAATTGAAAAGGATCTTCAAGGGCTATGACCACGATGGCGACGGTTATGTCGACCGTGATGACTTTCTCCGCATGTTCCGTGCCTTCTACGCACTTAGTAAAGATTTGGTAAAGGACATGGTAGCATCTATGGAAGACGACATGCTTGAATCAAACCAAGCCGCCAATGTACTAGTAGGCTCTCAACCAATCTCTGCTGCGTTCTCTGGTAATATCCCAACTGGCTCGCGCCGCACAGGAAAGGGCGACGAGGAGGCATCAGAAGCAGACTCTGATGCTGACATGAACCCCGTTGTCCTTCCCTCTGGCGACGATCGGCTTCCTCGTAGCGAACAAGAGCGCAGTCCCCATAGGCCTATGAGGTTGCCTGAGGTAACAAGTAGTACAGAGGACGACCAGACATATGAGGATTGGCTCAACTCCGGCGAAGATAGTAACTCGGCGGCTGCAGTGGCCGCCACAATGCCAGGCCTAGATATCGGGTCATCTGGATCAGAATCATCTCCGGCAGAGAGGGAGGCAAGACGTAGAGAGTTCCTGGAGGAAGATGACGATAGTGGTGTTGGGGGCGAGGAACAGGACGTAGGCGGTGAGGTTTTATACCATATCACACAAAAGGGCCTCAACGACCTCCTTGATCACCTTTTTAAGGCAAAAGAAAAAGATGCACAAGATGCGTATACTATAACCAAGCCATACCCTATTGAAACGCCGATCCCGCATACGCCCGAAGAACCCGTCGAAGGGGAAGAACAGAAAAAGAAAGAGCCCACGCCACAGGAAAAAGAGGCTGCCGAGCGCCAGAGGTTGGCCGCAGAAATTAAGGAACGAGGTGGCCCTGGAAGAATCAATTTCGAGGAGTTTGAGCGCATTCTGAGAGGCCCAGGCGGGAATGAGCTTGGTTTTTTAGGAGCTTGGATCGATATGGCGAGTTTCTAGCGAAAATGGCTGTATTTATTTTTGTCGCCTCGATGTAAGGTTCTCTAGCGATTAATGGGTTTGTGCTTTGGGTATTGGAGTTTGTTGGGAAAGTATCGGTAACTTTTTTCTTCCTCTCGTGCCCCATCTGAGTGTTAGATGGAGCGTTTAAGGAGGTATTTTTTATTCCTGCATGTAATCTTATCTACCCACCAGTGTGAATTGGCCAAGTGTTCCCCTTCTTACTATCTGTGGATTTTGAAATCGATAGGTACATACAATGATGTGCACGCGAACCCACCCGAGTTTTGGGTGAAGAGTCCTGATCATTTTTTGTAGGTGTTAGACAGGCCCTCCTATCTCTGTAGACTTTCAAGGTCTTGAAGTCCAAACATCTCATACATCAGACCTTGGGTCATCAAATGACTGTCCGAGTTATAACTTGGTGTATGACCTCTTCAATCTAGATGTTTAAATACTATTCTTCCTCACCGTCATCAGATGTATCTGGGAAGCGATCGCCTTTGAACGAACGTGTATACTACAAAGTAGACAGTAGGTCATGACCAAACTAACTGCCGAATCGATATATCAAGCCAAGTACCTATTCGACTCTTTTTCAATTAAGTCACTGAACGATTTCGTCCTATTGCCCCAACAAGAGGTTATTTATTCATATTAGTCGAGGTACCAGTTTTGGATTTGTGCTTAGTATTGTTTCTGTCCCTCCGATTTTTGTATTGATTATGTTTATTTTTCTTTGGGCTGTGAAAATAGGATGTGAGTACACAGATATACTTAAGGGGTCAATCAATCAATAAAGATTCGACTGGATGCAATTAATGATGTAAACAAAAAAAAAAAAAAAAAAAGATTCGAGTAAATACCGAGTGATAATCTGTGATGATGCTGATTACTCACACTGTCACACAAGACCAATTGAAGCAATACAGCCTACATGTACTTACGCGCTTATTTATGTGAGGCCGATTCCTATGCTGCCTGGAGTAACGACAACTATTCGAACGAAAGCTTTAGACTATGAGTCTTCTTACCTTCACAGAGTTCGATGCTTACAAGCTCGCCACCGAATTCACCGACAATGGTCAGTGTGTAGTGCACACGTATCCAGATTCCTCCGGAGCACGGATCGAGCAATGGAGTCGGGTCAGGCGTATAGGTGACGGTGGATTCGGGACCGTGTGGAAAGAGGAGTGCGCCCAGACCGGCCAGATTAGGGCCGTGAAACAGATAAAAAGATGGCATATCAGGAACACGGGAGAGATGTTGGCCTTGATAAGGATGAGTCCGGTCAGTCGAAGTTACGTTTGTGCTAGGTTTAGGGATAATGTGCTAATCATCAAAATAGTACTCGCAATACTTTGTACAATTCTTTGGGTGGTTCTTAGACGAGGAGCACCTGTATCTGGCAATGGAATATTTACATTGTGGTGATCTCGAGGGGCTTATTGGGGAAGAGAGAGACATGCCAGAGGGCGAGGTGAAATCAGTCTCTACACAATTGGTTGAAGGGTTAGCAATTATGCACGAGCACAATTTTTGTCATCGTGATCTTAAGCCACAGGTCAGTTATATAGCACCGACTACCGCCGTTATTTTATCACATAATTTTCTAACTATACACTCACTAGAACATCTTGATAGTCAAATGGGTCCCCATTCTTGTGAAAATCGCCGATTTTGGCATCTCAAAACAAACCAGTGATAGAACCGAACTCAAGACCTTCGCTGGCACCACCGACTATCTCGCGCCCGAGATCCTTAATCTCCTTGAAAATGAGACTAAGTATACTAACGCTGTGGATATTTGGTCACTAGGGTGCCTAGTATACAAGATGATTACCAGAGTAACGCCATTCCCAGGTGGCAAAGGGCTGCTTCAATATGTCCAAAGGAAAACCCCATTCCCGGAATCAAAACTCAGCGAAAAGCGTAGCACGGCTATAGGGTTCATCAAAAGCTTAATGATGCCAGACCCACAGGAGAGGCTGACAGCTAAGGGTGCAAAAATACATCCTTGGTTGCAGCCAGGTCTTTCTCCTACCTGGCAAGAGTTTCCAGATATTCCAATGCCATCAAATATAGGGACTCCACTTTCACAGAAAGATATCGATAAAAGGGGTAGGTTATCCCTTAATAGGAGAGGAGAATCTACGAAACTAATAGGTTGTCGGCGTAGTACAAAACGAACAGGTGCTTATCATGGCAGCTGCAAATGGGCACCTGGACATTGTGGAGCTCTCGTTAGAGAAGGGTGTATATGTCAATGCAGCAACACCCTCGGGGACTACTGGGCTCCATAAAGCCGCCCAGAATGGGCACCTAGAAATAGCTAAATTGCTCATTGAAAAGGGTGCAGATGTGTTGGCCGTAGAAAATCCCGGGGGTTACACACCATTACATTGGGCCGCCCAGGAATCCCATCTCGAGATTATCAAATTACTTCTACAGAACGAAGCAGACGTTGAAGCGCTAAACATGAACGGATGCACGCCATTCCAGTGTTCCATCGAAAATGGGCAACTCGAGATTATGGAATTTCTCCTAGAGAAGGGTTCGGGTATCTCAAGGTTAAGCAAGAGCGGGGAGTCAGCCTTGATCACAGCTGTCAAGAAGGATCAGTTAGAGGTTGCTCGGTTTCTGCTGGAGAAAGGCGCAGACGTCCTCTGGAGGGATAATACGACTTCGGAAACAGTCCTGCATTTGGCAGCCAAAAAGCAGTCTTGGGAAATGGTTAAATTACTATCGGAGTATCAGGCAGATATCACGGCGAAAGATGTCGAAGGACTTACAGCACTACATTGGGCAGTCAAGGGCGGTTCCCTAGAGGTAGTGGAAGTGCTTCTGGATAACAAGGCGGATATCTCGGAAAGCACCGCTGATGAAAATACACCGTTGATTTTAGCATCGCGGGCAGGCCATAAGGAGATAGTGGAGCTTTTATTAAAGAGGGGCGCAGACATCATGGCTAAGGATAGTGGAGGATTATTGGCCCTGCACTGGGCAGCCCACAATAAGAAGGTGGAGGCGGTGAAGCTTCTAGTTGATAGCGGCCCCCAAGCCCTTAAGAAAGTCGATAACAATCAAGCCACGGTTCTGCATCATGCAGCCCGTGGCGGAGACTTTTATACTGTGCAATTCATATCGAAGCAGAGAGGCACAGACTTAACAGCCAGGGACTCCATGGGTAAAACGGCTCTACATATTGCAGTCGAGGCAGATTCGGACCCCATCGAGATAGTAAATCTCCTGATGGCTCGAGGCCTGAATATAACGACAAAAGACATCGATGGATGTACAGTGCTACATCGAGCAGTTCAGGGCGGGTATTTGGAGGTAGTGCGATTGTTACTAAATAGAGGAGCAAGCGTCAAGGAAACAGCGATCAATGGAGCCACACCACTGATCATGGCAGCTGACACACCGAAATCTCGCGTTGAGATATTACAGCTCCTGCTAGATAATGGTGCGGATATCATGGAGAAGGATGGCCTTGGACATACTGCCTTGCACGTGGCTGCTACGTATGACAAACTAGAAGTCGCGAAATTTCTTCTAAAGAACGGAGCAGACATCAGAGCAAAGGCCGACGGCATCGGGGAGACACCACTTGCCAAGGCGGCACGCAAAAACAACCTAAAGATGGTGCAATTTTTGCTGGATAACGGCGGGGAGGACCTGGCGAATGGCGACGGAGTTGAAACAGCACTGCATGCGGCAGCTCGCTCCGGGAGTAAGGAAACGCTCCTACTGTTACTTAGGAAAGGTGCAAAAATCAATGTGAAAAATCCCGAGGGACAAACGCCACTTGATTTAGCTACGAATCAAGGACATAGGGAAATAGTGTCATTAATATTCGATTGGGATCCCGACGAAATATTCAATTGGGAAAGTGAAAATGAAAATGCTGGTTCACCACAAGGTAAGGAATCTCCCCCAACAACCGGGAACTAAAGGCTAATAATCTTTTAACAATAGAGACAAAAACCCTAATAGCGGCAGCTGCGGAGGGAGATCTGGACGCTTTAAAGCTCTTGATGGACCAAGGCGCCGACATCTCTGCAAAGGATAACGAAGGATTCACTGCCCTCCATAGGGCAGCTGGTCACGGATCTCGGGATGCCACTCGCCTGCTCCTCGAGAACAGCGCCCATCACGGAGTGCGAAGCGCTCAAGGATTCACTCCCTTGCATCTTTCAGTTATGTCTGGTGATATAGAGACTGCAAGACTCCTCCTCGACGGGTATGCAAACCCCAACGCTAGAAGCGTCACAAACATAACACCAATCCTCATGGCCGTCCACTATGGAGACGTTTCGATGACCGAGTACCTAATATCAAGAGATGCAGAAATCCGCGGACGAAGTTTAAGCGATATGACATCAATAAACCTTGCTGCTCAAAACGGGAACCTGGAGATGCTCGAGCTGATATTACGCAGTGGGGTAAGCCCCACATGGAAAGGCACCCACGGGTATACTGCGTTACACGAAGCAGCGAAATATGGCCATCCGGAGATTGTACAGCGGTTGCTAGAGCTTGAAGAAGTAGATGTTGAGGCGAAGAATGATGACCAAATCACACCCCTTGTCCTGGCGGCAGAGTATGGACATGAGCAGGTGCTGCGGCTGCTGGTAAATGAGGCAAAGAGGAGAAACCTTGATCCCATTAAGCTTAATCTTTCGGCCGTAGAGGGGATTGTAAGAGCATTATCGAATGAGCACCAGGAGGCGGTGAAGGTCTTGGACCCTCTTATCAGTGAGTACCATAGTCATAGCCAGTCCCCCGGAGATTTCAAACCTCCGTCGCCGGTAAATGATAGTACTGTGGGGGATATAACGCTTGTAGAGGAGGATATAGAGCCCCCACTTGTAGAGGACCCCAACGAAGAGGTGAAGGACGAGCCGGCGCCAGAAAATCCTACATCCATGGGGGGGTTAGTACAAGGAAACCAACCAGGGATACCGACTGGAGGGGATAGCAGGTGTCTGATTTCGTAGATTGATGTTGTGTATTTCCTTGGATATATTTGTCTTTGGCAATGGGCTTGTGTGGGATCTACTTTTTTGGTTATGGCGTCGCTATTGGTAGCGTAGTTGGAGCTGTAGAACGGGTAACTGAATACTGAGTTGAGTGATGCTTTATGATCCGGGGAAGCTCCTAGTTTGGGTCGCTGTAGGCAAAGTCTCCTTTTCCACCCTTTCCCTGTCCATGGTCCTAGACTAGACGTAAGATGGCTCCTAGTGATAACTACAGTAGCTCAACCTTTAAACATGGCACCAGGCTGAGAGAAAACTCCGGCAACGAGCCCTCTTCTGTTCTCATCAGCATCAATAATACATGTTGCGAGTGTTATTCTTTATACTCCATCTTATTGTATCATGACATCGGACATTGAATCTCTATACCCCTCCCCAATCAAGCACTCTTGATACCTTAAATCTGACAAGATGGGGCGCTGGACAAGCTCTTTTCCAGCGCGGACTCTATAAAGACCGGCTGGATCAAACGTACACAGCATTATGCACGGCACTACAAATAACTGAAATCTGTACGTTTGTCTCTAGAGTCTGAATTACCACTAATTTATATTGCGCTAAGAAATGCACTAGGCATGAAATGTCTCGCTTATCGATAAGCCGGGCCAATGACATCACAGACAACATTGCGTCTCAGACATCAACACCAAGAATTAAACCCCCCCAGCGGCACAGGGGGGTTACATATATGATATATCTCAGACACAATATCCATATATATAATCCCTCACCCCTCACCTCACCTCCTCACCTCACCCACCCCTCTCCATCACCATAAAAACCCTCACAATGTCCGCCTCCAACTTCCGTCTCCGCGTCACCGCCGGCCCCAGCTACGACCGCAGCACGCACACCCCCGTCCCCGTCAACACCTCCACCCCACTCCAAATCGCCACCCCCTCCAGCACAGTGACGCTGCACATCCGCCTCTCCTCCTACAAGTGCACGCCCAGCCACCCCCTACCCGCAACCCACGCCTACTTCTCCCACCCCACCCACGCAAAGGACAAGGACCTGTACTCCTTCCAGCTCGTGTTCACGCCCCGCGCCGACATCAACGGCGCCGACCTGGTCTGGGGCAACGACTTTGACCGCCCGATCCGCGACCTGCTGCCCTACGGCTTCAGCGTCTTCTGGAACCTGGGTAAGTGGGTTGACCCGGGCCTCGAGGGCGACCTCTACGCCGACACCCCATGGGTCTGGGGGAGCGTCCTCAGCAGCATGAACGTCATTGCCGTTGCGCCGGCCGGCGACACAACCCCGCCGGAGACGGAGATCAGCGACGTCGTGCAGACGGAGATCGAGGTACCTGCTGCCCGCTGGGGCGGCGATACGGTGCTGGAGGAGGACATGACGGCCGTGACGGCGCCGGCGGGGATTCCCGCGGCGGCGGCAGCGAGGAAGAGGTTCTTCCTGGAGAGGGGCAATAGGGAGCGGTTTGTGTGGCGCAGCGGGTGGGCGTATGGGCTGGACTTTTTTGGGCCGTGGCTGGACTTCGCGAATTTCGAGATCCGCTTGCCGGGGTATGGGCTCAACTTGCTCAAGTACTGGGATGGGCAGCCCGTCAGGTACACGCTGAGGAATACCAGGACCGGGGAGGTGTATGCGTGTGTGTTGCTGGACTTTGTGGAGGTGGGTGAGGATGGCGTGGAGAAGGAGATTGTAAAGTGAGTCTCCCTTTTTTTTTTCTTTTTTTCTTGTGTGTGTGTGTGTGGTGTGGTATAGAGTAGATCATGTCGTATTATATGTAGCTACATGTACATAGATACTACTATACTAATCTTGGCAATTTTCTCCACATTGACTATGACCGCTTGCTTTACTTGACTTGGGGCGGGGAGATATAGAGAGACTGTCCTATCATTACATGTACTTGTTAATCAAAGCGGCGCCCTATTGAACTGATGGGGACGGTAGAGGTATTCAAAATCACAATCGACTAATAGTTATACGGTCCAGACCAGCCATAACCCCTCTGTAGATATGTATATGTGTATGTATGTAATACCACACCATAGCCAAAACCATCCCAACATCTACATATCTACAAAAACAACATTAGGCTATATCTATATCCACGGGCTGGGTGAGTGGGGTGATGGAATGGGCTCGCATAGTAATAATAATGGGCGATACATATACACAGAATTGGCAATCATCACATGTGACGGGGAGTGGGAAGGAGATTTCGGCACGGCACGTGGTGGTATGCATGTCATGTCGTCAAGTCAATTTCTACGCGATGAGCTAGCCCTCCGATACATGGCTGTACTGTGCGTACTAATTGTAGTGAGAGGGCGGGACTTACAGCTCTCTCTCTTTCTCTCAGTAAGTCCTAGCCCCCTCCCCCTCCCAATCGCCCATGCCTATCACACAACACACGCCTACCTCCTCCATCACCACTGCATCACTCGCCGCCCGAGTGACATTCCATGACGCCCACCTTTTTCCCCCCACCCTCCCCCCTGCCTCCTATCTCCCGCTTCCTACACAACCTTTCCGTCTATAACCACTATCTTCCCGCCCTCGACCTCCACCGCCCCGCCGGGACTGTCGGCGCGCCGCGCCGTCAGCACCTCCACCCCGTCCGCGGTGACCAGGAGCGTGTGCTCAAACTGAGCGCTCTTCTTGCCGTCCGTGGTGACGGCGGTCCAGTCGTCGGGCCAGGTCGTGTCCCGGTAGGTGCCTTGGGAAATCATTGGCTCGATCGTGAAGCACATGCCGGCCTTGGCGATGCCGGTAGCCTTGTTCTTGGCGTAGTGTGGGACGTTGGGTGCGCAGTGAAAGAGTTGGTTGACGCCCTACAGGGGTGGGGCGGTTAGTAGAGTGTATTATATATTAGGGTGCTCTGGGGGGGGGGGGGGGGATATACATGGCCGCAATATGTCTTGACCACACTGCACCCGCGCTTCTTTGCGATCTTCTCGATGAGATCGCCAGGGGACTTGAAAGGCATCCCGGGTTTGACGAGCTTGATGGACTCATCGAGACACTCACGGGACGTCTCGACGACGCGCACGGTTTCGGGGTCTGCGAGCGCTGCTGGGCCAACGTAGTATGTCTCGTTGAGGTCGCCGTGGAAGCCGTTGTGGTAGAGCGTTACGTCGATATTGATGATGTCGCCGTCGGCGAGAGGGCGAGAGTCGGGGATGCCGTGGCAGATGACTTCGTTGATGGATGTGCAGACGGACTTGGGGAATTTGTTGTAGTTTAGGGGTGAGGGGTAGGACTGTTGTTGCGTGGGTGTGTTAGTAGGTAGTTAGATAGTAGTAACCTGGGGGGGCCGCTGGGTGGGGGGAGGTACATCGCGGTCTATACAAGCCTGATGCACGATAGCATCGATCTCATCTGTAGTTATGCCCGGCTTCACCGCCGCCGCAGCGATATCGAGGACCTCTCGGGCGAGCCTGCAAACCTTGCGCATGCCCTCGCACTCCTCGGCAGTGAGGATGGAGATGTTGCGCGTGCTACGGCCATGGGCGTATTCACTGCGCGGGACACCGTCGCCCGAATAGTCTGGCCGCTGTATCGACTTTGGCAGGGGGCGCGAGGGCTTCAGTGGGAAGCTGGCTGTAATCGGATATGTGGCGCGGAGGCCGCCGGTGTAGGGATATGTTGGGAAGGGGTCGTAGGTGCCGTTTGCTGTGTGGTGGGGTGAGTGAGTAAGCATGGGTCCTAGAGGATGAGGAGGAGGAGGGGGGGTGGGGGGGGGGTACCTGTGGGGGCTTTCTTGTGGGCGGATTTATGCGTGGGCTGGTGGTGGGTGGTGAAGAGGCGGGTTAGCCTTGTATGGGGAGAGAGGACGGGGGGAGGACGGGGGCGGGGGAGGAGACGGGGAAGAAGTACCCAGCTATTTTTGAAGCAGTCTTGAGAGCAGAAGAAGGATTCTTTTCCGAGCTTGAGGCAGTTGGGGCACTGAAGGGTACCGGAAATGTTTGAGCAGGCGACACCGATGCACATTCTGGTGGTGGTTGCCATGATGGGTAGTGTGGTTTCGAGTATTGGATATTAGATATGGATATCTGATATTGGGATATATTATATATCTATCAGTGATGGTTTGTCTCTCTCGGCGGCTGTGGTCGTGATGTCCTCTTTTTCACAAGTGTAGTCAGACAGAGGTTGTGTGTGTGAGTGTGGAGGAGGAGACTCGATGACACAAACTATGCAGTGGGGGTGAGAGAAGAGAGAAAAGAGAAGAGAGAGATCGGGAGGGCGGGAGGGTTTAAATCGATGCGCAATTTTGCTTGGCAAAGGGTCCCGGTCGATTAACGTTCCGGCAACAAAAAGAGAAAAAGAGAAAATTAAAAAAAAGCAATTATTAAATAATTAATTCTCCATTTGGATCTATTGTTGTGATACTAGTGTTTAATGCATGTACTCTCATGTATCATGATAGGAATTGATACTACTACCCGTGAATGCCCATTGTGCTTTCTAGACCCCGAATATAGGGAACTGATCATTAGAGCTATAAAACTACATGTAACAGCATACCAGTATATGTAATAACTCCTACGACAAAGAAGCACACAGTCTGCACGACATGGCGTGCACCCTCAAGTTACAGCCCCCAGAAAGATATAAGTGAGGTTGAAACGGTATATGTTGGGCTACTCGAACTCGACATCACTCCCACAAACAGGCATGCAATTTACCTACATGTGCAATTTACCATACAATGTCCCCCCCCCCCCCCCCGGTGTATCACGGAAAACATGATCCCTTTATCTTCGATTAGCGAACATGAAGAGGCACCCACCTCCTGCCCGGCCCAAGAATCTCCACCAGTTGCTGTCAGAACTCAATTGCATACCCTGTAAACCCCAGACAGACATCAATGGCACGCATCCCGGCCCCTTGTAGGCTCTGGCATTAGTACCAAAGGTAACAGCAACCCACCGAGTGCTTGGGACCATCTACTAGTACTCTACCTACATTCCCACCCCGTCTGTGTATCGGGGAGGCAGTGGAGACGGCCATGCCATTTCCACGTCCCAGGTCCGAGGGCAGATGAGTTGGGCATCTTCGTCCCGTCGTACCGTACCGAGACCGTTAGGCGTCTTGATCTTTCTCGAAGCCAGCTAGATGACGGTGACGTTGGCAGCGTGTAGAGCTCTCGCTCTGCTGCAGGGCTACTCTACATACCACACAGCTAATGATAACCGGCTATCTCGGGGGACCTCCCACACTCCGTGCCCCCAAAATGATCCCCGAATACCTACCGTTTCAAGTTCCGCACCCCACCTGCCCCCCGCCAATCGTTACATCACCAAACAAAACGATGTTCCCAATTACAACCTAATCCCCCTCGGATCGTCCGCCACATGCCTGCTTGCAGCCACTGTAATGACAATGGCACCGCCCTATCAGCCTCCGTCTTACATACTCTATTAGAGTTGGGCGCAGGGCTGAAGAAGGGGGAGCCTTTGTTCCGCAATACGGTTGTGGGCTATGTCCAGGAGTGTCCAGACGGGTGCTTTTACATGCTTTAGTGATTACTGTGGTTGCGTGTATCATGTAGTCCTGTGGCTTAGGGTTGCAACGGAAGGTGTGTGCGGGATGCATACGCGTCAAAGACACTCACTCGCTCGCTCAATCACTCACTCACTCACTCAAACACTCAAACAAGAACCCACGAGACCGCAAGAAATAACGTTCCCGCATCATCATCACCATCATGGGATATCTGGCCCTGAGTAGACTAGACAACGGGACGGACAGCCCCTCATCAGCATCTAGATGTAGATAGATACCACCATAAGCCCGTAACGGGGGCCAAGCCCAAGATTTAAGCTTCGCAGCACTGCTAGTTGGCTCCAGCCACAGATTCCATCTTACTGGCTGACCCCCCCACCCCCTCGATCGCCTGCTTGCCGTAGGGCTGAGGGTTTTTTTTTACTGCTTACATTTTCTTGACAACTCATGAAGAGGGGTTTTTCTTCTCTATCACTTTTTTTTTCTCCCTGGCTTGGCTTGGCTGTTTCTGGGCGAGTACCGTACCGTAGTGCTTACTCTGCGTGACTGGTGGAGGATTACTTAGGTGTTTGTCCCTACGCTTTCACTCGCCCCACGTGTAGGAGAGAGAAGGATTATACATACATACATACATGTATATATTAACAGTAATTATGATAGACCCTCGATCTTGGTGGAAACAGAAGGGATACCCGTAGATCAACGCAGGGCAGGACAGACAGGGCAGTAACAGTAACAGTATTAACAGTAACGGCATACCCACCGGGGGACGCGCAGGCTTTCTTGTCATGGAGGAAGGTTTACTCTAGGTACATACTCTAACGTTGAGAGACAGACATGGTCTGGTCTGCACTGCACAATCTATTATTAGAATCCCTCTTTTCGCAACTGTACAGAGAGAGAGAGAGAGGGCGGTGTGGGTGGTTGAAAGGGAACAGGGAACACTGCCTATGGAATGAACCAGGGCACACCCGCCCGCTAACCTAACCTCATATGACACTGCATGCCAAGGATAACAATCATGGATGGATTGTTTGGTTGCTGTGCTGATCCATCCAACGGGGGGAGTGAGTGAGAGTGAGTGAGGCTGAGCTGCTGTGCTGCTGCTGTGCTGCTGCCCTACAACTGACTGTTACCGCTCTGAGAACACCCCCCCCCCCACCCCCGCTTCTTTTATACAATATATAAGTATTTACGGCCACCCTCTTTTCTCTCAAACTCACTCACATCGTTTTTCTGATTTTGATTTTTTTTTTTTTTCAGATCTCGTTGTTAAAACGGTTCATAAAAGAATCATCATCCCCCCAACACTCGTTAATTAATTGGGTATCTTCAACTACCTTTCGAAAACCATCATCACATTCACAATGGGTAAAGCTGGTCGTTTTGCGTGTATTCTCACGCCTATGCTCTGTACACTGGCATCACTGGTCTGTACTGTCCTCGTAATAGTCGGTGGAACAAACAAATCATCCACCATCGCTTCAAACCTCTACTTCTTCTCTGTAAGTCACTCTCACTCACTCTCTCTCTCTCTAATTTTTTTACCCTTATCCATCTCCTCCCACGAGTGCTAACACCCCCAGATCGATACACGCAACCTCACACTGAGTGCGGACCTCGACCTGCCCACAAACTACTTCGACGACTCCGTCGCCACGGGCTTCGGGAACCTCACGGCCGCCGACCTCGACCTGAGCGACTTCTACACCTCCTCGCTCTGGAACTACTGCGAGGGCGACATCGACGCAAACGACAAATGGTCGCTCACGGCCTGCGGCAAGCCCTCAGCCACCTACAGCTTCGACCTGATCCAGATCCTCAACGCCTCCATGACGGCCGACGAGCTCGACTTCCCCGACTCGGTGCGCAAGGTCAACAAGGCCGTGGGCGCGGCCTCGCGCGTCATGGCCGCAATGTACGTGCTGGGCCTCATCACGGGCGTCGTCACCTTCTGCGTGGGCTGGTTCGGGCTGCTGTCGCGCTGGGGCAGCTGCGTCACCACAATCCTCGCCGACGTGACATTCTTCTTCCTCCTCGTCGGGAGCGTCATCTCCACGGCGCTCTACTACACCATGCGCACCGTCTACGACAAGGCCTTTAGCCAGTTCAACCTCGTCGCCGCCACGGGGAACAACATGTTTGCCGTCACGTGGCTCGCCGTGGGCTTTGCCCTCGCCGCCAGCATCTTCTGGATGTTCTCGACGTGCTGCTGCTCCGGCAAGAGGGACCGCGTCATGAGGACCGAGCATGGAGGCGCAAAGAAGGGCAAGGGCGGTCACAAGTATGAGCGGGTTGCGGCGCCCTACGAGGGTGGCAGTGGCGCGGGACTACCGATGAGCGCGGTGGGGAAGCAGCAGCAGGCCGGCTTCGAGCCGTATAGGCATGCTTAGAGAGAGATAGATGGGCTGGGGCGTAATGATTTGAAATGATTGGGTTTCTTATTTTTAGTGCTGCGGTTGGCTGGTTGGTTGGTTGGCGGGGGAGGGGAGGGGAGGGGAGGGGAGGTGGAGAGGGCTTCAGAAAAAGCTGTGGGTTGGGTTGGGTTGGGTTGGTTTGGGTTGGGTTGGTTTTCATCTTATTCTATAACTTGCATGGTGTTTATTTTCTTCTTGTTCTGTTAAATTTTACATGAAATTTTTTTTTTTAAACCTTCGGTGTGAATGATCGGGTTCTAGCCTTTATTTCGGGGTATTCGGTCGGTTCGGGGGGGTTATATATGGGTCTTTCGCTAAAGTTGATAACAAATACCTACTACTACTACTACTACTGATACGACTATTTCTTGTATTCTTCAAAAAAAAAAAATAAAGAAACCCATTTAGAAGTTATTACAACTCTCGTCGCTTAGCTAGCGTAGGTCTCAGTTAAGTACCTAAAAGCCCCCCCCCCCCCCCCTGGTTTCAGCTATTTTACCTCTCTTTTTTTACTTTTTACACTTTTGCTTTTGCTCTTACCGCTCAGTCTCATGGAGATCCGAATCTTTCATTCAGCATGCTATCGACGCGACGCAACACAACACAACGGTATCCGTGCGGTGCGGTGCGGCTGAGAGGCTGAGACGGTGAAGGGGCCAGAATAAAGTGGATATATGTCTGCTAGAGTAGAGTAGGGTAGGGTAGGGTACATACATGCTGCGGGCTTGAAGCACAGTAAGAAAATGATTGTGCGTGCCGCAGACAGAGCCACCCCCCCCCTCCCTCTTCCCCCCGCTAGGCCGCTTTAGCGAGACATGAGATGTTTTGCCGTAGGCAGACAGATACACACACATGTAGTTTAATTTATCGACATGACGGTTGGAATTCTACTTACCGAACCTGGTTTTCGGATAGAAGGGAAGGTGGAAGGTGGAAAGTGGGGGTAGAATTAATGTAAAGTAAAGTATGTACATGTATCCAGAGCATGCTACCTACTATTGTAAGTACCTACATGTATGTAGGTACTCTGAATTATCCAAAGTTCTGGTTAATTCAATTGACGCTGAGTATGCGTGTGGTAATCAGTCAGCTTTACTGTGTTTTGTGCAGGGGTGTACTTTAGGGGTTGCAGGCACACTCGATCATGATGCGTCACTCGGTTCGCTCGTTGGTAGGCTTTCAGTTGATGGGCAGGCTTTCAGTTGATGGGCGGACTTTCGTTGAGCGTTCGGACTGACGTGAGGTGAGGTTCTGTTTGTGATGATTTACGGCTTTGTCAGCGGATATAGGGCGCACTCGTAATGGCTCTGCAGATAGATGTTCAGCTGCTTCGTTGCAAGGAATGGGCGACTTACTTTAGCTTCCTGCTGATGGAAAGATCGTGGGGGGAATTAGTCACGATGATAGGATTACAATGCCGCCGATCAGGACTGATCGGGTTTCTTTAGTGAGGAATGACTTTGAAGGTGCATGGAGATGCTGATAGAGTGTTGGGGTTTAATCCTGTCAGCAAGTACCTATATGTATGTATGTGGCGTAATGGGTGTTTATCTCGGTATCTGTCTCGGTTAGTCTTAAGGAGGGGCTATCTTGGAGCCTAGAGATGAGAAAAGATAGAGTGCTTACTACAGCCAGCCTTGGGGGCTTCTCAGCCACGTTTGGTAATGTATGCATGAACCATTTACAGACTAGGGCGTCGTGTGCCTGGCGGTTAGGAGACGGCACATGCTCTTTCTAAGAGACTCAATATCAATATCGACTACATGCCGCCGTGTTTTCACAGGAAAGAAAAGAAAATAGGAGGGGTTGTGGGGTTGAGGGGTTGAGGGTTGAGACTGAAATTATCTCTGATTGGTAGCTGGCTGAGCCAACAAATTCACGAGCTGGTGAGACGGAGCCCTAACCCAATATCACAGTGGTAAAGGTGCTGTCCGCAGATTCATCGGCTCCATAGCCGGTGGGAAGGACAATAGATAATAACTGCCGATATATTGTCAACTGAACAAGCCAATCCTAAGGACTAATGAAAGCCAACTCATATGCCCTTAGATGAGTAGAGTTGAACCTCAATGCAATGGTCACCACTCACAGCATCGAACAACCACCGATCCCACGCCCGCTCACAGCAACGGGTAGTCATCAAACGCGCAGCCTTTCCGTTAACGATATCCTGGGCAGAGGCAGGATCCTAAACGGCGGGTCGTTCCCTAGAATATGGTGCGCTGTTGATTGTAATAGGTACAAGTACATGTAGGTAGGGTAGAAGAATGATCCCGAGAATTCTTCCGCCATATTAAGCTACGTGTCTTGACATGTGTTATATTCCAGGGAACGTCATCAACGTTGCATTCTTCCCTTCCGCGTCCAACTGCAGTTCTCCATTATACGCACACACACGCACACACATGGAACCTCAAAGATCGCGGCTAGGATGTGCTGCATTGTGCCAGAATCGTTTGTAGGACGGCCCTGCATACATGAATTGTAATTGAGCTAGCTGTGACCGTTATCTCTGAGGCCAGGTTGACCTCAATATGCTCACTCACTAGGTACATGCAGGTACGTACATACATGTATGTAACGTGTGTGGAATCTGTCATGAAGATTATTTACATGTATGCTATCCGGTTAGGGCAATTCCATCATATCAACCTCTAACTTGCTCAGTTAAGATATATATCTCACAAAGTAAGTCTGCCGGCCGTTTGTCACATTTTGAAACAACCAATCCTTGTCACAGCATCAACTTCGAATCAGTATGCGTTTCAAAGCGAAGGTAGGATTCGCTCCTTGATTTCAATCTCAAAGGCGGATTATTTTGGCATAGCTGCAAGGCGGACTCTATTTAATCCAACCATTCTGGGCCTGACCGGCCCGACCGTCTCGCTCAGAAATGCGAAAATTTTTATGTGATGTTCAACCACCTTTGCCGGATCCCATTCAAACACTCGATTTTTAACTCTGCAAACGCTCTCCCCTTCGAAACCAAACCCCAGACCAATTCAAAACTCGCCTCACCCCCCTCGATTCATCGCGAGTGATAATCGATGACGATAAGGGAGATCTACCAAGCGCCAAGAGTCGATGACGTGAACCGACACCTCGCTGTGCTTGTACGGGGCCGGACGCGATCACAAAGAATTACCTTAAGTAATTTGCAAGAAAAAAAGTTGTTATTAATAGGGTTGAATTGGGTCGAATTGATTTGATTACATTTTCCATTTCTCTCACTCACTTTTTTTTCCCCCTCTGACCACCCCTTGCTCACGCTCTTTGGTTTTGCTCGTAAAACCCCGTATCCCCCCAATATTATTAGGTTTTTGAGTCAGTACCAGCCCACGCCGTCTGTGTCAGTGGTCTGTGCAACGTAACACACAGACCTAGGACGCGACTTCCCCAGAGCTAACTGTGACCTTACCTTACCTCCAGCCTTGTAAGCTCCTTATCCACCCCCTTCTCCCTCCATCCCCCCCCTCCAACCATGCTCTCCAACTAACAACCATAGTCTCTACCTAACCGCCTCACTCGCAATGGGTGTCACTGGCCTTTGGACCATAATCCAACCGTGTGCCCGTCCTATCAAGCTCGAAACGCTCGCTAGAAAGCGACTCGCCGTTGACGCCTCCATCTGGATCTATCAGTTCCTCAAAGCCGTCCGTGACCGCGAGGGAAACGCGCTACGAAACTCTCATATCATCGGGTTCTTTAGAAGGATATGCAAGTTACTGTTTCATGGAGTGAGACCGGTGTTTGTGTTTGATGGAGGTGCACCAGCCTTGAAGCGGCAGACTATCGCTGGTAGAAAGTCTAGAAGGGAAGGAAGGAAAGAGGATGCTAGAAGAACCGCAGGAAGAATCTTGGCTCTGCAGGTGCAGAGAGAGGCGGAGAGGGAGAATGAGAGGAGAAAGAAGAGAGCTGTAGATGTGAAGGAGGGATGGGTAGATGTCACGCACCAAGAGGAAGAGGAAGAGGTTATTCCAAAGGATGTAGTCTATGTGGACGAGTTGATGCAAACACCAGAACAAATCAAAAGGAATCGACAGGGAGAGTTCAGAAAGACTGATCCCTACCATTTGCCAGATCTAGATACATCAATAGAAAATATGGGTCAGCCAAACGACCCTCGAATTATGTCGACGGAAGAGCTCGAGGAATACGCACGCCAGTTTCGAGGCGGGGAGGAGATGAGTGTTTACGACTTCTCAAAGATTGATTTTGACTCGCCTTTCTTCTGCTCTCTCCCTCCAGCTGATCGTTACAATATCCTTAATGCTGCTAGACTCAGATCACGTCTACGAATGGGTTTATCAAAAGAACAACTAGATGCAATGTTCCCTAACCGCTTGGACTTTTCAAAATTTCAAATTGAGAGAGTTAAAGAAAGAAATGAGCTGACACAGCGTCTCATGAACCTCAACGGTGCCAATGAAGTGAATACGCTCGACATCGGCCGAGTCGCTAGCGAGCGAGGGAGAGAATATGTCCTTGTACGCAACGACGGAGTAGAAGGTGGTTGGGCTCTGGGGGTAGTTGGGCAGAAGGGAGTTAGAGAAGGGGAACAGTCTAAACCAATTGTAGTAGACACCACAGAGAAACTGGAGGAAGATGCCATGGATGATGATGAGGATGACTTTGAGGATGTACCAATTGAGGGTCTCAATAGACTTCCTAAGATTCATGTGGGATGGGGCAAAGAAGAGGAAGGGTCTGAAGATGAAGAAGACGAGGCTTTCAATCCATTCGAAGATCCCGAGGCACAGATGCTTAGACGGGCTATATATGAGAGCCGGAAAGAGGCCTTTGGTAGCGGAAATTCCCGCTCAAAAGTGCTTGGAAAGGGCAAAGCTCCAGCTACTACATCATATACCCCAAATCCATTATTTCTGGGCGCAGATGAGGAAGATGATGACGGTGAGTACTACAGCAACCCACTGTTCTCTCAGAAACATACCTCAAATACCCTCAGCGACGAAGAGGAAGAGTATGAGGGACAGTATCCACACGACGACGAGGTTCTCCAAGAAGCAATACGAATGTCTCTCGCCGTGCCGGGTTCAAGCTCAAGCTCACATCATCAAGTTAATGATGACTTCTCAACAAAAGACATATTCATAGGTCGAGACCTCAGCGATATTGCTGAGGAGGAGGAGGAGGACGAAGAGGAGGAAGAGGAGGAAATGGATGACGATGACGACGACGACGAAATTATTGGCAAAGGCAAAGGCATAGCGGTGGAAAGAAGATACATCCGAAGAGAACCAGTCCCAATCCTGCCGAAACCTGCCGATAATGGCGATGACGATCTCCAGAGAGCATTGGAAGAGTCAAGGCGCATGCATAATATGAAGCCAAGTGACCTGGGGTACAATAAGCCGGGACAGGGCAGCGGAGCTTCTACTACCACTGCTACCAGCTCGATGGCACCAGCCCCAAGCCTTTCGAATCCTTTTGGAGGATTACTCCCGTTTGAGTCATTAGATTTGAGTAAAAGCAAAAGTTTCTTGATCAAGAAGGAGCTAGAGAAGAAAGAGCCGGAGAAGAGTGAAGGACCTAGCTCGAATAAGCCGAAACTAAAGCATAAAGAGAAAGAATGGGGGCGGGAGGATCCGGATGAACCATCACTTCCACTCCCGCCATGGTTTGTCAATGAGACAAAAGACCTAAAAGATGAAATGCAGAAAGCAAGCCGCGAGAAAGAGGGATACATCCTTGAGAAAAGGTTAGAGGACGAGAGAATTAAGATGGAAAGGGAGGAGAAGAATAGGCGGGAAAGAGAAGACCTTGAAAAACAAAAGGAGGGTGCAGTTTTGGTTGATAGCTCAGACGAAGATGATGTAATGGTTTTGGACTTTCCTACAAACGGTAAGATTACGCTGGGCGATATAGCTGATAAAACTCGGGCTGTACCGCCTAAGACGATCTCTGACAAAGCCAGTTCAAGGAAAGGTGGAGAACCTCATGCTGGGGGTATTGGCGCTCTAGGAAGTGATAAAGGGCTAGAGCGGGAAGATAGTGGCCACGGAGGGGCTGCACTTTTAGCTAATGATGTGGCACGTCGAAATGCTGCTGCGATGGCACCAGGGGACTCGCCCCCGCCTCCGGATTTTGAGGAGCCAGATTTCCGTGATGCCACACCTCCCTTCGATGATGAAGAAGAAAGTGTCTACTCAGACCCCGAAGAAGACGCAACGCTTTTTCAATCCCTAGCCGCCGAGGCTGAAGAGCACGCCAGGTTTGCCGCTGAGCTAAACAATAAGTCTCAAGACCAGACACGCGGGGATTACGAGCGTGAGCTTAAATCATTGCGTGCACAGCAAGCCAAAGATCGCCGTGATGCCGACGAAGTTACCCAGGTCATGGTCCAGGAATGTCAACAGCTTCTTAAACTCTTTGGAATACCCTACATTACCGCCCCCATGGAGGCCGAAGCACAGTGCGCGGAGCTCTTGAATCTTGGGCTTGTGGATGGAATTGTGACAGATGATTCGGATACATTCTTGTTTGGCGGAACGAGAGTGTACAAGAATATGTTCAATCAGGCCAAGTTTGTCGAGTGCTACCTAGCAAGCGATCTAGAGAAGGAGTTTAGCCTAGATAGAAAAAACTTGATCCGGATCGCACATCTGCTAGGGAGCGATTACACAGAAGGACTGCCTAACGTTGGCCCAGTTACGGCAATGGAGTTGTTGGTGGAGTTTTCTGGTGATGATGGCCTGGCGAAATTTCGGGATTGGTGGACTGCAGTCCAGCAAGGGACTTCCAAGCCTGCAGACGACGGGAATAACAAGTTCAAGAAGAAATTTGTAAGTTCCTTTCATAATTAATCGAGGGAGGGTCCTAACGATTTTCAGCGCAAAAACGCCACCAAAATCTTCCTCCCACCTTCATTCCCTGCGCCCGAGGTAGATGAAGCTTATCTGAACCCTGAAGTCGATCAAGACCCCTCCCCATTCGAATGGGGTGTTCCCGATCTCGAAGGGCTCCGCGACTTCCTCATGGCCACTATAGGCTGGTCGCAAGAGCACACAGATGAAGTTCTTGTCCCTGTTATCCGTGATATGAACCGGAAGCAGGAGGAGGGCACACAGAGTAATATTACACAGTTCTTCGAGGGCAGCACCGGAGCCGGTGCGTTCGCACCTAGAAAGCGTGCGGAAAACAAGAGTAAGAGGCTAGAGAGTGCTATGTCAAGTCTGCATGAGCAGGCCGTACGAAAACGAAAAGGCCAAGCTGCAGAAGCTGGTGAAGATGCTGATGAGGAAGAGGAGGTAGAGCCAAAGTCGAAACGGCAGAAGAGAGCCAAACCTAAAGCAAAGCTTAGGGGAAAAAGGAAGAACATAGCTGACGAGGACGAGAACGGATATCGGGAGGAGGGTGAGGAGGAGGTTGTAGAAAATGCGCCGAAAAGGCGACGGAGAGCAGCGAAAATTTAGCGAGTTGTTATCTGTTGCAGAATGTTATCATAGAGGTAAATTATAATTATTGTATTCTCGAATTTCTATTTTCCTGGATCCCGGAGGTATATTTTTCCTTATATGTATGTAGAAGCTATAACTCTGTGGTTGTAGCATAGGATAATCTAAAGAGGAATTATGCTTATGGGCCTGTAATACACATGCAGCACCGACCTCTCACCTCATCAACTAAGGATACCTTGTAGCTCAGGGGCTCAGGGCTTTTCGGAGCGGCTAGTATATTCGGAGCTGGGGAAATAAGAGATAGTATTCATTGAGAAATGGGTGGAACCTTGAGCAAAGGGTTGGAAGCTACATAGTTGTTTGACGAGTGATAGTCTATGAACATACAACTCGGTTTCATGCCCCTCACCTGTATATATAGAACCTTAATTAAGTAACCCAACTCACAGCCGGTGCCCCAACATTGAGCGGAACCGTTGATGTAACCAATGAATGAGGGGAGGGATCTATGAATTAAACATTGGTATGGGCACTGATATAGATTTCGTGCCTACAATGCGAGACAAACTCAGGCCCGGAGGACATTGAGATTGTATAATCCTTATTCTGTTTCTCAATACTGTTGCCTTTAGCGGTGTAGTGGGAGGCTCCGGGACACCCTTAACACTAGCAAGGGATATGCCAAGCCCGAGTGATTCCCCGTGACTCGTTAAATCCACGGATCTTTCCCACCCCGCTACCATCCGCATCAACACAGGGGACGCTTAGCTTGTGGCATGGTGAGGTCTCAATCTGTCTGACGGGGCGAAGGTAGTATATGGTTCGATCTCCCACCGTTGCAAATTTCTTACACTACTCGCAAAGCATATACCGAAAGACAACACCGATTTTGACCGGTTGGAGCAGATTAGGATCTACACCCGTAATTCAAAACGCCTTGAACAGCTTCAAACAGCTCGGATAGCTAGTTCTATGGGTGCTTGGGGTTGGTGGGCTGGAAACGCAGTGGGAAGGAGTGGTTTGTGTAGCTGTACGCCCGCTATAGTTGATCAGCTGGTGTGGTGGTGGGGGAAAAACCCATGGCGGACTTCTTCACAAGTGATCACTCGCGCCATTGGCTGTCGGTGTCTTTTTCGATAGCTGGCAGACTTCAACAGACTAGAGCGGGCTTCGGAACAGTTCAGGCGATCTGTGGCCACGGCCTCTTTCACAGTCGGTGAGGGGTGCATGGTATGTCTTTGTTCTTTCTCTGGATAGGCAAAAACCCTATTAAGCGAGTAGTTCCTTCTACTAAACAATCGAATTACCTAGTAAACCGATTGTTAAATACAATAAAATAATCAGTCAAAAAAAAAAAGCAAATAATTACCATCTACATACCCTCAAGATGAGAAGAAAGAAAAAAAAAACCCGGTTATTCATAATCCACTCATTACAGCTGAGAAATAGTACAGTTTAAAAGTTTAAAAGGGATGGAGGAAAAAAAAGTAGAAGTTATCCTACAGCTACAACTAACTACTCAGGAGACAAAGAAAGAGATAAAAATAACCACAAAACTCCTACGTCGTATCATCACACAAAACAAAAACCCACTACGCTTTAGTGGGTACCCCAACCCCACCTCTTCTCTTCCCTTCAACACACCTACCCACTACATTATCCACCACACTTCTCCACGCGCCTTCAACTCCTAAAGTCTTGCCCACAAAATCGCCAACCGCCTCTCCGTTGACACCACCGTAAATGACCCTTGCACCACTCTTTACAGCTAGATTTGAGTCCACGAGTACTTCAATCACGACCTTGCTCCTGACCTCCATCACTAGGACCTTAATTGCCACTTGCAGCTGTCCATCCACCTCCTTCAGAGAGACTGGGTACCATTTCCGTACCTTCTCGATCTCTTCGGCTGTGGACAAACAACGACGCCAGAACGAATCAATCTCTGCAACCATGCTCTTTAATGTTCTCTTTTGATCAGTTGCCAGACGGGTGTTGAGAGCGCCAGTGAAGAAATCACGCTCAGTCCCTTCAAGTGGGAGTGGGTCAGAAGGTTTTCGGATGGCCAGTGCCATGTACTCAACAGTAGTTGGCTGGGCACCAGTAGCATCCCAAAATACCCGTAGCTGCTTCAAAAATGAAAGCTCGACCGTGGGTCCGCTAACGGAAATAATAGACCAGCCGTATTGTTGTTCGAGGGCAGCGGCCTTGGCGGCCCAGGTTGCGATCTCATCTTCGCTCCATCCTCGATTCTGCTCTTTGACACGCTCGGCCTCGTCAATCGCTTCTTGCAGCGCAGCTTTGCGCGCAGTCTTAATCTCGATTTGAGAGTTGACCTCCGCTAGTTCTTGACTGCGTTGAGCAAGTTTCTGTTTGAGCTCCTCAATACGCTGTGTTGTGCTCTTGAGGCTTTCTTGGGCTTGGCTAAGTTGCTCTTTATCGTCGTTTTCGATGCGTCTTTTCGCCGCTTCCATCTTATCGACTGTCTTTTTTGCCGTCTCAAACCTTGCTTTCAGCGCGGGCAACGTGCTCTCGGAAGCTTCTCGTGCCTCCTCCAGTGCAGCCTCGTCAGCTTTCATATCCTGTAGGCTACTGTCTAGTGCGGCCTTGACACCATTCATCAGCTGGTATCGCCATTTATACCAAATACCCTTGGCAAGAAACCGAGCGTGCGTCTTGGCGTTTTTGAACTGCGTATCCATGATGACCTTAATATCTGGGGGCGCCTCCATATACTCTCTGAACAATGGCGGATTCTCCTCGGCAGTTTCTTGTTCGATTTCTTTGATGATATCACGGCCCTCTTTAATGTATCGCTTGAGCTCTCGGCACGAGTGTTGGAACATCTCAAGCATAGGGACTGTGCATGCGCCAGCAATTACACAATCGGCCATTGATGCCTCTTCCTCCTCCTCACCTGCCTCACTACGACGCCCCGCACGACGAAGAACAAGACCTGGAAAGCCAGTTTGACGGCGTTTTGTAGTTGTAAGCCCGTCAAGGAAGCTAATACTGGTCATTGACAAGAACTGCTGGAGCGTGATCTTTGGCTCCTCTTCTTCGATTTCCTCATCAGATGACTCCTGCATCCCGTCTTCCTCTAGTACAAGTATTGGTTTAGGCGGGGGTGCCATAGGGCTGCTAGCCACTGTGGGTTCTGGTGCAATTTGGACTGTCTTCTTTTTGGGTGTCCTGCCCTGCCCTGGTGTTGGTAGACTAGGCGCATTATCAAAGTCGAATGTTTTCCTTCCTGGTGTCATTGAGACTGCCTCAAAACTCTTCCGCCTCTTCCCACCACCAAGATAGCTAGTTATATCCTCATCCCTTTCCCGCTTGCCTTGCCCTTGCAGCAGGGCACCGTATGCTAAACTCTTTCGGGACGCTTTGCGCGGTGTCAGAAGTTCAATACGACTCTTGAGGTCTAGCCCCTTGCGCCGTTCTAATTCTTGCTCTCTTTCTCTCCTCTCTTCTTCCCGGTCTGCGGCTTCATCGGCCTTACTAGCCTTCAAGAGGTCCTTGGGTATAGCGGTAGGTGAGAAGGGAAGCGTAGTCTCGGTAAGACTCTTCCTGCTGGATAATTTCGCAGAGAGGCGGGGTGATCCCAGACCTAGCTTATTGATACCAACACCCTTAGTTGTGCTTGGTGAGCCAGGAGCATCGTTTCGGGGAGTGATGATGCGGTTTGCTGGTGAAGGCGAAGTCGGGAAGCCAACGGCTTTCTTGGCGCTGAGTGAGAACCCATGAGTGGCAACTTGCCGCAGCGGTGTTTGAATCATGGGCGTATGCTTACTTGGCGTCTTTGGGCGCGGGGGAATGGCGGGGGTGGCCTGCCCTGGTGGAGTTTGGGGCTGCGAGATGGCAGGTGCCTTTTTCTGGGGAGTCGCAAATACAAATGATGGCTTCGCAGGTTCAACGGGAGGGGTTTCAGGTTTGGCTGTTTCAACATCTTTCTTACCTTGATTCTTTGGTGTTACAGTCTTTGATTTAGGTGTTTCTACCTTCCTGGTTGGTGTCTGCCTCTTTTGTACTGGAGTCTCCGCTTTTTGTTCTGGAGTAGTCTCCTTGACTTTCTTTTCCTCTCTTTGGGGTGGCAGATCCGGAGTCTTTCTAGCACTCCTTGTCACTCTTGGCGAAGCGGTACTTGCAACACTACTCCTCCTGCTTCTTCCACCTCTCTTAGCAGGGGTGGGGGAAGAAGTCACCTCCTTGGCCTCCTCTTCCGCCGTCGCAGGGATTGACGCAGGCGTCTGCTCATCCTGCTCATTAATCCCAGGGGGTAGAATTGATCCAGTGGTCGAAACACCATCCATGTCCACATCGCCATCGTTACCGTTATCCTCACTATCCTTATTTACCCACTGGTCCTTGCCCGGGAATGTCGACGCCGGTGCCTCCTCGGTCTGCTTGGATAGGATTCCACCCACAGCTACCGTGAAGTCCATATCCCCGCCATCCCCCTCATCCTCTTCGGTCTCGCTGTCTTCCTCTTTGTTCTCTTTGTTCTCCTTTCCTCCGTTTTTCTGTGCCTCTTGTTGTTTCGCCCACTCCTCGCCACTTATGAGCTTGCCTGCCCCTCCGCCTCTAGCAAGTGAGCTTCTCCTGCCTCCAGACCTAGCTCCATCCCCACCTATGATTCCACCAATTACAGATGTGAGTTCCATAGTCATCTCCTCATTTCCAGCATCAGAGCTGACAGGAGATGATGAGGCGAAGCGTGTAGCAGGTTTGGGTGTGGAGGAGATGATGCCGCCAACAGGCCTGGTCATATCCATATCCATTGTCAAGTCCCCTCCAGGCGGTGAGGACGGCTGCTCTGGTTCGGATTCTGGGGCCTTGGATAGGATACCACCTATGGCAACAGTCATATCCATAGTCATACCATCATCATCCGCCGCTTCCTCTGTCGGTTCAGTAGCAGGGGCAGGGGGGGGTGCAGAAGGAGCTGATGTGAAGAACCCAAGCGATTTTCTTGTAGCCCGTTGCAGAGCGTTGGCAGCGCTAGAGAGAATCCCGCCAACGGGACGTGTCATGTCCATAGTCATATCCATGCCCGCATCTTCCTCATCTTCCTCCTCGGCATAAGGGTTAGTAAAGGCTGGTAGGAGGGCGCCATAAGCGTGTGTCATGTCCATAGTCATTTCACCGCCATCGTCCTCGCGGTCAGAGTCCTCCTTCGGGAGAGGCAGAGCTGGATACTCAACTACTGCAGGAAGAAGCCCACCCACAGCACGTGTCATTTCCATTGTCATTTCCCCACCTTGGTCTTCTTTCGGCGGTGTTGTTGCCTTCTTTCCCCCTTCTCCTTCCCCTTCACCGTCCGAATTTACAGGGTCCTCAACAGTCTCGGTACTGCCCTCTAATTTCCATGCTTTCCGCTTGCCAAAGGCCCCAAATCCAGCACCCGTAACATCGTCGTCTACCATATCCATAGTCATTTCGCCCATAGTTTCATCCCCGCCCATGGTCATGAATGTTCGATCCTCAGCACTGGGTTCCTCATCATCGTCCGAGCCTGAATCCGAGTCAAGGTCACTATCCGAGTCTGCCGGTGGCATCCCAGCAAATGCACTCTCCGGGCTCGACGAGAATGGTGACGAGAACACTGGTGACTCAAAATTTCTCTTCTGTTGGGCTGCGCCCATAGGTGTTTCTGGGTCTTGCCCGCCCAGCGACCCCGGAAGACGGACCGGCGAGTCACCGGTTGCAATTGAGGTCTCTGTAGGCGTTGCTTCGATCGTGCTGAGATCACCGGGGCCTTTGTTGGCGGGGGTACTAGCCGTGCTGCCACTGCTCGAGGAACCGGGGGTGCCGGTGGCACCTGGGTAGTACTCGGGTACATCCCAGGTGTGGAGTGTAGCTTCTGGGGCGAATGAGACTCGGCGATTTCCCATGGACTGCCGCCGAGCTGCACGAGCGGCGAGAATCTCGGCGCGACGTTGTTGTTCCTCTTCTGTGCGAACGGGGATTGTAGTAGCTGGTGGGGGGTTGAAGTTGAGGGCACTAGCGGATGATAATGCTGATGAAGAAGAAGAGGCAGTTGGTTTTGAAGGTTTACTACCAGGTATGGGGTTTGCAGGCGCCATGGTGAAGGGAGGAATTGAAGGTCTCCCTGATCGTGTGCGGTGTGCAGGGATCTGTTTGATGGGTGAAATGGGAAGTGTTGGTTTGAGAATTGATTTTACTGCAGCTGCTGGGGCAAGCTGTGATATGGGTAAGTGAGATTAGCTTTCTAGATCAGGCAGAAGATACAATCTACTGTAGGTGAAACTGCTCTGGTGTAGTGTGGGGTAAAAGTGGAGGTAAGTTTCGACGGAGAAGAGAGGTATATATAGATAGATGGAGAATCAAGAAGCCGTGCGAGGATGCAAACAACCTGAGACAATCCCCAATTCTAAACATAACCACATCTGCGAGAGAAAAAGAAAATGAAAACGTACGGATTCCCGCCTCCCATTCCCACTCCCGCTCTTTAACCCATTCTCTGCATTCATCGCGTCCAGTCCTCCCGGTCCCAAACTTTTCGACCTTGACTTCTTCTTTGGCTTCAGCGACAGTGTATTCTCCTTGCTCACTTCAGGTGCGTTTGTTGCGACTGCATTAGTTGGCATCACAGCGATCGACTTTCGGGAACGCCGCTTCCCCGGCGCTGAATTATCGTTGGATGACATTTGCTATCTTGTGGTGGTGGTGGCAATCTATGTATGCTTATTGTCGCTACTTTCGCTATAGCGAGCTTCACATGCGAGTGCGCTTGGGGTTTATCAGGACTCAGGACGGGGGGGGGGAGTATGCGTTTAGTTAGAAGTCGCGATTTTTTGGTGTTTGTTGTTGTTGTTGCTAGAAAGCGTCTTGGATTGGGTGGATTACCCGTTGTTGCAACTCGTGGCAACCATTGTGGCGGCTTCTGTGGCGGTGCACAAGAACCGCCAACTCACGAATAACCAAATATCAAAGGGGAGAATTGAGGATTGATGGGTTGAGACTAAAAATCTCTTGATGTCCGATTGTCTATGTCAAATTAAAACCTTCTTGAGGATAGTAAGTAGTACATGACCTCTTCAAGATGCTCGATCTTAAGATGTATCTACAATACAGTCTCGAGCTCTCACGTCCTGCATGCGCGTTAAGTGGTTGATAACCTAATCTGATCGGATCTAGAGTAGTCTAGTTCCAATCTAGGGTACTAGCCCTGCTGACAACCATCACAGTCCCACCACACAACGGCCCGCCCACACATGTTCGTTGTACCCTAGCCAAACCGACAACCGCAAAAAACACTATCACGAACAAATCGACCTACGACCGACTGATAATCGCCCGCCCAAAAAAATCACATCAGTAAAAATGGCCACCGAATTGACCGTACAGTCCGAGCGCGCTTTCCAGAAGCAGCCCCACATCTTCCTCGCCAGCAAGACCCGCCCTGCGAAGCGCAGAGTCGGAAAGGGTGGAAGGAGATGGTACAAGGACATTGGGTTGGGTTTCAAGACCCCCAAGACCGCCATTGAGGGAACCTACATCGGTCAGTGTTTTTGTGCTTTTTTTGAGTTGGGGGATAGGAGGTGGGAACGGAAGTTTTTGGCGGTGGATCCCATTTCGAGAATTGGCGAAATACAAGATTACGGAAAATGGGGAGCTTGGAGATTGTTTTGAGCACGAGTATATTGACGAAGGACGTGTAGACAAGAAGTGCCCATTCACTGGTCTGATCTCCATTCGTGGTCGTATCCTCACCGGTACCGTTGTCTCCACCAAGATGCACCGTACCCTCGTTATCCGTAGGGAGTACCTCCACTACATCCCCAAGTACAACCGTTACGAGAAGCGTCACAAGAACCTTGCCGCCCACGTTTCCCCCGCTTTCCGTGTTGAGGATGGTGACCAGGTTATCGTCGGCCAGTGCAGACCTTTGTCTAAGACTGTTCGTATACCACTTCCCTTGTGTTTAACATGATACTTGAGAAGAGCTACGGGCAAGATGTCGAGCGCGTGTTACCAAAAGTTAGGCTATATGAGTTCGTTAAGAACCGGCCGCAAAATAACTTAACCGCGCAAGCTTCGAGACCCCCTCAAGTACTTGTACCCACCATGCAGTGTGCTGATTCGTCGTGTTAGGTGCGTTTCAACGTCCTCCGTGTCCTCCCTCGCACTGGAAAGAACACCAAGTCTTTCCAGAAGTTTTAGATGTTGGGATTTTCTTGGGGTTTAGGTCTTTTGTTTTTTTAGTCTTCTTACAACAATTAAAAAAACATGGGGAAATATCTCTTCGGTTCGGGCCACACGTGGATACTAGAATGGTGACGATCTGACCAAAATCGGGTTTGGTGCGCAGCAGCAGCAACAGGAATCTGTATTTTTTGCGAAAAATACTAGAAAACAAAAGAAGTATCTTGGGATTGATCTTTGTGTTCGAAAGGCGTTTTTTCTTTTTTACTTTGTTTTTGTCTTTTCTTTGGGCATCTACGGGCTGGAAAAAAGTTGGAATGTGAATATGGATTTAGGATATGTTCTATCCTATTGGTTCAAATTCATTTGGTGTAGATAAAAACCCGTGACAACGGTAGCGTCCATGCAATTTGAGCTCCAAGCTCTACCAAGTAATGATAATTCTCCCAGCCCATGCTTAAGCAGTCTTAGGATCGAAATCAGCTCGCTTAATATTCACTGTGAATCACTCGCAAATCTTGGGCCGCACGCGGGCCTAAGACCTTTCTATCCTGTAAATCCCGAGTCTCAATCCCCCCGCTTCCATTATGAGCCCCCCATAGGTTCATCCTCCACCGAATCCTCCACCGCAACCTCTACCTCAACCTCTACCTCAACCTGCCCCTCAAACCCCTCGAGTCACCTTTGACCCTTCTCCTCAACTTCAATCTTGACGATATGTTCCCCAGGAACCACGACAAGGCCAATATACCTGCTCTTTAAATCCATCTTTACCGTCTCTTTCCCCTCCCCCTCCTCCTCCTCTGCCGCCGTGTTCAGATCCTTCGCAGTCGGATATCGATACTCATGCGTCGACGACAGGATCAAATTTTTATCCTACCCCGCCCCTCCCGCATTAGCCCGTCTAACAATCAACAACTGGCCAAGGGAACTACTTTATCGGTGCACTTAAGTTCGCCCAGGAACACGCGGGTATCAGTGGTGGTTACGCGAAGGGTCCTGGAAATGAACGATTGCAGGAAGGGCGAGGGGGTAGGCGTAGTATCAGGGTTCATTTTTTGCGGCGCTATGCTTTGGTGGGGTCGTGAGGTTGAGTCGTTATCGACGTGGAGGTGGGTTGGGTATGGATATAACATGATGGGTTAGGGTTTGTCACGGATTTCAAGATGATAATTATGTTCGAACAAGTGTTTACTGACCTCCTTTAGGTTCCCTAACTTTCTTTTTCTCATCCAATTTTATGCTCTCATCCCAACGGTCCCTCCAGCAGCATCCGAACTAGGCGAAGAATAAAAAAGCGAATTCACCACAAACCCATGAACAAAGGGGACCCGCGAAGGCGCCTAGGGAGGAAAAAAGCAGCACCTGATGCTTGGACATCTGTTAACAAGATTACAAGCCCCAGGGTGTTGGTTCTGTGCTCTGACTCGGAGTTGAACCGAGGATCTCAGCATTTCATACTAGTGCTGCGCCTTACCAACTTGGCCACCAGAGCATGTATTCCGGTTATAAGATTTACCCTAGTGGTTTTTTAGTATTTCGGAGACCTTCAAGTGCAACCAAAACTCAGGAACCTGTCCTAGAAGCTTAACACTGGATTGAGCAATAGCCGGACTTCCCCACCTTGCGACAATTTTATTTGCAGGGGTTCAACGATCAAGTTTTGACTTTATCAGTATCATAGGAAATCACTCGGATGGGCACAATCTTAGTGGGAAATAGATAAAACAGGTTTCGAATATCCTGATGATCGGGCTGTTTCCAAGAAAGAGAACTCAACTGCGACCAACAAACGGGATCCTGATGCCATATAAGGAAGATAGGGCGAGAAACAAGTTCAACAAAGAATTTGGAACCTAAAATGAATGATGACATGGAGTCACGGTTAAAGTCAACCGATATCGGCATGAAGTTCCGGATTCTGGTTTCTAGTGCTTGTCCAGCACGCATCGCTTTCGTCTGAATTCCTCAGAGTGACGTGAATCTTTAGAAATTCTCCACTTTTTTTCTACACGTGGTCACATTCCGGATGGGGCCTTGCGACTTCTAGTTGGGCATTTGCTGTGTAACTTCCCGGGTTTGTTTAGAGATAAGTTTCTTCCTTTGAGAATGTGCGGTATGTATTTCAGTTTTGTCAAATATTTAGGGGAGATGGGGGTTGTGGTTATCATATATACCCACAAGTGAGATATATCAGACTTCAGGGTACCCTAACATTGTTCTAGTCCTTGGGTATGACGGGGTCGGCCGGTCAGCGTTCCTGTGATGTACTACATGTAGTTACATGACGCATTGAGATATGATGTCATACCTCAATCCACTTTCAAAGTCGAGAAAAGGGCCTCTTACTCGTCCCATTTCTTCTACATCTACCTCTCTCCCTTCCGCCTTCTTCCTACATCATAATTGTACACCTTTTGCTTCGTTCGAAATTTGTTGGTTGCTACAATCACTTGGGACAACCCAGGAAACCCTCTAGAAATCCTAGCTTGCATAGCTCCCTGCATATAAACCTGCCCTAGCTTTCTTGCCTGCACACCGTCATCGCTTAAACTTCCTCATTGAACATAATCCTATCATTAGAACGCAGAACCGATCTTCCCTCTGATTCTTGGCGTAATTATAATCACCAAAAATGCATCGAACCTACTCTATGCGCCAGTCGAGGGCGCCTACCCAGTCTCAGATCGAGAAGCCGCCTCCTCCGCAAAGTTCCACCAAAGTTGGAAGATTGTTTGGAACCTCTAACTTAGGTTGGTAACAACTAAACGCCTTGTGTCAACAACTGCTTTGGTCTCTTGCGTTCATTTCGGCGTTCTTATATCACTCATCACTTGGTTAATCCTAATAAGTTATTGAAGCGAGCTTTCGAGGTAAAGGAGCATGCTGACGTTTTCATACCCCTTTGGAGCCTCTACAGGACATAATATTCGTAAATCTATGGCGGGTGCTTAGTAGGATTCTCGTTCCTATAGGGTTCCGTGAATGCATATCATACTGACAATGTAATTCTCGTCATAGCGGCCCGGATTTGTCTAAAAAGCTTGCCCAGCTTGTAAAGATGGAGAAGAATTTGATGCGATCAATGGAGCTTGTTGGACGCGAACGGCGTGAGGTCGCTCGACAGCTCTCAATATGGGGCGAGGAGTGCGACGAGGATGTTTCTGATATTACAGACAAATTGGGCGTACTCATCTTTGAGGTGGGTGAATTGGAGGACCAATTTATCGACCGTTACGACCAATACAGAGTCACTATCAAAAGTGTGCGAAACATTGAATCTAGTGTTCAACCTAGCCGTGATCGTATGTATATTCGTTGTCCAATACTTATGCTGTCCCATTAAACCTTTTAAAAACAGGCAAGCAAAAGATTACCGACCAAATCGCGCAACTCAAGTACAAGGACCCTACATCTCCAAAGATTGTAGTGCTTGAACAAGAGCTTGTTCGTGCCGAAGCCGAATCACTTGTAGCTGAGGCGCAATTATCCAATATCACACGTGAGAAAATCAAAGCTGCATTTACGTACCAATTCGATGCTCTCAGGGAGCACTCCGAGAAACTTGCTTTGATTGCCGGATACGGAAAACATCTATTGGATCTTGTGGACGACACACCAGTTACACCAGGTGAGACCAGGCCAGCCTATGACGGGTACGAAGCGAGTAAAAGGTATGTCATTATATTTTATCTATAATACTTGTGTTTTTGTCTGATAGACTTGCTATACATAGCATCATTCAAGATTGCGAGGATGCTCTCACGAACTGGGTCGAGGCTAAAGCCGCCGTCCGCTCCCGTCTTTCCCAGCGTGGGTCACGCCAACGCCGCACTCATGGCCGTGGTACCCGTGCTGGCGCCGGAGAAGGAGTATCTCTCGCCGGACAAGATCGTCCCATGCAGCGTAGTTCCGGCGAGTGGGTACCGGCAGACGAGCATCGTCGCACCCACCGTGAGAACGATGATGGTTACGAAGATATTACAGACGAAAATGGCCATAGTAGACGGTTAGACGGTCACGGAGCTCGTGGTATGCGTGGTGACCACCATGGGGCCATCTTGAATAACGGCGGCACCGAACAACATGCCCGAGATGGTGTACATGAGGAGGCACTCTCAGATTGACAGATGTCGAACGCCGGCAGAAGTGGCGTGCCGACAAACGGTAAAGAGGGAAATGTAAGTTCTCGCAAGCGCGATAGTGGTATTGGCGGGATAGACAGTGGCATGGGATATGGCCATAGCACTTCTGCTAGGACTGGTGGTGGTGGTGGTATGAACCCTAGAGGGGTTACAAATGATGGAAGGTATACCTCTGGTACCAACGGTACTATGGGTATAAGCAGGGGTTACGATAATGCACGTTCTAATAATTCTACTATACCCATTCCTGTTTCTGGTGTTGGTCACGATTCTGTATTACATGTTTCTCCCGGTGTCAAGGAATCTAATTCAAATTTGGCCCCTTATATGATTGATCGTGGTGGTGTCGGTCCGTATGGTGGTGCAATTCCTGGAACCGGCTACAGTACTGGATCCGGAACTCGGACGTACGCAGCACCTCGTGAAAATTATGGCCTTAGTCCATCTACCCAAAACGTAAACGAGGATCCATCCCGCTCTGGACATTCTGAACATCGAGCTGGTGAGATTCATACCGCCTCGAACCCCAAGGGCGGGCTATCTTACACCCGTGATACCGCATCTGAGCTTGGCCTTGGCCCTAGTTCCTGTGGCGATAATCGGCCATACTACGCAGGCAATCAAGACCCCAGTAATAGGGATTACTCTGCCAGGGAAGCTTCTCCATCGACTAGCCAGAATGTGGCTGGTACTGCGGCAAGCGCGGCATCTTATGTTGGGGATACAGCTGCGAGTGCGGCCACTTATGCTGGAGACGCAGCCATGGGCGCAGGATCCTACATGGCCGATACTGCAAAGAGCGCAGTGTCTGCTATAAAGCCGATGGAAACCACAGCAAATGCAGCATCGTATGTTGGGGATACGGCGGCAAGTGCAGGATCTTTTATAGCAGATACCGTCTCAGCTATGAAACCAATGGAGAAAGCAGCTAATGCGGCATCTTATGTCGGTGATACAACCGTGAATGCCGGGTCATATATGGTAGACACGGCCAAAGAGATGAGACCAATGGATACAGCGGCGAATGCGGCATCATACATCGCTGATACAGCGAGGAGTGTTGCTCCACCAGCTGGCCCTTCTTCGAACCTCCCGGCGGAAACCACCCCTGGGATCTACGATAGAAACTACTCTCCAGGTGATACTTCTGGTAATGGCAATCGCACGTACGATTCTAGTGATAGGGCTTCCATCACGCAGAAGGTAGCAGACACGGCGGTAAATGCAGCATCCTACGTGGCGGATACTGCTAAAGATCTTGCTTCCGGCATTGTCCTTACTTCCAGTACTGTCCCTAGTACTAAAAGTACTTCGGGTTCTGTACCTCGTGGTTATGACATTGGCGCTGGGATTGGATTTGGGTCTGGAAATAGCTATAACACTCATCAAGCCCGCTCCCGCGGTATGCCTGGTAGTTTTGATGATAGCCATAGCAACTCTTATAACATCACGGGAATGGATGGGGGCGGTCTTAGGAGAGCAAATTCTGTTTCATATAGGGGAGGAGCGTATCTTTCAGGTCATGATGATGCAACTGTGAGGCGAGAATTTCCTTGGGATGCCGGTAGAGATGGGGGAAACAAAGCACCAACGGGTCACCAACTTCGTCGAGAAAACCTAGATCATGATAGAATAGAAAATGATCAGAGAGAGCGCGAGAGGGCGATGCCCGAGCGCACGGAGCGTGACATGGAACGTGAACGTATGGATAGGGAGCGCATAGATCGGGAACGAAATGATCCTAATCAGATGGGAGCATGGCCTGAACGACGTAGGCCCCTTGGTGAAAGACATGTCATTACTAGAGACAAGGATGTGGCTACGTCGGACCCAAGTTCACAAAAGGGGCCCGCAACGCCGAGGACTTACGGAGCAGGTGGCCCCGGAGGAGATACCCCCCGCGATGATGCCAGCCTCAAAGCTGAACGTCTCCGCGAGGAGTTAGAAAAAGAAATGCAGGAAACGCAGACCGAAGCTCTTAGGCTAGCAAGGGAAAGAGACGATAGGGGGACTGTAGGGGGGGATCACTCGCAGAAAGTCGTCAGTCCCGGCCAGAAATATTCTTCCCTCGTTAGTCAGGACCCAGGTCCGCTCGATAGCAAGCTTGAAGAAGTGGGTTACATTCCTGGCGCTTTCGAGAATCCTAGACGTTCCGAAGCCACAAATGCTCAAGAAGCTCGCCGCAATAGCCCTCTAGGCGCTAATCTAGAGCTTCAACAGGCTGAGCGTGGAAGAGAGTCTGAGAGATCTGTCCGCAGGTCATCTATGGATAGACATCCTGCCACTGATACAGGGCATGGCTCTGGGCCTGGTGGGATGATGACTACCATGAGAGACGACCCGGAGTACCGAGATCAGAAACGGGATGATGGTGGATATGCGGCAGCGAGTGAGAGGCAAAGGGAGGATGTCCAAGAAAAGATCCAGAGCCAATTTGAGGGAGACGATGATGATGAAATACGGAGGAAAAGCTTGTTAGGAAGGGCAGCAAGCAAGGTGGGGAACTTGTTGAAGACCTGAAATAATATTTCTCCCCCCCCTCTTCCCAACCTGTCGCGTATATTTCTGATTTCTTGTTTAATGTCTTTCGATCTTTCAATAGTCACAATGGCATCCTCTACATGTATCTGTCAGTCGATGGATAAAGTTGCGTTTCTGTACATCCTTTTTTCTTCGCGCATTTCTTAACCACGATATGATGGCCTCTAGTATCTTCGGCTAATTCATAATGTTTGTACCCCATTAATATATCTTGTATCTGAATTTGCATCCTATTACGACGTTAAAATTAGATATATTTGGGTTCACTCATAGGCTGTCACTCGCAACAATCTTATCTTATCACTCGATCCTTGCCGCCCAACCAAGCGCCGTTGGTGCAGGGGTGCATACATGCAGTTGACTTCCATTGGGCCCTACTAATTGGGATTCCTGCAAGGGTTTGAGTCCTTTATATGTAGCGCATATACCCACGCTTGGTTAAGTCCTGAGAAATTTTGTGAGCCCGTTGCTACCAAGAATTCTCAGGACTTAATTAATACGTGAGTATCCCCATCATATATACATAATACATACTTTACATGGCCGCTAATAACATCTTGGTTGAGCTAGGAATGGCTCAAATGAAGGAAGGTGAAAGGATCAAAGCATAAAGACTTTAAATGCTCACATCTGTTTAAAATTGGCTCCATATTACTCGCGTCTTGACTCAGCTCGATCTCGACTAGGAGATATGTATCATCTTTTTTTTAAAAAAAAAATATTACATGGACATTAAGACGTCCTCGGTACAAAATGGCTAGGATTGATAAGATTAGAAGAACACGCCGAGAAATTCGAAAATAAACCTATCCAAATTACATGTGTGCATAATGCCCACCAAAAATACATGTAGTTACGTACATGTGTTTTAACAGTTGCGGAACCGGGATCAGCTGCGTAATCAAGTACCTATTATATCTCTTTTATATCTATACTAAATTACAGGGGTGTTTCGGGGGTACTACCGGTCTTTAGCGGACTTCGGTGATTAGGTGAGCTGAGTGATTCTTCATGACGCAGAAGTTGAGCTAATACTTTCGTACCCTGATCTGCTCGCAGGGCATAGAGATATGATTACTCCGCCCCCTCGTATCTCCTGGTCTGTCCGCTCACTAAACCCTGGCGCCTCTCAGAACCCCTCGACCCAAGCCACATATATAAACAAGATTGGCTGGTACCAGCAGCACCTACTATGTATACCACCAATAGGAGAAGAGGGTAAGTGACTTGATCCAATTGCAATTGCATGTAGTGGCAATGCCAATTAGCACTAAGGGACTATGAGTCTTTAAAATAGTCAACTAACTTTTCTACACACCCACGCACTCCTCTGTCCTCACTTTTATATTTATTTACTACGGTACTATGGATACTGTTGTTATCACCGTTCGGGGCTGTAGAGACTACTCGAATTGATGATTTAATGACAAGATCACGCTAACCCAATGAAAATGAAAAGGTTACTCATGATTCCGTTGCCACTGCCGTTGCTCCCCATTGCTGTTACTTCTGCTGGCACTGCTGACGCTGCTTCTGTTTGCTGACGCGACTGTTAGTTGGTAATGATGACAATTAGGACAGAATAAGTTATAAAGATGGAGAATAACTATGGCGAATGATGGTGACGAGGATTGGGGGGATGAAGAGGAGGGAGGAGATGAACTAGAGAAATAGAAACGTGTTTAACTAAGGTAAAGTTTAGAAATTTACACCAACAGCCATTCTCCTGGGGGAGTACAGAGCCAACATATTCCCCGTGCGGCCGCTCTAGCTGGGACATATGCAACAGCATCTTTTTTACCTTAATATTCTTCCTCACCCCATGTTATTATAGCAGTAGTCCATATGTTAAAATATATAATATTATTTCCGGTTAATCACATGACTGGCCTATTGCACGCTGATCTACAGACCGGCGGTCCCCGCAAAGTGGCCTCCATACGTACTGGATAAATTAGGTATAGATAAACTCTGTATTTATCAAAGCCAAGTCATGCAATGTATATAGAAACAAACTAGAGTAGTGATACCGCATGATATAATGTAATGTGCTATCAAGGCTCAGTAAGCTCGCAACCATTGCCGGGCTCATGAGCTGGTTGGAGGTCCCAGACCCAATATCTGACAGTTCCAAGATCACTTGCCCCACCACATCAAGAATCTTTACTTATTATCCCGTAGCCAACACAGTACATACATAACCAGTACCGATTGAAACCTGCAACACCCTGAGCCCAACAAGTAAAACCAATACCCCCCCAAACCATCTCCGATCTTGATGTGTGTAAAAAGCCGTTGTACTCTATACCGATAGGTACGTAAACTACATGTATACGGGTATTGTTCCCATATAAGCATGCAGCTACAGGGGTTCCGCTCAAATGATTGCGTTGGACCCCTGCTCTCTCACTGCAAGATGGTCTATCAGTCAACCCTAAAAGAGTGATCTACTGTCCTTACGAAAATAGGATCACGGGCAGATCTTTTTGATATCGCTTACACATTAATTTTTTGGTCTGTGCTCGATCGGATCCGTGAACCGAGGTTTGATTCCTGGCCTGTACAGCGATGGGGAAATTTATTGTAGAAACAGGAGTCTAAGAACAGGGTTTAGGTGGCTGCCCTGGCCAATAGGACTCTTGCCATACCTCTACAATAATTTTCCCCATCGCTGTACTCTTAATATTTAACTGCTCTTCATTTAGAATAGCTCGCAACGGTTCGAAGGCCATGTTTACTGGATCTGATCTTGGCTATATATTTCTACATCTTAGAGATAAGTCCATGTAGGCCTTAGTTATGTATAATTTCCCTACAACATCCATATTAATCAATCATACGAGAATCGTATCGAATTCAATCAATGCCCCCGATAGGATAATTGTGAATAGAATGACGCCGGGTAGTATATATCTTGGCAACGGTCGCAAGCCTGCACACGATAAGTACCTGTAGCCGAATATATCCCCCAACGCTCTACAAGTCTGTTACCACGAGCTGCGTTGAATTTGTTGAAATATAGCTTAATTATCACATGACTAACTGCTCTGGTGGCCAAGTTGGTAAGGCGCAGCACTAGTAATGCTGAGATCCTCGGTTCAACTCCGAGTCAGAGCACTCTCAGAACTCTCTTTTTTCTCTACACATGCAAGTGCAGGGGTTTCATATCACACTTCGGCAAATAATCATCTGGAGCCGCATGTTCGCTGGTTGCCGCCCGTAGTAGGTAGGCACGGATATGTGTTCCTAAATCCTGGGTTGTGGCGGCTCCGACGTTACATCTAGGACGTTTTCAAAATTTTCATCTGGTTAACCATCGTCGTGCCTTCATTTGTTTGTCCTGGGTGATCTACGGATGTTTTGGTCTTCTGTACCACCAAGCGACAACCACCGAGTGATATTCTATGAATTTGACGGCAAAAAATACCGGGCGTGCCCAGACCGAGAACCAGCTTCTATATCCCCGGCATGAACATCCCCATATCTCTGCCGCGCCCTAAACTGCCTATATCCCCGATCAATTACCCTAAAAAGAAACAGGCTTCTTCCCAAAGAGAAATCTCCAAGGGGGAAAAAAAAACCCACTTCCCGTAACTCTCACGCGGCGAAGTTCTTGGTATTCGGGTGGGGCGGGGGAAACCCCGAGGCTGGCACGGTTGAAGTTGAGATATGTGTATCTAGCTAACCCGGTAGGAGCCAACCCAAACACTGCGAGCGCTTCAAGCTGGTGGTGGTGGTGGTTATCCCTGTTTCCGGGATCCTGGGTCAAGACATACATATATCCATACATGTACATACATATTTTACATACCAAGCAAAAGGTGCTGAGTCGGCTGAAAAGAGGTGTAGTTTCAGCTTGATAAGTAGCTTATCAGAGGTCATTGCTATATGTTCGTTGTTAGTAATTAATCTTGATGACTTTCTCTGCATGTGAAGGATTACGTGAGATCCTTGAGCAATTTAAAATGGTTTCTGTCCGTGTTTCGCCCCAATCCTTGACGCGATGTTGATTGGTGTTGGTAATTGCCACGAGTGATAGTAAGTGATTTGATGTTGTATTTCCCACCCTAACCCTATCCATGAAAATTGGTTCGTACCATATCGCGCTAGCCTTTTCTAAGAGTCTTCTAAACAAATCTTTTACTGGAGGCCTGAGACTTTAGTTTCTTGCGAGTTGCGAGCCCGCAAGGCTGTCCTACGCATTTCTGGGATTTTGCCCTTATCTGCGAAGAATAGCATGTTTCGGATTTGTTGGCCAGCGCTAGTAATAATGTTAAAGTGACTCTTGATCTGATAAGAAGCTCGTGGATGGCACTTAAAGATTCCTGGGGTTAGAAGTAACATCATGTTTCCATTTACTTATTAGGACAATTATATGCGGCTCTTTTCACATGAGTCACCCCTTGCAGAAAATAAAAAAAAAAAAAAAAAAAAAAAAAGGGTCGATGGTGTTCTATGCTCCTCTTTCGAAAGGAATTCCACTTACCAATTGATGTGAAAAAAAGCTCTATCATAAATGTCGTACCAGATTAACTGCGAGAGTAGAATAACTGTCTAGCCCACTGGCGAATGTGTCCTTTTGTATTCATATGACCACTTTACCCCGCAGGCACTTAGGTACATAGATAATTACATATTCTTCTGGACGTTGTCACGAATAACACGAACAGCGCATGTCGCCCGTATCTTCTGTTCTAAAATATGTAGCTTTGGGGCACCTACAGGGTAGGTAATGTATACACGTACTCTAAGCAGACGTGCTAACAGATGTGCGCAGACCCGTGACCAAGGTGATAATCGCCCCCCTCCCTTGATCTGCAAGAGGAGGAAGTGAAGATGCTCGAGCGAAAGCGTAAAAGAGATTGCCAGCACAGTTACCTTATGCAGCTTCCGCGCGGTGTAGAGAGTAGTAGGCTAGTAAGAATTTTTCTTTTGGTGGCTTGGCCGGTGGGCATGCCAATATAATATTGCATAAATATATGGGGGTTAGCTAGATATCCCCAGTTCATTGAGGTCCTGTAACCCCGTGGTCTCTTTGAATGGGTAACTGCTTTCACGATGTGGTATCTGCCGCAGGAGGGGTCAGATTGGGTCGGCGGTTGCTGGTGATTCGTTCGTTGTGCATCCTCGTCTACTCATGAGCTGAGTACACAACAGATAATCGATCTGTAACGCCGTTTTTAAGAAGTACAGCAGAAGAGTAGACCAGACAGTAATCAAGATTTTTTTTGTGCCCTCCAATGATTCTTCCCGCAGCCTCGGCGGCTCAATTCAGCGGGTGTGACAGAATCCCACGAAGGTGCATTTCTTGTACGATGGAGGAGATTCGAGCATCTGTGATGTCTGCCGGATGGGAGAAAAATATTTTTATTTCAGCCGGGCGGCAGTATTATATGGCACTATACCCGCTCTCGACGTTGACGATATCGTCACCGAAGATTGTTCTAATCGATATTCCTTCGTACGTACGTTGATTGATCTCGACCAACGGCATTGATTGATAGATTGGTTGTCAATATCAGGTGCTGCTGCTGCTGCTTCTGCTTTTGTTGCTCATATCCATGAATTGTGTGCCATTCTATCCCGGAGATTCGGAACCTTCGCTGACCGAGCGGACGGGTTTATGGCTTGTTGGATGTTTCTCCGAGGCGCGGTGCAAGGCTATTTATCAGACTTATCACTCTAGTAAGGCGGATAGATAGATAGGTTGTATGTATGTGCTATGTAGGTGGTTTGGTTGTAGGTTAGCTAGTAGTAGGCATGCGAGTATCATGTAGGTATGGTTGGCCAGACCAGGTCAGACCAGACGGAAAAAAAAAAGTTTCATTACTTCCTCCTCTCCATCTCAAGTTCGGGTTCCCGATAATGGGGGCATTCTCGTTCCCGTTTCTCGGTCTGGATATATGCCCCCATTGTTCGCAGATGAAGGAATTGCGGTTGCCGCTCAAGGTAGAAACCTCATGTCATAACAAAACAAAACTAGGCGCCACTTGAGGCATACGTAACATAGATACTTAACATGCATGCTGCACTCCTACACATGATATGTAACTGAAGTGAACTCAACTGAAACTCCAAGACCACCACCCCCCCATATTATTTCTCTCGCGTGCATTCATCCCTCCTCCACCTTCACTAACACATCCACCATCTCCACAACCCTTCACAATTACCACGGACAACCACCGCCTCTCCATTCTTGCGCCTCCCCTCACTTCTCCTCTTTTATAGTTCTACAGAGAAAATACATGTACGAGCTCTATTCACAGGTCTTCATAAAATCAAACCGGACTACTAGTGGGCAGCGCTAGCTCGAGCGACAGAGCTTAAAACAGATTTCGAGAAAGTGAGTTACCTCTCTTTATCTCAAGTTTTCTAAAATTGGTGAGAATCACACAGTTCTCGCTTGCTTGCTTGCTTGTTGAGATATGAATGGATAGAGGAGACAAAAGAACGAAGCTTATCTCCCAGTCCCGAATCCATCATCCGTCTTCCCCCGTCTTCCCATTGCTCACTATAACCTGCCATTACTGCTGCACGCACGGCTTTCTTCCTTTAACACCCCCACACTCCTCAGCACTTGCCTCACTCAAAACAACCCCCCCCCCCCCTCACTCTTCATCCTCTTTTCCTCATACCACTCGTGCAGCCTGTACCTGCCGAGATAGACTCCTAGATACTAACAAAGCTCAGCGCTCTACCAATATAACAGAAACAACATAGCAGTAAGCAGTATTAGCTGCGACTAGACCTTTTAACACTACATCATCGTTGAATTGTTGCCGGAGGAACAACACACATTATCCTTCAATCGTCCTTGCTAATTGCGGGCCCATCAACACGGACTCCTTCACGATCCTCACGGACCACCACCACCGTCTCTTCCCTCAACAAACTCCTCATCCTCCTCCTATCTTTCTTCCACCTCCTCTCTGTAAACTATTACCTGGGAATCACGGAGCGATTATCAAGACGACGCCAATCCTCGAGAGGCAGTTTCTCCTTTTCTTAAATTCGCTCTTTGAACCTCCCTAACCTAGCCTTTCCATCATCTCTTCCTTGTTGCCTTTGCTTTGCCTACATCTTAGCCCCGTCGAGTCCAGAATCCTTGGCCTTGTCAATCACATCACTTTATTTGCCACTCGCAAAGCAACCCTATCAGCCACGTTCTTAACTAGACCCACTACTACCTACCGTCATCACATCGTCCACTCTCTATTATTTCCCACCCCCTTTTACCTTTCCCCCGAAAATTAAAGGTACCATTTTTGGTAAAAACTTAAACCCTCAAACCCTGCTATCTATACCCGCGTAGGTTGGCTGCCACGACAGATAATGGGCCAGCAGCCTTCAAAACGTTCCGGTGACAAAGGAAACCAGTCGTCGAGCTCCTCTGCCCAGGATGGAAGCACTTTACCGATATCAAAGTCGGATACTATGGGGTCGACCAGATCCATCCGAGGATCCATTCGCAACAAGATCTCATCTAACAAAGACAAAGATAACAGCCCTACAAATTCGTCAGCGGTCATTACCCCCCCAACCGACAAGTCAGATGCAGCATCTATAAAGTCCTCCACTAGTGGACGTTCGCGCAGAGAGTCACGGGGTTCTAATGGCAATCTCCCATCTCCAGTTCTTACGAATGGCGTCAAGTCAGTCCCTGGATCAGAGCCGTCTACCACAGCTACTACCCCGTGCGACTCAACAAACGATCTGGTACCACCCCTATCTCCCATCCACGGACCCACAGGAAAAGGACACCATTCAGCTGGAAATAAGGAAGTAGACCATGTATCTGATGTACCCCCTGGGGCCGGTTCTATGCAGCCGCCACATTCACAGAAGCCCACTGAATCCATCTTGATCAAGCGAGATAATCCAATCAATCCAGTAACCCGGGCAAACGGTTCTGCCGAAGATGCAGCCACCGGTGCAGCAGATCATATGCAGATGTCAGCACTAAAATCTATAGATCTCGACGATATGATCACACGACTTCTTGACGCAGGTTACGCAGGTAAGGTCACCAAAGCTGTGTGCCTTAAGAATGCGGAAATTATTGCTATTTGCCACGCTGCAAGAGAGATATTTCTTTCACAACCGGCATTGGTGGAATTGAGCCCACCTGTAAAGATTGTGGGAGATGTACATGGCCAGTACACGGATTTGATTCGCATGTTTGAGATGTGTGGATTTCCACCAAACTCCAACTACCTCTTCTTGGGCGACTATGTCGATCGTGGCAAGCAGAGTCTTGAGACAATTTTGCTACTTCTTTGTTATAAATTGAAGTTTCCCGAGAACTTCTTTTTATTGAGGGGAAACCACGAGTGTGCAAACGTTACACGAGGTACGGTCCTTATTTGAGATAGATTAGATTTTATTTTACTAACAAGCTTTAACATAAATAGTATATGGATTTTACGACGAGTGTAAACGTCGATGTAACATCAAGATTTGGAAAACATTCGTCGATACTTTTAATTGCCTCCCAATAGCATCTATTGTTGCAGGCAAAATATTTTGCGTTCACGGCGGGCTTTCACCTTCCCTTCAACACATGGACGATATTCGGCAGATTGCTCGGCCGACAGATGTACCGGACTTTGGTCTGCTGAATGATCTTCTTTGGAGTGATCCGGCGGATATGTTGGGTGATTGGGCAGACAATGAGCGAGGGGTTAGCTATTGCTTTGGAAAAAAGGTTATTTTGGATTTTCTTGCGCGGCACGATTTCGACCTAGTGTGTAGAGCGCACATGGTTGTCGAAGATGGTTATGAGTTTTTTAACGAAAGGACATTAGTCACCGTGTTTTCGGCGCCAAACGTAGGTTAAAATCAATCCCGATAAGTACTGGTTTGAAGCTAATTGTTACTTTATACAGTATTGTGGAGAATTCGATAATTGGGGTGCTGTTATGTCAGTATCTGGCGAGTTGCTATGTAGCTTTGAACTACTCAAACCATTGGACTCGGCAGCTCTGAAACAACAAATGAAAAAAGGAAGGAGCCAGAGAAACTCCATGATGCACCAGAGTCCGGTAGGACAAAGCTCCCTCTCCCTCTCCCTCTTCAAATTATATTTGATTGCAATTTTACATTATGTGCTTGATACTGACATCCCCATCTAGCCTGCGAGCATGGCTGCTCAGAGCTTCTAGGGCGCTATCATGTATTTCGACTAGGCAATTCGGTATATAAACTTCTGAAATCACGATATGACGACTTGATGCTGCAAAGGCGACTCTAAACAAAAAAAATCGAAAAGTAACAATGGGTATCCGTGCCTGGTTACAAGAGGCAGGGCTGATCGGGGTTCGAACCAAATCTGTCTTTAGTTGAGTTCTTGTGGGTTACTGCTACACATCATATATATGAACATGGAGGAACCAGAAAAAAAAACCCAGGCATTATTTCTTCTGTTTTCTTTTCTTTTTTGGCGGGTGGCGCGTGTACTGATACGAGGCATACGTAACAAACGTACTTATAAGATGGGTTCATTGCTACTTTTCATGGGGATCAATGAGGGTTCTTTTTTGTGTGGTTTCTTCTTTCCAACTTTTTTTTCTTACTGGCTTTTTTTACTTCCTACGGGTGTTTTTGTGATAAGTTCTTTTTTCTTCTTCTTTACCTTCTTTTGCTTCTGCGTAAGGTTTCGGTCATGTTGTGTTTTATCGATCTCTTGATTTTCGGGATTTTTCTTTGTTTCCTCTCTCTACTCCTGTTTCTTCCCCTTTTTTCTTTTTCTTTTGGTTTTCTCTGAGGAATTTTTTTTACTGCATTCTGCGGCGTGGTCTTTTATCTCGTCTCTCTTCATACGCTTGCATGAGCATGAAAGGGGACCTTGGCATACTACTCTACTCTTTACATTACCTTACCGTACGAGGAAGAAAGAAAAAAAAAAGGGCCAAAAGGAAAGAAAGGAAAAAGAAAAAGAAAAGAAACCCATGAGCGCGAAACAAGGGGTGATTTTGTTTCCCCCTCCCGAAAATTATTCGGCTCTATTCTTTTTTATTTTCTTTTTTCCGCTTCTTCGTCGAGAAATTTTTGCTTTTTTTACGACATGCGTGTTTTCATTGCTTCTTTGAACATGAACCGGGGGCTCTGACTACTGGCGCACTTTTTTTTTTTTGACTTTTTTCATTACGTTTGGATATGGATGAATGGTTTGTATACGTGATCAGACTAAGCGGGCAAAGCAAGTAGATGGTGATATGATGATTAGGATGCCCAACGATGGAGGCCCTGTCCGTCTGTGTAGCTACATGTAGCTATGCATTGAACACACTCATACTGGATTTGGGGGGGAAGGGATATGTCAGTTGTTGGGACAGAGCAGGGAGCAGATATTGCAGCAGTGGTAACAACAGGGCAGACAGACACAGAAGTAAGTAGCAAGGTAGGATGCCAGAAGTAAGGCAGTCAGGAGGAGGAGGAGCTCCACCTAAGGTCAGGAGGCTTCTTTTCCGACTCCCCCTCCCCTCCCCTCCCTCCCCTCCCTCCCCTCCCTCACTTCCCTCACTTCCTTCTTTCCCTTCCCTTCTTCCATAGGGCGGCGTCGGGACTTTTTTTTTTTTTTTTCCTTTCTTTTATTTTTTCTCCGATAGGCAATGAGATTCGTTACTTTGAGCAGCCGAGATGTTCACGTGCTTGAGCAGGTGGGTGCATTGGGGGATTGGAGGGGAATCATTGGATATCACTCGCGCGATGGTCTGGCAGTTGAGTTTAAGGTTAGGTTAGTTCCGTGTGGGGGGGAGGGTGGCGATTGGGTGTGTGTGAGGGTTTGTGTGTTGGGGTGTGGGTACGTGGTGGTCGGGTGAGCCTCAGGGCGCGCAGCAACGAGAATCAGCAACGCATGCACGGTCGGTCGGTCTGTCGGTCGGGTGTGGGGTAGACAGACTTGGAGGTAGGAGTAATACTCTAGAGGCGGGTAGTTATTTGGGGCAGACGTAGATCGGGGCGAATTGCGATGGGTTCGATGATCTTCCGGAGGGGTGGCCGGAGCTAGCTTGTTTTTTTTTTCTTCCTCCTTTGTTTCCCTTTGTTTGATTTGTGATGTAGAAGTAGAGAGAGGGTGTTTTTTTTTTCTAGAAAAAAATTATTCTATTCCACTTTGCGCGTGGGATGCGCAGTTTTCATGTTCGATCTTGTGCGCAGGCAGCCATAGTATAGATAGATACAGCCAATGATCAACACCATACGATACCGTGCCATGCCATACCATACCATACATAGCGAATTAGGGTGGAGCAAAGTACTCGTCTACCATGGCCAGGGTAAGAACCAGAAAATGCGAAAGGATTATTTGTATGGCAGAGTTTTCTGGTTCTTATGCTGGTAGGTTACATATCCAGCCTCGAGAAGTATTGTCCTTTCGTCTGAGGTTTTCTGGCCCGTCCTTGTGTACCGTGGACTTGTAACTTAACATAGGTACACAAATGCAATTATAAGCCATCCCATCGATCTAGGCGTCCAGCATTCCTATCCCTTAAGCTGGCAGAAAGAAGCAAAGGTTGGTGGCGTTTGCTCACAGATCTTGTTATCGTTCTTATCAAATAACTGATCCCCCATACAAATTCCGGCTCTCTATTATAGGGGGGAGGGGGTCAGCATTGCCAGCTTCATGCCATGTCACCCAGTGGGCACCGGCGATCGATCTTGTGTCGTGGAAAGAAAGAAAGAAAAAAAAGTATATCTACCCATCCACAGCGGTGGGTGGAAAAGTTTATATATATATTTCACAGTGGAACGGTGGTTGATTGGTTGGTATGCTATGCTATGCTATGCTATGCAGTGCTTGTGTAGCTACTCAATACATAAGGTACATAAGCTACATCTTAAATGTAGCTACATGTACCTACATGTGGCTGTGACTGACTGACTGACTGACTGTCGTACGGTACCGTGGCAAAGCGTAAGTAAGCTTTTCTTCTTTCTTTCCACGAGAGCGGACAGGTGTGCGGGGAGCGTAATGTAACGTAACGTAACATAACGTACTCTATTCCCTGTATGCAGCCCAATGTTGCCTACATGTATGTACCTACCCACCAGCCAGCGCAGGGGGCAGAACGAACTCCCCCCCCAAAAAACAATTCACCCTACCCCACCCCACCCCTATTTACCCTCCTCACCAGCCTGCGCGGGACTCTCCAGCTCCTTCGCGCGCTTCAGCAGCCGCTCCTCCTCCTCGGGCGTCAGCGTGCGCATCTGCAGCGCGTGGATGCCGCCCTCACGCTCCAGCTCCTCCTTCAAGAGGGCGTTGACGGCTCTGTGGCGCGCGAGCTGCGGCTTGGACTCGAAGGCGGCGGAGGTGATTACGAGACTGTGAATTTGGGTTTTAGCTGGTTGGTTCTGTCGGGGAGGAAGCAGTGGTACAGTACCGGAAGTGAGTCTCTTTACTGGTGACGCCCTCCATGGCTTTGTGGTGCGCGTGCTTGTGTGAGTCGTTCCAGATCTCGAGGGTTTTGGGCGCGAGGGCGGCTGTGAGCTGTGGGCGGTTGGGGGTTAGCTTTTTGGATCCTTGGGGATGTGCATTGCAATATGGAAATGATGGGGAGGTGTACTTTTGACCGGATTGCGTCCTCGATGGGTGTTATAGAACTGCTGGTGCTAGCGGCCATGGTTGCGAGACGGCGGCGGACTAGGTGAAGCATTGAAGAGAGAGGGGGAGAGGGCGAGAGGGCGAGAGGGAGAGAGGGAAAGAGGGTGAGGGAAAGGGAAAGGGGAAAGAGGGTGAGGTTTAATTTCTAGATCGATCGCGGGGTTAATTTTCGTATGAAAAAAGGTTGTGGGGGTGATATGTGATATCATGTGATTCTGATAAAGGGAACAGGTTTTCTTGGCACCCTGTCGGCCCGCGTGGTAAATAATAACATGACGTCCGTTACTGGCTGGCTGGCTGCCTGGCTGCTGGTAATATAAAATTCGGGTGCAGTATGTAGCAGGTAGATCTGGTACAATCCCTCGAAAAAAGACTTCAATTCCTCAATCCTTCAATCCTCCAATTCCCCTCCCCCCCAAAAAAAGAAATAACAATAAGGATGTCAATACTCCTGATCCGCACCCGTCTTCATACTCGGCGGTGGTTCTCAGCAGCAGCAGTAGCTCGGCAGCAAACTAAGCTCACACTCCCACGACTCCCAATCTTCGAGGCCCTCGCAGCGCACCCCAAGGATGCCACCGCAGTCGTCCACTCAGTTTCTGGGCAGACCTTTAGCTATGGGGATCTGCTGGTCGACACGGCGCTGTACAAGGAACGGTTGTCAGAGCTTACCGGGGCGCGGGATCTACAGGAAAGGAGGGTGGCGATGCTCGTGGAGAACGGGTATGATTATGTAGGTATGTATGTATGCGTATGTATTTGTTCCTTGGAGTCAATAGTTATACGTGTGGTATGGTGTATAAGGGGAGGGAGGAGGGAGAGACGAAAAAGGTAGTAAACATGCTGAGAATGAGAACAAAGTGAGCATGCTCGGAATATTTGCCTCTGGAGGCATCGCGATCCCACTATGTACCTCCCATCCCACGAACGAGATGCGCTATGTCGTCACCAATTCCACGCCCTCCCTCCTCGTCACCTCCCCAAAGTTCCAGAAACAGAGCGAGGCAATCTTTGACTCCTCCTCCTCCTCCGAGCATATCTGTAGTATTGATTGCCCGCCCAAACGCCACCCCCGACAAGGCGCCGACGTGCCCCCAGTCGAGCTGGCAGACAGCGTGGGGTTGGCCGACAGAGGAGCGCTGATGATATACACCTCCGGAACTACGAACCTACCCAAAGGCGTTGTCAGTACCCACAGGGCACTGACGGCGCAGAGCGGCTGCATCATCGAGGAGTGGGAGATGCGCAGAGACCACCTGCTGCACGTGCTGCCGCTCCACCATATCCACGGCGTAGTGAACGGAACGCTTGCACCCCTGTTCTCCGGGGGGGCGGTGGAGTACATGTTCCCCTTCAATGCCGCCAGCGTGTGGGGGCGGTTTGCTGCCGGCGTGAGCGGTGCGGGTGGTGCCGAGACGAGTAGGACCCGTGTGTCGCTGTTCATGGCGGTGCCAACGGTGTATAACCGGCTTCTGGCTGCGTTTCCAGGCCTGCCCGAGGATACAAGGGAGAAGGGAAGGGAGGCGGTCGGGAAGATGCGGCTGGCAATCTCTGGGAGCGCGGCGCTGCCGGGGAGTATCAAGGATCAGTGGCGGGCACTCGCGGGGACAGAGAATGGTGGGGGGACAATACTAGAGCGGTATGGGATGACGGAGATTGGGATGGCCCTCTCCCAGAAGTTGGCGCTGGATTGCCGGATGAGCAACTCTGTTGGGTGGCCGCTCCCGGGCGTGGAGGTTAGACTTGTTGACGTGGAGTCTGGAAGTGTCATTGAGGACGCGGAGAAAGAGGGTGAAATCCAAATCAGGGGCGATACGGTATTCAGGGAGTATTGGGGTAAACCGGAGGCGACAGCAAAGGAGTTTGTGACGGATGAGGCTGGCCGAAAGTGGTTCAAGACCGGTGATGTGGCAGTGAGAGACAACAGGGGCGCATATTTCATAAGGGGTAGAGCGAGTGTCGATAGTAGGTTCATTGTTTCCTTGACCACAAAAAATATGGGTGTGTTGATCATTGGCAGTTATCAAATCCGGAGGTGAAAAAATATCAGCCTTGGAAGTTGAGCGCGAGTTATTGGAATTGTATCGTCCCCATGCCTCTTCTTTTTCTCTGTTCTTGAGTTACTAGATTTGCTAATGGAGTACCAAATAGGCCCCAAGTCAAAGAAGCAGCCGTCGTTGCTCTCTCCGATGCCGTCTGGGGTCAAAAAGTGGCCGCTGTGGTTGTGCTAACGCCGAAAGGCAAGGAAGAGAAGTTTGGACGTAAGGATATGCGGGAACTGTTGAAAAGGAACCTGGCCAGATACAAGGTCCCATCAATAATGAAGGTGGTCGATGAAATCAAAAGGAACCAGATGGGGAAAATTAACAAAAAGACTCTTATTAAAGAAATCTTTGGTGAATAATTACTGACACCACCCAGAACATAGCCGGATGAGGATATATAGTGGTTTAATAGAGTCGTCTTTCCCCATTATGGCTGTCGATAGTTCCGGTCGAGTGAGATTTTGTGATTAAACCCATTCGACGATTCTAGAGACTTAAACCACTTCAGCAACTGAAACAACATTTTCAGTCCTTGGCGAAAAAAAGAGAATTTTTGCGGCAACGATCGGGATAAAATAACACGTCCCGCTGCCAATGTGTTTGGGATTGTCGCTCAGTCAACAGCCAAGGCCATTCTATGGCTCTGATGCCTTCTGTCTTTGTTCATCTCCTTTTTTCTGCCAACTGACACCGTGTCATAAGTCCGCCAGGGTGCAGGTCTTCCCGCTCTTCCTCCTTATTATTATTATCATCTGTTGTTGGCTTGCAGGAGGTATGGGGACCAAACACGCACATGTTATCTGGGCGTGTGACAGAAGGGTTTTAGCGACTCTACTGGCTCACAAGTGGAAAAAAAAATCTCTAAGCCACCCGCTTGACCGTTCGCCTAAACTCACCAACACCATTCGTGCTACCCGTTGTCTGTGCCTGTCTCGGAAACTGGTAGTCCTCCACACCCGAAGTACGGTCAATTGTCGTTTACAGGGTGATGACGGAGTTGATGGACTCAACCAGCACAGGGCAGAACAGCCAAGCTTATTCTCATTCGTTAACATTGGAATGACAGTGCCCCTCCCACCACCACCACCATTACTACCGCCTGCTACCGGTTCTTGGAGGAATGTTGTTCACTGGCAACTGCACCCACCAGGCATGTCGATTCGTTGTCTCCCGGTAGAGCTGTCATTAAGGGTCTATGCCAATTCACTGCTATATAAGCCCTAGACACGTGGATATATTCCTTATTTGTGTATCCTAAGGTTATTGATTCGCTCCCACATGGTAGCCCTGTTTGTCTGGGTGCTAGAAGATCGGCGATTCGCTGTTATGTCTATCTAGTCATATATTCTAGGTCGATTCACTGCCATCTAGATGCTACTGGAGGTCAGCTGACAGTCGTTAGACGGTAATAATAAACTACTAATATGCAATACGTGCATGAGTTTGTTGGAAAGAGGCCCATCATTACTTTATATTTCAGAGTATCTTTTCAAGTTGAATAGCTTGAGTTGACGGTAAGGCCTTTACAGGGCGTCATAGGCCGAGACCGACTGAATTTCATCCTAATATAGTCTCGCCCACTGCCGCAAATCGGCGCCTTTACTCGGGGATACCATGTGCCATCATCCGCCTCGTAGAATTTTCCGTCCTGTGCGCTTCTTAGCGAACACTACCCCCTATAAGCCCTTAGAACTGTTACGAGCCCGATTATTTCGGGTTCTGATAACATGGAAAACTCCGATCACAACATGTCTTATATCTAAAAGACTAAAAGCAAGATCCAGAGATCCTGTTTCAAATTTCTATGCTGTGATACCTACTTTGCATTATGGGGTGCACGGCGAAAAAAATACCTCGTAGTTGTAGAGTTAAAATCTCTTTTGAAAAAAATTGTTGGTGATAGCATTTCCGTACCATATACAGTGATATGTCGTGTAGTGGGATATTCCACGTACTCTAGAGTTAGAGTATATTCCTCTAGCATCAGAAAAGGAGAGGTTGTGACTCGATAGGGGAGAATATGTGTGCGTCAGTTTATACTTACTCGGGACATAACCAAGAAAAGGAGAGTACCTTATACAAAAATGGGTAAGCGAGGTCTTATACTGAGCATTGCATCTTTCAACTCGTGGGGGACGGCCCGTTCTGAGACAGCAAAGCCCGAAAAATCAAGGCGGGAGAAATAATGATATCCCTCCTTTTTTTTTTTTTTTGTTTATCAGTGATATAATGGTAATGATATTGGCCTTAGGTATGGTAACCTTAACAAGTTACTGTGATATAGATTTCGACTAGTATCGAATTCTGGGAAGAGCCAGATCTCTGGCGTCCATATGATGGATGTCTCAACATATTGGCGGAATTGGTCTGGGCGATGCATAACGCCAGATTTATGCCCGGGCATCGGGAGGGGTCGCTGTGAATCTCAATGTCTCAAGTGTGGAGAAAGCCGGCGCGGGCCCTGCAAGGAAAACCTCAGAACTCCGACATCCACTTATTGGCTGCTATAACGTTCAAGACAGCGGGAATTAAAAGATTCTCAAGGCTCTCTAACCGAGGACAGATGGTAAACAAGGTGTGATGACGAATAATTCGCATTCCAATTACATGTATGTATGTACAATACATGTATGTACTCTATATGTATTTGGTCAGCATATGTGGGTGTTGACAACTTGTTAATTTCCATTACCACTATTCAGTCTTCTGTTATCTTCTTGCACGGTTACCTGGAATTCGAGTATCTAGGTTGAAGTCAGGTACCTTGTCATGGATGGAGTTTTTTTATTGGTTGTTAGTACTTTACCGGTATCGTACACACTCTCGACTACCTATCATCGAGCGCTAGGGTACCATCTCATGCGAGCAGAGAGGATGGGTCTAGCGTGCGGTACATGGCTCCAACTATGTGCATTCATAATAGAATACATATGCATAGAGTATAGAACCCTTGATGTATACTCGGATCAGGTAAATGGCTTTTAACGGTAACAGCCTCTGATTTGCTACTAGTAAGGAAGGAACTGCACCAAGTTGGTCTCTGCTTTGCAGCTTGCATTTTCAGGTTCTTATTACCTGACACGAGTATAGATATAGCTCTCAGAAGCTTATATATCGTAATATTCAAGAGAAGTCGCCCACCATTAACAGTCTTTACCATCTCCATCCTGCGTATCCGGGGGAGTAGTCCTTATTACACGTATCTCAGACAATCATTTCAGATATATCCTCGATTCAAGTATATTCACCTTTATTCTGTATAGAATCAACTGCATATGCAGCCGGATGCTACTCCTCATTAGTATGTATATTGAAAATTCCAACAGGGCCTGACCCCCCGATCACTCCGGATTCGGTATCCCGTAACTAATAGCGCCAAGTTATTTTCTAGATTGTCTACAGCCTTTCTAACTGGTAGATGAGCAATGTTAGAGTGCCCTGCAGTAGTGAGTATGAATTTGGTGGAGTACTTCACTTAGAAACATGCCCAGACTCTGTTCCCTTTGCAATTGGATTTCCGGCCCACAGAATAGGTAAAATCAAGGGAAGCAAGGGAAGCCACTACCCTAGAGAATAGAGTACCTACTTTTGAGGGACCGACACGTCACGTTAGTACTTTTGTCTTTAATCTGTAGGGGCAACAAGGAAAAAAAAGTGAAACATAGTACCTGGATCGTGAGGTACCCTGGGGACCACCACAACCACCACCATCGAACTCTTTCTTCCGCGGAATCAAAATGCATCATCATCATCATCATCATTATTATCATCATCAATATAGAAAGGAGAAGGAATAAGGACCAAGGCCTGCAAGCCACCATAAAAGGGCTGAGCCTCTGTACTCGAGTACTCAGGTAATAAGAACCTGAAAATACAAACTGCAAAGCAGGCCCAATTTGGTGTAGTTTTTTTTACTAGTAGCGAATCAGAGGTTGTTACCTTTAAAGGTCATTTTCAGGTTCTTACCTGACTCGAGTAGAACAGGAGATTAAATCGAGGGAATAACTACCTTGGCAGAGATGGAGAGCAGCCACATACAATACATGTAATTGTGTGATAGCGATGTAACTTTTAGTCGCATGGACAGGGGTAGCGGCAGCTGTATGTACTAGGGGATTGTGCATGGGAGGGTAGAAAAGCTTAGCAGAAATACCGAGTGAACTACAGCTGTATACCGGAACATATCTCCTTACGCCGGCGAGTACGTGACTATCTTTGGTACAACTACATACAGCTAGGGCTACGCGGTTAGACCATGCTTGAGAAGCAAGATTGTCACGCCCCATGCCTCGCCTCATGGCAAATATTACTCTACTATTATATGTATTTATTATATGTATGTACTACGGGTGTAGGGGTAAGTCTCCAGAGCTATGGCCTGTTGCAACCATGACCGCAGTTCTAGAGACTTTCCCCTACCCCCCCCCCCCCAGTCGTACTTGACACTTGGTTTGTTACTCTATACTTGTACCTGTACCCAGAGTACCCGCTTCCTTTTCATCCTTTAAGCCTGCCGGTAGGTTAATTTTCCATCTCAGTCCTCCCCACCCGAGCTCCTCCAATGGTCTTCTGTGGCTGCATTGCATTAGTGTCTTCTTGGTCTTGGTCTTCTTGAGTAGAATGTTCCCCACGTCTTGTAGAGTATTACAAGGCCGTGCCCCGGTTTCGCGGGGTCTCATCCAGTGGCCATACCCGATCTATGATAGGTCTAGACAGCAATATTGATCTCGATTTACATACTCACAACGTGTCTGTGGCTGGCCTTGCACTCAGATATCCTCTCACATAACTACATGTAGCCACCACCCTCCTCCGTCTGCGTGGACTTTCATGAACATGCTTTTGAACACTCATGGCTCCAACGCGCCACCCCCGCTCACGAACTGGTATGTCAATGGTTTTGTCCTTATTTTCCCACTGAAGGATTATTTAATTTTTATTTTTTTATTTTTTTATTTTTTTTATTTTTCCTGTTACTAATATTGTCAGGCTGCTGGATCTGTCGCCTCCGCAAGAAGAAATGTGACGAAACCAGACCTACGTGTCAACAGTGCCGAAATTTGAAAATCCAATGTGATGGCTACGGTATTGTTCAACCGGCTTGGATGAAAGATCCGGAAGCAGCAAGGGAAAAAAAAGATGAAATCAAGCTCCAAATCGGCAAGCGAGGCAGGCGAAGGAGGAAGAACCGGACTCGAATTACCGAGGATTTCGGAACAGGGAATGATGGCGGTAGTACACATACACAACAACTGAATAGCACTATGATTGAGAGTTTAGAGGTTTTGGGAAATAAGGAAGATCCATTTGGGTTTGAAACCATTGATGGCGAAATATTGATTTTAAGGCCCTTCAATGAGACTGGAAAACCAAACCCACAAGCTGCCGAAATACTTGATTCACCTCATCCATCTCTCGGATGCTTTCGATGCCCTGTCAGAAACTCCATCGCAAGGGCTGAACATCCCCCATCTGAGTATGGTCTGCTAGACGGACGTTACACAGGGAAGCCATTGTTGCGAAATATCAAGTCCGGGGTCCTTTTAGTTACAACACCCCCGCTTTGGAAACCCTCGGGGTCCATCTGCAATAGGACAAAAGAGGAGGAGACCTTCAATGATGAATATGACATTATTATAACATCACTCATGTCATCGTCTAAGCTTCAGGCTACGGGATCATTGGAAACTTCGGATAATCCAATTCCGTTGACCAACTTTCCAGAGACGAATCTCATCAAAAACTACATCCAAAACGTTTTCCGGTCTACCTTTTGTGGTATGTCGGAATCTAAAGCCCGTGAAACGCTGCGCAACGTTATCGTTCCATTGCTGCGAACCTGTCCTGGATTTGTGAAAGGATGTATGAGTAGTAGTGCCATGCATCTGGCCGTTTCTTGTGGACGGTCCGGGCCAAACATGAAGGATCTGGACCTGCACGCTTGCAGGTACAGTACGGAATGTATTCGGGAACTAAAAAAAAGACTAGCAGATGAAGGGCCATCGGAGCAAAGTCTTGCTCTAATGTTGTCACTTGCATCCCCCGAGGTCAAACCACTCACTGAATTTTCCTTTACTGAGAATCTAATTAATCGATATTATAGGTACCACCAACGCTTTCCAACTGGAAGCTACATCTTCAGGCCGCGATTGAATGTCTCGTTCAAATGAATCTTCTCAATAGACCAAGCCACACTGCTATTACGCAATTCATGATGGCTCGTGTCATTTGGCTCGACATACTCTCAGCACTAACACTTGGACGGGCACCTCAATTGTGGGCAAATTATCACGAGATATTGTCCTGGCCCGCGCACAAGAGGTCCTTCTGTGGGTTACTAGATATGACAGGCTGTGATGATACAGTAATGTTTCTTGTATCAGAAGTTATGTGTGTCGAGGATTATAAGTTCCGGTCATTTGATGACGATGTGCTTAGCTGGGCTAGAGGTAGGAGGAGAGTAATGGAGCTCGATACACGTCTGAGAGATAGAGACCTACCTATCACCGTACAGTTGCCCCCTTCTCCAGAACCGCCAGCGGCTTCACTGCAACCACACGAGGATTACGACTCGGAAGATGACGGCTATTTGTTATCCCCATCGCCATCATGGACAATTTCAAACCCCCAAAGTCCTGTAAGTGACTCCGGAAGCCCGCATCACCCATCCGCATCATCACCAGGCTCCAGTATTGAAGCTCCTCTCTGGACTCCTCCTCCGAGTTCTTCGTCCGAAGGTTTTCTAGACATCAGAGAGCAATCGATTTTGGATTACGCCGATCACTCTGGCGAAGACGAAGTTCCTCCTAAGCTAATGCCTGATCAAGACATAACCATTAAGGCGACCACGGCCGCTTTTCGCACTGCGGCAAGAATACATCTCTGGAGCATCGGGATTGGCTTTTTCCCACGCCTCAAATTCTTCAAACAGTTACTCCAAGAACTGATGGTGGTGGTTAAATTGGTTCCAATTGAACTTAGTAGAACCATTATGTGGCCACTGCTTGTAGGGGGTTGCATCGCCGTCGAACCACAGGACCGCAAGTATTTCGCTAGCCGTTGTGAAACAAGCTGCGGTGGGGTTTTATCTGGGATTACAAAAGTCATGCTGGAGGTATGGAAGCGCAGCGACGAAAGTGATTTAAAACATGGGATCGGCCGTGGGCAAGAAGTACACTGGAGGACTGTCATGAGGGAAATAGGTATGGAGTTGCTGTTGGTTTGATAAATTGGCTGGGAATTGTGGATTTTGATCAATGATCATGGCCTTCTCTTTTGGACATGGAGATGGTACTCTCGGTCTATATCTTTCATTTATATTTTTTTTTTCCTATCCTCTTGTTCGATTTCGTATTTTGGCTATCTTGTGGGCATGGGGTGGGTTTACCGGGATTGGTGTTGAAAGGATATTTACGATTTTCTGGATATTCACGATTACGTTCTTTCTTTTTCTTTTTTTCTTTTGTTTTACTTTAGCTGGCCCCCTTTTTTGTGTGAAAAACTGTCTTTTTAGGTTTGTTCTAGCCGGGACATATATTTTTTTAATCCTTATTTTGGCGGCGGAGCGAGTGCGAACTTGTGATTACGACAACCGAAACAAGCGTAGACCCAACCTAGCAACGTTCCCCAACCTGGACAAAGGTTTCCTGTACCCCAATACCATGAGAGAGCACACGCAGAAAAAACACGTACTCGCAAACTTCATACGCCACAGCACCAACGGTAACTTCTTTTTGGATCCTTTTGCCGTTGACACCCGAGTTCAATAATAAACTCTCGAGTATTCGTAGCTACTCTAGCCTCGACCCCGTTGTAAAACCGCTCTAAACTACTGATCTGCATTTCGGCAATCGAGGTAGAAACTCTCAACGTCGTAGTGTCCGCTACAAGATCTAGGCGTCCTGGAAAATCCCTGAGCTATCATAATCTTCTAGCGAGTGATGAGCACCCGGTAATTGTAGTCGCGGGACCAAAAGGGCGGAATAGAGTCTTTTCGAGATAATAAGAGAAACTATATGCTTATCCCATCCTAGTTTGTAGGAGATCTACAAAGGGTGGCAAGAGGTACATATGTGATAACACAATATCATGCATACAGGAGCAACATATATTGTACATAATATAGAATTGCTTCCATGCCCGAGGAAGCACCTATGGGATTACTATGCAGCAGCAGCGTTGGCCCCCTATTGATTCGAGTACCGTCATCCACTGGTTGGAATAGGTACATGTATCTTTGAGTACTCGCAAACTCCTGACGTTTGTAAAATGGACCGCTATTGCATGCCATACAAATTCGCGCCAAGTCCAAAATTTACTATGGTATGCAATAGTGGCCCATTTCACAAACGCCAGGAATTTGCGAGTACATGTAGGTAAATATATATATGTAAGTACATGTACTCTACTTGTACTCGGGGCAGGTAAAAAGTACCGGACAAATAAAGGTTTTGGTTCACCAATGGGCGCGCATACTAGGCGAGAACTACTGCAAAAAAAGACCAGAGACAAAACCTGCATTGTCCGGTACTATTTACCTGCCCCGAGTATATACGTATGCCGTCGTAACGTCGGTTAAATGATGATCCGTGTCTAATAGTAGATTTTAGAGCTATAATTATAGCCAATCATCGGTGAACGGCCTAGCCCTGCTATCTATTCTAGTGTGCGTCTCACTAAATGTAGTTTAGATCTTCGATCTTCGATTCTCAAAATGATTGACGAGAATATTTTTTGTGCGTGACAGCGTGACTATATCCCCCAATGTAAGGTATAGAAAGCACTACTTCTTACGTACTATTTCTCCCCCTAATACATTGATAAGCTTTTTCTCGGCAAACTATAAAGTCTCCCATTATGGATGCTAGCGAAAAGAAACTTTAGCTAGACTGTACGAATCCAGGAATGTGACTAGTCCCGAGAACGGGACGCGTAGATCATCATCGCCACAGCAGGATATCTACATGTATCTACGAAGAAGACACTTGTCTCCTAAACCAACCTGCCCGCATGTTTCCCTTCCGAGACTCAGCCATTTCATCTTACCACCACCACCACCACCACCACCACCACCACCACCACCAGCAACCATCGCAGGAACTGCAAAGTCTATCACACACCACTAGTCCCGAATATTTTCTCTCGTTCGCCAGTCCCTACTAAACAATAGGTTCGGAGTTACCGCTCGGATCTCAGATCCCCGGTACCATTGAGTTGATTTCAAAAAGTTATGGTAGCCGCCATTAGATAAAACCATTACCAGGGAGCAAGATTCGTCTATTAGACATTCCCCACAGTTCCCACTAAATAAAGACTAGGAGCGATGGGTTTCACCGAGGCTGGTGTAGCTGTATAGAGATTCTTGAATCATCTCACCAACCCTGGAAATTTCCAAATCAACCTCCTCTGACTCCATAGCAGGGTATACTCTAATGTTGATGCTCGGCGGATACCGTATATATGGTGTCACCAGCCAGGAACCCCACATTTCTCCACCCTGATCTACCAAGCTTACGCCTCTTCCACTAGAACTATACTAGTCATGGTTAGTAATTCTTGACTATTACGATACTCTAACTCCACAAACTCCGGGTGAGTGGGCCTATGAGATTAGAGTAAATGAGGGACTAACTAATTTTGGCTTCAGGGTCTTCTTTTTGATGCTAGTGCCCAAGAACATAATAAGACCAAGAGCGGGGGATACTTCCGGTCCTATGCCATACCATTAAAGAATAGTTATACTCTAAGTAATTGTCATTATTCATCTGCCCAGTGTTTCAAAACAAGGTTCCCTGGGTTATCTATCAGCTCACTTATTTATACAGCGACACCTCGCTATAAGAAACGCCAAGGTGGCGGAGGTTTTTGTTTCTTATAGCAAAAATCCCCCCAAAGTTTCTTATAGCAAGTGAGATTTTGGTGCAGAGTCCTTAGCGTGTACCCTGTGTGTGTTTCTTATAGCAAGGTTTTTCTTATAGCGAGGTTTCTTATAGCGAGGTATGGCTGTATGTGGAGTATATACACACTTTGTATATTTCGAAGAGCTGACCTGGATATGGACGAGCAGATCTCTCCTCTGCTTACAGGGACACACCCAACTGAATCCCTGTTTTTTTAATGTCGCCGTCGATAAAGTAGAATGCAAAAGAGAATGTACCGGATGCTCTAAGACCCTTTTCGGCGACCAAGTGATAACCTGTGATTCCAAAATTGCTCAAGGGGCGTTTCCCCTCCTTTAACCAGCCAACCGGAAGCTATATGGGTGTATCAGACGGCCAAGAGAAGGTAGAGCACGAATCTGAACTTACCTGGGCAGGAAGTGCTTCGCCATAAGTTGGCAAACCAGTTCTGACGACAGTAGAAGTTGTTTCTAAAAGTCTGTGCGGAGGCTTGAGGTAAGACCCCCAACACCTCCCCAAAGTGATATGTTACTAACGTGAAGGGAAACGGTTGTTTTGCTAAATATCAAATTACTGCTTGTGCAGGTATTGGGCTCTTTGGCTCCACTATGAATCAGAGATCGATACTTCCAGGTGTTGATTGGTTGAACAGGAAGTGTCTTGGTTACGAGAAGAACCACCTACGTATCTCCCTCCTTTACTTCTCAACAGATTCGCGAAACAGACAAAATCTGATTCAAGCCCCAGAAGACCCAACCCATTTTGTCTCGATCCGGGCCTTTGTTTCCATCCCCAGTGTCCACCACGAAATAAACGAAGTGTTTCTGGCAAATAAGACCATATACATGAATCATTAACGTTATGCTTGTCAGGGTAAAAATTCCCCTGGGAAACCTTTCAAAGGGCAAAATGTTTCTGTGCACGGAGTCAGTCAGTAAGGGGGGTGTACTTCACGAGAACTAGGAGAAGAAGAGGGATAAGACCATGTCTCGAACCAACACGTACTCCGTGCACCTTCTCCTCACGGAGAAAAAACTTGCGAATATTCGGCATTTAGTACCGACACTTGACGGCGCCGCTCGGACAGATGTCAGATCTCCCTTCATTCTGATTGGTCAAAAGGCAGGATATCCTCCATCACTTATTTCTAAGAAAGGATCTTTCTACATTTCATTTTGAAAATTACCATAAGTCTAGACTTTAGAAAACAAAAATGTAGATTTTTTCAATTTGCAGGGTGATGCACCGTGATTGATAGCGGCATTGAACAAAAGCAAAATACAAAAACAAAGCACACGAGGGCCCGCGCGTGAGGAAACGAACGACTCCGAAAGTCTGGACTGCGTTATGTATCGTGGATCGAGAGGAGATCATGGTCTGCAGACCTTCTACCGTTGGATTCCCTCCTCCCAGGCTCACTCGGAGCAGATCTCGGGTCTGCCTAGTGGCTCGCTCGCTCACTCCCGTTTCCGCGGTCGGGTCATTGGCTAAGAGTAACTTTACCTTTACACCATCCAATATATTTACGATAATTGTACTTGCAGTTACATACATACTTTATTTTACTTACACACGATACACCCAGCATAACCTAAAAGCCATAACGTAGGGAAATCCCGAGTGTCTGGAACGGAGAACGCCAAAAAATAATCAAAAGAAATTTTACCAGATAGATTAAACGCGAGAATCGGGGATCTCGGATCATGTCGATGTTGCATGCGCCGAACCAAGATCGCTCGCTAGGGGAGTATAGGAGTTCATCCGTGGTTTATGCTGAAGTTATGGTTTTAGTTCTCGCGCATAAGACACTGTGAGAATGTATATTTTAGAATATTCGCCTGTGAGAAAAGGGTCTGGCCCTTGCACTGGGCGGGTAATGTACTACATGTATAGTACGAGTGAGGCGACATGCTTGAAGGCGCGCGCGCCCTGAATTTAGCTACGCTTGTGTAGGAAAAGACGGGATGAACTCCCGATCCCACGATGCAACACACACAAAACCAATAAAACCTCAATTATATACACAAACAGAGATAAAGAATCTGGACAACCATTCTGTACAGTCTGGACATGCAGTCGACATACAACAGTCTGGACAATAGACGCATACAACAATCTGGACAGTCACAAACAAACATCTAGACAAGGTCCCAAGAAGGCAGGTCTAGATGACCTATAACTCAAGTTTACCCATCTTATTATGCCCTGCAGCTTCGTGCAGGGGTGATCTTTCTGTTCATCTTCACGGAAGCTAGCCCTTAAAGCCTAAACTGCCAAGATTCAGGGATCCACCACTGACACCGCCGATGCAACCACGGACGCAGCAAGCAATTAAGCAGAATCCCTTTTTTTTTTTTTTTTAAAGTTTTTATGTACTCATTTATTTTCTTTTCCTCTCATCGATCGTACCTGAGCATGTGTACCTGCGGAACCGAGAACAAATTGGACTTGCCAGGCATATTTGATAGTTCATGCGGATAAACCTCGAGAGATCTTCAAAAAAAGATATTAGGCAACAACCGGTACCATGAAACGACTCCGAATCCCCGATGTTTAGCCATATTCACATCATTCTCTACACGTTCAATTGCTATATAGTGCATTAAAAAAACAATAACTGCGTATAATAATCCAGAAATAAAAATAAATGGTTTATTTCTACCGTCCTCAATGGAGAATGTGCGCACAAAAACAATCGCAATATCACCGCGAGCTGCTCCAGGCCCCCGGATGATTTATTGATATGATATAACTCTTAATGGCTACGTACGGCTACCTTCCTCTACATAGGAATGTAGCCTTTTATGAAGCATTATTCAATTCTATTTAGTAACTCGCGCAGGAATGCCCCAGGTAGGTATCTTTCCCACCGCCTAGCCAAAAGAATGAAAGATAGCGGAAGTTGATCTCGCATCCATAGTTTTTCCGGATTATCACCACCAGCCTACGCTCAGAGTAAAAGCAAAATTTAATCTATCCACACATATATATACTCCTGATCGCATGGTACCTTTATCGCCAAGCACTTGCACGCACCGCAACTTTACCCCGGCTTTTTAGGATCTGGAATCGGACTTTAATTGCTCCGACTTTTATATGCCAAACTGACATGACTGCAAGTACCTCTCTGTCTGTTACGGGCCCGAAACGACCACCCCCCCCCCCATGTAGGAATTGATCCATACTCTCACACTTCGCACTCATCTCTGGAAATAGGTCTTACTGGAGGTCATAGCGATAATTCATCCTGCGTAAGTACTTACATTTGTGTAAGCACACACACACTTGTATGATACAATAAACCCCAAACCCCAAACCCTCTCTCTTTCTCTTTAACTTTCTCTTTTTTTTTTCCCTCCTCTGGTAAGGATATCGAGATAGGAAAATATTAACGAGAGATTTGACGAGGTGTGGAGTTTTTCCGGTGTGCAAGACAAGGCTTGTATTGAGACGACGCTCCCGCTCCACTCCACTCCACTCCACCCTACTCCACCCCACCTCCCTCTCCCCCGTACATGAATCATACATGAATATGGGGGGGGGGGGGGCACCTGCATTGCCATGATGAGCACACGATGCTGAATTGACTGACATATAACGCGGCTATCGATAACCGAGAACCCGATAAGCGGCACACGACCGATTAGTTGGTTTAGTTTGTTTGTTTAGTCAATCGAGTGACATACCATGAATATATGATGGATACAAGGGTTTCATTTCTTTTGTTTCCTTTCTTTCTTTTTCTTGGGCTGGTGTTTTTTTTTGCTTTTGATGGGTCGTGTCGTCGGTCAAGTTCACTCAATTGATGGCGTACAAACTGCAGGAAGAGGGAGGGGGCCGTTACACGAGCTGTGCGTGCGTGCGTCCAAAGGGCCAAGGGGGGACAAGGCTCAGGCACAGGTACGTACAGGTCCTACTTGTACTCTCTAGAGTACTTCAACTCAACTCCACAGGAACGGTGGAACGTCAATACGAAGAACTACATGCTATACTACATGTGTATATGTATATGTACCAACTAGGAATATATTTTATTTTATTTGCTCTGCTCATATCTACAATATGCAACACACACACACAAATAATGATATCTGATAATAATAAGTCAGCAAATTCCCCCCCCTCAATTCATGGCATGGCATGGCATGGCATGGCATTGCTCCTCCTCCTCATCATCATCACGCATACCCTGCACCATGCCCATGCCATGACCCTGCCACGAGTTCGAGTCCAGATACAATACCCGACCCCGCAAAATCGCCAAAATAAAAATAAATTACGTTTCCCTCTCCTCATCCCCGGGGGGAGGGGAGGGGGGGGGCCACCCCCTCATAATCATCATTTGCGGTTACAATATGCTCCGGTGTCTTTATATATATAAATAACCCTTTTTTTTGTTGGGGGAGATAGATGGAAGTACTCGAGTCCGTCGCGAAAAGATGATTCCCCACCCCCCCCAAACCTCCCATCTGGTCTAGCTCATTCTTCATCACCTTTTTTTCCCCCCTCATCACCCTATGCGTTCCATATCTAGGGGACCCGGTATAAGGTATATTGAATCATGCTATGATTCCCTTCCGGGAATGACGAAGGGGAGGAGGGGGGGGGGCGGTGTGGAGAAGGGTGATTCTGCGGCCTCATACTCCACAAAAAAGGTCCCTCTCTCATTATGGACATACGTACATGTACGTAGCACAGAGGGAGAACAGGAGATTATGAAAATCGAGTCAGTTGATCACAAAAAATAAAATAAAATAATAAATAAATAAAAAAGACCTCAAAGTACCAAGTACGTTAGTTCGAGCCCCCTCTCCCCCCGGGTTTAATAATAGAGGTAAGGTACATGTACCTCCCCCCCCCCCCCCCCCTCCCTCCCTCTCCACAAATGTGAGAGATGTGCATAGAGTTATTGTTAATACGCAATCCGGCATATATTGACCAGATTGGAAAATCATGCGGGGGTTTGAGCTCCCACCCCCACCCCTCGGGTATGCGCGCGGGCTTCGGGGGCCCCCTATGTCCTGATCGGCCCGACCGGACGACGACGACGACGTAGGGTAGGTCCGGAAGGAATGGCACGGAGCAGCTAAAGTAAGAAACAGCAATAACACAACAACAATGCAATTACGATACGCAAGGAGGAAAAAAAAAAAAAAAAAAAAAAGGAGAGGGAAAAAAAGGAGAGAGGATAGAAAGAGAGAGTGAGAGAAGGAGTAAGAGAGAGAAAGGGCTCTGGAACGCAAGGGTCCGAGACATAACAGAGACCCTTCCACCCCCGAGCTCACTCACTCGCGGTTCGAACGCGCGCAAAGTAAAGGAGGATTGCGAGAGAATTCGTAATATCAGGAATACGAGTCTCGGGGGGGAGATACACACAACATACGTAGTGCATGTAGTACATGTACTATGTACATATATGTATAGATGTATACATGATCAAGTACATGTACCTACATTACATTTGCATGCCCTTACCTTTCAAACTGCGCACAAAATGAAGGCCTTTGGCCTAACCGAGAGATAGAGAGAGAAATAGAAAAATAAAAAATACATAGGAGTAAGAAATACTGGAAACATAATACTGGAATTGGAGAAGTTTGAGAATCAATATTGAGAAGCGCAAATGCAAGTAAACTAAATGTTAATAATACCCCAATAGTGATAAAAATCCCTACCATTTACGGTCAAGGCGAGCATCAGCACGCGAGAGACTGAGTGAGTGAGAGCGCTATTCGCGGCAATGTCAATAATTCATCGAAAAAAAACATTGGCCCCTTTATTTCTTTACCAGCCCTGGAATTTCACTTGTTCCTCCTGTGGAGTGCAGCGCAAGGATATGGGGGGGGGAGGGGGAGGATGGTGGCTCAGCAGGTCAGGTACCCTTACCAATACACTACCTTACCTTGGAGGAGCTAGGGCTGACTGACTGACGAGCTATGACTACATTTTCTACTTTCCCGCTAGAGTCAGGCACCGAAATCCAGGAACAAGGTCCTTAACGGTGGTGGGTGCATCATCAAAGTTATGAAAATAAGTGAAAGTGCTAGTGAGAACCAAAACCAAAAACCAAGTGAGTGAAGTGAAGATAATTATGATATTAAGATTATTAAGATATGTTACTATGTAATACCGATAGCAAATATATACTATCGACTTTAAACCATGCCCGTTCCTGCCCTGCCTTGCCAGACCGACCTGCCCCATCCCCATCCCCATTTCCCCATCCCCTCGCCCCAGAAAAATAAAACCAGACCATAAATGCAGTCGAATACAAAATAAAACCAATGAGTGAAAAAAGTAAATACCGTATCAAATAGAGCACAGTGTGGAAAAAAGCAAAAAAAAGCAAAACCCGGAAAACATGCGTACGCCTTGACTAATAAGAGAGATATGAGGAGATAATGAAAAAACTAAGGAAAAGATAAAAATCAAAACCACTAGCTCCGGTCCTTTATGAATGAACACCCAAAACAGTAAGGAAATAGGAAATAGAAACAATGAAAAAAAGGAAAGAGTAGACTAAAGGAAATTGATGATTGATGGTGATAAGAGGATATGCTGTTTCGAATAATGCTCGCGCGCGCTCACGTTGTTCTCCACTTTCCACACCCGACTCTCCCGACATCCCTCCACAATTCAGTTGTATAGCATGTTCTCTGCCCTCGTACGTTGTACTCGTTCTGCTTCATTCGCCCGTATCATCTCGTCGTTGTGTGGTAATAGTAGTGGTGATAGTAGTGTTTGTAGGGTAATGGTTGTGGTGGTGGTAGAGTAGTGTGGAGATTCTTGGGTCGATCGAAGATCGGTAGACTGATTGACAGACAGCCAGAAAGAGAGCCGGCTCTCAATCATCACGCATGTCCGGATAGCAATAACAGTAGTAGTGGTGGAGGTAGTAATAGGCGGTAAGATTTTAGACCATTTGCATGCAGGCTGCAAACCGAATGTGCGCGCCGAAAACAAGTGTTGTGGTAGTTTGGTTGTAGATAGTAGATGTAAGTATCTCACGGCATAATGATTGCAACTGCGAGACTAATAGGAGTAGGGACGGAGTATTGGTTGTCTAGCAGATAGAGCTGACAATCTGTAGTTCCTATTTACTCGGGGTGGGGGGAAGAGGCCTGTTTGGGGGAGGTCCCGGGCATGGGGGAATAATGCTTGAGGGAGCAGGTCCGTTGAAGTTGTAACCCAGTGAGCTCAAAGAGGTCGGGTCGTTGGGGTTGACGAGGGTTTGTGAAGGGGCAGGCATTGTGATGTAGTTGTGTGTGGTTGTAGGTGGTTCTAAGGATGAGAACTCGAGGGGTGATGAGGTTGTATTTGTAGTTTGTAGTAGTGGTGATTGGTTGTATGTATATGTAGTGTAATAGGCAGTTCAATTGATTGACTGATTGATTGATTGATTGATTGATTGATTGATCCGATGTCCTGTATAGGGAGTGGTGGGGAGAAGTAGATGTCCGAGGGGGGGGATGCCTTGATGCTTATATGTTAATGGCAGTTGCGTAGTGTGGTAGCGCAGTTAGTGGTAAGTGTGGTAGCGTAGTAGCAGTAGCGTGGTTGTAGTTGTAGTGTGGTAGTAGTAATGATGATCGGGACGAACTAGCCTGGTGTGATGATGATGCTGCTGCTGCTGACGATGGAGGGGTGGTTACTCGGAAGGGTCTGGAAGTTTATATACCGAAAGTTCATGGAGAAAGGATGGGGGGGTGGTTGCCTTTCTTCAGCAGGCCTGCCTCATACAGAAAAAAAAAAATACTAACAGGTTTAATGGGCTGGAGCTACCTAGGCCCTAGCAGGGGCGGTTGTGAGTGAGAGTGATTGTTTGGATGGAGGCTCTGCTGCCTGGGCGTTCCGGGGCAAAAATAGGCGGTGCAGACCAGAGACCAGAACAGAGTCAGTTCAAGTCAGGTCCGTAGGGTGAGAAAGCAACGAACAGAGACGATACTGTTTCGGATAGGCAGTGTAGGATACGGCTACATAGGGAAAAGACCACCATTGCTCGAACTAGCCAGATCAAAAGGAAAAATAAAATAAAATAAAATAAAATAAACCTATTATGGAGAGAGCAAGGGGGGGGGATGAGGTGATGGGAAGGGGGGGTGGGCCCAGAGAGTTTGCGCATGTTTCAGCCCCAGGTTGTGTCGGATGCGGTACTGTACGGTAACTTGTGAGAGTAGATGTTTCTTATGGTTCAGTGTTCTCTCTAGGAGGGGTGTAACTTGGGTGGGTGGAGTGGAGGATAATTGAGTGTATGTGGAACCGGTTCTGGTGGCTAGAACGCAAAAGCAATGAGATGAGGAGGAGTGTTACCACCGCTGTAAGTTTTTTTTTTTTTTTTTTTTGGTTTCGCGGGGAGACGATGGTGATATGGGTTATGGATTATAGTTTATGAGTTACGGGGGGTTCTTGATTTACTCTGCCCTTACTACATTTTCTACTCTATTTTCACTATCATACTAAGGCAACATACAGTAAACTATTGCAGTTACCAGGATCTAGCAGGGCCGACCTCATCCTTTTTTTTTTTTTTTTTTTTTTTGGCTCTTTTGACATACCCCCTGTCTGGTAGAGCGTCCCTCGTGGACGGCAAGCACTGACGACATACCCACAGGGGGGGAGGGGAGGGGAGGGGAGGATATGAGGGCACGCACGGCGAATGGAGGACCCTACCCCCAAGGCCAGGCCATGGCCATGGATGCTATTATGGGAGCTACGTTACGTTACACACCCGTAGTCAATCAGGACGGACTGGTAAATGGGGGAGGGGAAGTGATCGATGAACGAGATGAATGAGGTGACAGGCCTATAGCAACCTATGGGATGAGATGCTGCTGTACGTGTATGTGATGTGTGATGTACGGGTATGGGTATGGGCATGGGGTGTTGACGTATTGCCTTGCAACACAGAGACACTCAGCATCACTCGGTTTTGGGAGGATTGTCGTTGTCCATTGTTTTGATACGCTGTGATATCAGCCTGTGAAACAAAATAAGCTCGCCAGTAACATTTGCGAAACATCCTACCAACCTAGCTGAACTGGCTTTTTTTTTTTTTTTTTTTTTTTCATTAAGCTTATGATGAAATTTGTTCCCCACCACCACCACTACCACCACCCCCGTCGTTGCCCTAATGTAAGGTACACCCCGCCTGCATCAGGTTATGAACTTAATGCTCTAGCTCGGGCAAGTACGATACTCGCATACAGGAATAAGAACCAGAAAATGCAAGTGACAATACAGGGATTTTTTGTATGGAGTGGCGGAGCTCTGCCATACAAATAGCCCTATTGCATTTTCTGGTTCTTTCCCCTACCCCCGAGTACCTCTAGATACCTCGGTCATAATTCATCCATCCATCCATCCATCTGATTGATCAGCTGGACAATCCCCGGGGAAGAGAGATGTGGGGTGTGCAATTCAGGATGAGATGGTCTGTCACAGTCGGTAGAGTCAGTACTCTACACTACCTGCATGCTGTAGGTTTCCGAAGAAAGAGATGTGTCTTGTGTGGCTTTCCTCCTCCTCCTCCTCCACCAGGCCAGACCAGGCATAGCAAGGTAAGGTAAGGGTGTATCACATCATGAGGAAGATTGAGGTTCCTGATCCGTTTTGTCGGGAATCTGCATCTACTAGAGCACATACGTTAGTTTTTACTAACACTACCAGTACCGCGCGCTCGCAGGTGGTAGCTGCTTGCATAGTGTTAGTACTACTTGCAGATATAATACAACTAATTATTATCTGTTATGGTACGCCAGATATATATCACCGCCTGTTATTGATTTGATTGATTGACAGTTTTACAGCTACTACTCTTGGTATATACAACAACAACCTCGAAAGAGCACGGTACACCGACCACCCGACCGACCGAAGGGGGTCGTATGATCGCTGCTGGCTGGCTGGAACCGAAGACAAACGGGTGATGTCGGGGGAGGGGGGGGTTTCAATATTGACCGCCCGCCCGGTCCGGATTTCAAAAAGAAAAGAAAAGAAAAGAATTATATATATATAAAAAAAAAGGAAGACATAGAATGAGGCATACAGTTACGTTTTTCTCGTTCGGTGCGGTCGGTCAGTCGGTCAGTTTTCAAGACAAAAGATAGGAGCCGTAGGTACTTGTCATCTCAGCCATTAATTCGGGAGGCAAAAAAATAAGGAAAAAATGAAAAAAAGAAGTTATGGCTGTACATATTGTAGTTAGATACATCAATTCCGGAAATGAAATTTGAGCTACCTGGAGTGCATACATTACTACAACATGATATGTACCTATCGCGCAAACGCGCAGGAATAGAAAAACGTTTTATGAAAGCCCAAACCGGAAAGGAAACCTCTCCCAAAGAGGTCAAGGAAAAAGAAACTTCCGTGATCCCCCCTTCCCCCCGCAAATCCTTTCCCCTCCCCCCTTTACCCTCGTGCGGTATGTACATCCACTTGGGGCAGCAGACTAGAGGAGATAAAAGAAAAAAAAATGACGGCTAGCTAGGGATGAAACCAATTTTACTCTATCTGGCGCGGTGACAAACCTCAAGGAAACGGAACAAGGTGAGGCCGTGAGCGGCGCCGGCGGGCGGTTTTCTGCTTCTGTTGACCAGGAGGGAAACGCCAAGCAATTTACTTTAAAAGGGTGCGCGCGCGGTCAGGGTTCAAGCCTAGGACCCCCCCCCCCCCATGCATCGTGGAATATTAATGGGGCAGCGGACGCCGGACCCTAAAGAAAATCCTTCCTTCACGTCATGTCAGGTACCGACCAGACACGCTAAGGAAAGGAGGGAGTTGGAATTAGAGTTAACTACATACATCTAGTATGTACTATACTAGTGAGAATTTTTTTTTTTCGGTCCCTGAGGTCCGACAATATTTTGCAGAGGCATCCCTGGGAATGCAGAATAGGGTGCAATATTCAAATTATTTCGATTGAGAAAGAATGAAGGGGGGAAGTTAGGGGTGGGAGGGAAAAGGAAAGGACAGAATTAATTGGGATCGGTGTTTTGCAGGTTCCGCCGATACTCCGCTCATCAGTGCATCGCATATCGTATCTGATACCACGATATATCTCATCTCTACATATTTCTGCCTGCCTGCCTACATACTTACTATTAATTGCCTGCACGCGTGGGGGGTCCCGTATACTTTTCGAGATACTCAATATATTGCCTACATGCACATCCACCTACTCTACAGGCTACTTTCAATCTACTCTACTCTATTCTACTCCTCAGATCCGATCCCCCTCCCCGCTAATTAATCAGGAAGTAGAAATATCAAGCGAGAAAAAAAATCATAGAGCGGTAGCGTCCTGCGGTCCATATTAAAAAAAAATGAAAAGAGGAAAGAAGCAAAAAACGTGGCAGCCCCGATTGATTGCCCTGTCAATTATCTTTCCTTCCTCGCCTCCTTGCTTCTCCCCTACTTGGGGTCGCACTGCAGATTGACCGCCGCAAGCGGGCGGGCACCTCAAGCCTCAGTGGGGCTTGGATATGTGTAGGTAGAGCAGCTGGTAGTTGAAAAGAAACAAAATGGTCTCTGCTCCACTATTTTGTACCACATACTCGACCGCAGGCACATAGATACTCGTGCATACAGAGACAAGTGGACGCCACAGTGGATGCTGCTGCTGCCACCTTACGCTGCTGCTGCCAGTAAGAAACAAGTGGAGTCGCACCGTCAAACGCTTTCCCCTCACATTCCTCACGATCACTTCTTTACCAGTGACCAGCTCCTCGGTGTCGCGGAGATGCCACCGTGAGGCCTTGTGGCGTTTCTCTTCTGCTGCTCGGTCTCACCGCGCATCGTAGGGTGCCCTGCCTAGAAAAACCCCCCCCGCTTATCAGCCAATCATGGCGAGGTGGAGATAGGCTGAGATTCCAGCAGCTGGTGTTTTGTATAATCCCGAGGTAAACCCGGGTGTACGGTTGTGCTTCTGGTGCTGGTGCTGTGCTGTGGTGCAGCTCACGGTAGTTTGTTTTCAGAAACCGAATATCAATTTCCGCTTTGTGAGGGACCTGGTCTGGCTGAAATGGTGATCGTGACGAGAGGATTGCCTTTCAATGACTGAATTGACGGACTATCTCTCTACACTACGTATGCTCTGATCTACCTACCTACTGAGAAAGTATTTCCTCTACTCTACAAGGATGCATCGCAAGTCAAGTGCCGAACAATCACCATATTCTCACCATCATGCATCATCCACAAACCTTGTGTACCTGTAAGTAAACGAGAAACAACCGCTCCAACTCTACCCATGACGCCGGAAACCCACCCTCCCTCGGCCCCTCCCCTCCCCTCCCCCTCCCATATCCTAAATCTGCATAGCATAGTGCATAACTCAAATCATTCAAGCCTCACCAGTCGTGCAGTGCGCACAATGTGGCAGCAGCAGCAGAAAAAAAAGAAAGAAAAAAAAAGAGAGGCGAGAATCTAGACGCATGCATGCAGGGTGGTCTGGTTCCACTCTGTCCGGGGTAGGAAGGTGTGGAAGGATTTGGGAATGTTCCATAGGCGAGACCAAAGGGGTTACCACTTATTGTTATTGTTGTGGGTGATTGTGGTATTAGTGGTGGCAAATTAGCATCTTGCCCTGATTGACTGACCGTCTGCCCTGCGGCCGGCAACTGCTGCGACTGCAACTGCAAATAATGCAAGGGGCAAATTTACTCTACCCTCTGATTGTTTCTTCATGAGGGAAGCGTATGCAGACTGGCGGGTACACTATTCAGAAGGTACTGATCTATATGGATGAAACCAGATCTTTGCTTTGCTTGCGTAGACAGATGAACAGATGGACACAGATGGACAGATGGACAGACAGACAATAACCCCATCATCGCATCGCATCGCAGCACAGCAGCACATCGCATCGCTTCTCGTCTCGTCTCATCTCATTTCCCAATGCAATCATGGCCTGTTCAATTCTACATATCATATCCCCCTCTGCTCCCTCTAATCCATTCACCCATCAATCATGTCAATCACCTATCCGCCCGTCAAACTCAGTCCCCCCCCTTCAATTAACTGTCACTGTCAATGACAGTCAACGGAAGATTAGGCATAACCTTTTTCCTTCCGTCTGGGCGCCTACTTTGCTTTTGGTTACAGTCTGATCTAAGTCTAGCCAGGGCGCCAATTGAGCCCGCCAGACAGCGGTTTTTTTTTATTTCTGGTTAAAGAAACCGTTGGGAGGTCGAGATGCGGGTTTGGCAGTTGGCTAGATTCAGATACAGCATGCCTGGACCCACCCGCCCCGTTGGAGGTTGCTTTACATAACATTGAACTAGAGTCCACCTCCGGCCCCCCCAGTCCAGCGCCTGCGAACAGTAACAGTAACAGGGACGTTTAAAGGATCAATGTTAAAGGATCAATGTTATAGACTCTGCAGGAGATAGGGGAGGACTCGTAGTGGTAGTAGTAGTACATGTAGTAGAGAGAGTATTGTATTCTGTATACATATGTATGTAGGTACATGTAAAGTATGTTCTAACTGCAGCAAGGCAAGCGACATAACATCAAACCTCCCTTAATTCCCCATCATATCAAAATCAAAATCAGAATCAAAACCAGAAAAAATAAATAAATAAAAATAAAATAAATATAAAATATAAAATATAAAAAAAATACCTATAAAAAAACAAAAGTGTAGAATAGGAGAACTAGAACATTCGATCCGTACAGTAGCAGCAAACGGCCACCCGCCAAACATGATTTGTGGCGCTATGTACATGTACCTACATGTACCTTTGTATGTACCTCCATGTACCTACCTCTTGAGGGTCTTGTTTGATGGATGGACGGATGGTTTGTGCGGTTCGCTTCGCTTCGAGCTCATTCCCTCTTTGGGCCCGGGATCGACAGGGGCACAAACATTTTCCCTCCCTACATGTGAACACCCACACCCACACACACATTTTACTACATACAAACAAACAAAAACAAAAAAACACGTGGGAAATAATCTCCATCGATACCGAAATCTAATCGCGGACACCCCCCCTGGACCTAGCTAGCTATGTAGCTAGCTACTGAGAGGGCCGAGTGTGATTGGAAGTCTTCTGGAAACAGTTCAGGCCTTGCGCAATAAACATTAATTGTAAACCTGCGCAGCGCAGACAGTACGTACTGTTTCATGACATGCCCCCCCCCCCATGGGCCTGCTCATCCAAATTCCCCGACACGATGCGTGCACCGAGTCGATGACAGCTTACACGGGCCCTCGATAGCCGCCGTAAATATAGGCCTCGATAAGAAGCTCTACTCTCTCTCTCTGCCTCTATCTCGGTCGGGCCGGTATTGGCTCGTACGTACCTCTACCTACTCTACTCTAGACCGTGGTGAGATTGACTCTGCGTGCGCACTTGGTCCCCCCACTACTGTATACTACGCACATCCTGCGTGGTCAGTTCGTCTAGTCATGTATGTGTGTAGCTATATGTGTGGCAGCATATAGAGTTACATGTAAGTTACATAGAATAGAACAGAGTAGAGTATATCATAGCTAACGCATAAGTAACTACATGTAAGTAAGTACAAGCACCCCCAACGCCAGGCGCGGTAAAGCCATAAATCACGACGCTTTGCGCCATCGACGCACGCCGCATCCATCCATGGATTACTCCATGTATATGCGGGTTACATCATCACCATCACCATCACCAGCTCGTGCTCGTGCTCGTGCTACTATCAATATCAATTGCAATTATGGCGCCTGGACCGTACCAGTATATACACAGCGAGTGTCTAAGAGGCAGGATCCAATATGTGCTGGTCTATACAGACCAGACCAGACCAGACCAGACCAGACCAGACCAGGAGCTGGCTGGGCCATGGCCGGGCGCGCGTTAATTAGTTACGAATTATATATATCATCATAATCAATATGTCTGTCTTGCCTTGCTTCCCTCGTCTCGTCTCGTGTCGTCTCGCTTGTATGAGAGTCACCACATCTGCAATGATTACATACACACTAGAGTAGTTTATTTTAAGTTTTGGGCCAGGCTGCGCCGCGAAGCAAGCGATCCGGAACCCCGGCCTCCGGCGTCGGCAGAATTAGCATAAGAATCAACAGACAAAGGCCAAAAGACACGCCATGATCCCCGGCACCTTTACCTCTAACAGAGCTCCGTAACGAACGGCGCGTGAGCGAGACGGCGGGCATAATTATAAGCGGGCGCGTGGATATGGGGATCGATACGTATGTACATACTCAGTAAGTATAGTATAGTATAGATGTTACTCTATCTGCGGTAAAACAAAAAAACTTAAACGACACCCACGCCGGATATCACCCCCGGATCAGGACGGTGCTTGTGTATATGGTTATGATAGAGGGCAGTAGGACCGAGGCCTAAATTGATACATGTAGATAGATAGAGCAGAGCAGAGTAGGGTAGGGTACTACGCGCGTGGGGGTTACCGTAGGTTCGGCGCGGCCGGTACTTGCTCTACTCAGTCTTTACTCGAGATGGGATCGGATCCGGATCACTATCATATCAACGTTGCAGATTATCACTATGCTGTCGGTCAAGAGCCCTCCTGGCAGTTGCATATATGAAAATCAAAAAGGAAAGAAAAAAAGCCCTCGTCTAAACAACCTCTAATATCCCTCCCTCTCCCCACCGCCCCCTAGCTTCTATCCCTTGTATAACCCGAAGATAGGCAAAAAAAAAAAAAAGTAGGCAGCAAAGCTAGCGCTCGTCCTCAAACCACCCTGCCCTGGCCCTCTGCGCGAGATCGCGATGGCAAGAGACAGGCAGACAGACAACCCCCCGGCTTCTGCTTTGCCGGCCGGTCAATAACCTTCATGTACTCTCCCATCTCTACATACACACCCAGCTAGCTAGCCAGCTAACCGGACGAATCGGGGGAGGGAGGGAGGGAAGAAGGGGTGGGGGGATCAGGGTAGATAGCCTTTCTTTCTTTTCTTTCCTTCCTTTCTTCCTTTCTTCCCTTAATTGCCACCATTCTGCAAGTACTGACGGGCGCCTGTTGTTTAATTGAAGTAGGTATTTTGACTCGTTGTACTATGCCATGTACGTCGTCGGTACGGTTGTACCTGCATGATGCCCGATGCGATGGTGCGCACGATACGATACGATGCGATGTGTGCGACTGGCTAGCTAGCTTATAGTTAATTAACTCTGGGCCTATCATAGCCATTTAGCTTTTTAGTTTAGGATGGCGTTCTTTTTTTTTTTTTTTTTTTTTCCCTTTCTTTTCTTTTCTTTCCTTCTTCCATACGAGATGCCAGTGCTCGTCTCATCTCCCGCGCGAGCTTATCGTTTATAATTAGTTATGTAGGTTATATTGCGGGGGGGGGGGGGGTTGGTTTGAGGTTGAGGTTGTATGATATGATGATGATGATGGCGATGACGATGACGGTTGATCGATGGAAGGTTTAACGGTTCCTGCGTCGAGATGCCGTTTACGGGATGGGGAGGGAATATGTATTTTCGCGGTTGAAGCGGTTTTAAAGAATCGGATCGCTTCCTTTTAATTATTCCCTTTGTTGAAAGGTAAAAAAGGTGTAGCTATCTAGCTGGTTTGGGGGTCTAATGGCTAATAACTCTCTGACTCTGACTGTTGGATCCCTTCCCTTCCCCGGTCTTATCCGAAGATGAAACCGTTGAGGTTGAGGCTCAACTACATTACATGCATCATCATCATATTTTGTATAGTAGAGTACATACATACAGTCACTATGCACATATTGTATTTCCCCCCCTTCGGTCACTCCGCAAACGAACCTCGTGACCTCATCTCTCGTACCTTTTTTTTTTTTTTTCTCTCTCATTTCACCTCACTTCCCCTGTAGCTTCAGTTCTCTCCCTAGCTAGCCCCCACCACGATCACAACCACTACATACAGTCTAACACCATCACAAAGCTTCATCTCCCGGTTCCCCCTTCCTCCTCCTCTCCAAATTTCAATCAAATGCCTACTCTGAGACGTTATTGTCGCGTTTCAAAATACACGTAAGCCCGTGCACACTATTTTTTTTTGACACCCGAGAAATATACTTTTGCTCTCATCTATTTACCTGAAGCGTACACAGGCTTAAATAATTAAAAAAAAAATTAGAGTTCTCGAGTGCCGCATCTACCTCGATAACCCTTCTGACCTAACACCCTGGCTTCATAACACCCTTCCCCGCATATTTGCGAGTGTAAAGCCCCTCGTCCTGCCAAAGCTCAACGAGGAGAGGCAACGTGCGAGATTAGGAGGCAGAAAGGCTGCTGTTGCGGTTAAGGATGTGATTGTCGAAGGTGGGGTTTAAATTCTCATCACATTCTCCTCCTCACATGCTATGATGTCATTGATCGCGACTTTGAAGCACCCACTAATACCAAACACCCACCATCAGATGACTACGAGCTATCCCTCTTCCTTACAAACTCGGGCACGCGTCATACCGTCATGACAAAGCAAAAATCCCTCTCCACCGCACCCGCAAAATTGTACTCAAACTCCTCAAAACTCACCGGCGGAGGTGGGGGTGGAGAAGTAAGGACATTTGTTGAGCTCCGTCGTGAGTCGTCGCCGCCCGAAATTGACCTTGAATCTATCCCCATGGTACCCACCACTGGACCAATCACCGTACCAGACGACGATCACGACGAGGAGGACGAGGAGGATGAGGACAGAACCAGGATCTTGGGATCGGCCCGGCGCAGGAGCACCCGGACAAAAAGCAAACGTCAATCGGAAGTTGATGACGACACCCTACTACCACCGCCTCCTCAAAAGCGCCACAAGACCCCCACCATCACAATTCCCGACGACGATAACAATTTCTCATATCTGGAGGAGGAGGAAGGAGAGGACAAAAAGAAACTCTCTATTCAGACGTCCTATGAGGGTTTCAACATCTACTCTCATATCCTAACTATCGTCGTCAAACGCCGCCGGGGTGGTGCGAGCACGAACGCTAGCGCGGGCGCGGGGAAGAGTAAGATTATGGAGGAGTGGATTGGCATGAGTCAGGCTATCAGGGACGGGGATGAGTAATCGTAATAGTCGTAGTAGCAGGAGAGCAGTAGCCTTAGTAGGTAAATCGGGCTGGTATGTAGCTAGCTGGGGGAACCGGATTTTGTGACAAAAGGTCAACCTTGGTGGCTTGTGTTGCTTCTTTTTTTAGGGGCATTTTCTTTTTCAGTGCTTTCCTTAGGTTACATACCCATCTACCCATCTCCTGGGGAAACCGGAACGTGGGAGTTCGCATAAAAGATCCGGGGTAAGAACTCAAAGAGGGAGGAGCTACGGCCATACGTAATGACATTGCATTTTTATTTTTCGCTCAGTTAACGGCGCGTCTTTGCATAATAATTGGTACGCACGCGTATCTGTGGCTCATCGATCTTCAGCTCTCAGCTCTCAGCTACAATTAACTAACGCGTTTTTAAAGGGGTCTTAGCCTGTATTGGTAAAAACTGCCACTCCCCTTTTTCTTCCTCTTGGCCGCCCCGGGGAAGGGGGAAAAAAGTGCTACGTACGGCTGAATTATTATCATTTTTGGTAGGTAGATTGTAAGGCTGAAAATGTTAATATATTTTATTCGAACCCTGTTTAGCTGGAAAACATGGCTGGGTGTGGAATTCTACACAAAAGAACGTTTTAATAGCGTGGTGGCTTCTAGAATCTATTACGAGCCTTGTTGTAAATCGACTTGCAGATATCTACCAGGGGCTGTTGCAATGTTTTGCTTCTTCCACACCTTATATCGCAGAAAAAGCAGCTATTCCCTTATCTGTTGGGCACTATGTATCAAAGTGGCCCAGGGAGTGACACTGCTTATTTTCGTCCCAGGCTTCCCCGACTTACACCTGACAAAACATGATTCCGGGTATGTCTATCGTGCCTTGTGCGTCCTCGTTGAAAGGAAGCTATTCCTATACTTGTATGGCTTATACAAGTTACTGTTCACTCGAACCTCAGGTTAAGCAAGTACCTCCGGCTATGTACCGTCTGGTCTCTCCGGTGAACAATGTGTAAATATCTCATACACGTATACCGCTGGTATCCGTGCAGCACTGTCAAGCTCAATGACTGAGGTGCCATTACGGAAGATTCAACCGGTGCTTGTCTTACGGACGGAGAGCTCGGATCGCTATTCATCTCTTTTCCCTCGTTCCCGAGTTCAAGACACTATCAGAAGTCATTTATTAGACAACAAAGTGCACCGGATGAACGGCATCGGAGCACAGTCAACAGGTCGGATCGTACATTTCTTTCTTTTTCCACGACTTCCGCGGGTTATTCTTCTGTGGTGGTCAGACCAGGTACATATTGGCAATGGGACTAGGGATGGGGGTTCGTAAGTTATACCTCTAGGTACATCATATGAAGTAACCATTTCATAAGAGCGATCCAAAGAGCGAGACCTAGGGAGCGAGTCAGTGAAACTGTACTACAGACAGGGTATGCCGTGAATCAAGAGTAGATACCGCCCAATGCCTCCTTTGGGATATCCGGTCGAGTGATGATCCATGACCCATATCCATTTCATCCAGCCTTGCGACCAAGTAAAGAAATGGCTCACATGTGAATTCAGACTGGACGCCATGGAAGTCACTTATCTTTAGTTTACCTACCCCTGCTGCGCTCAAATGTAGTTTTATAGGATGTTCGGTTGGTAAGGTTGACTTTTGCATCCTTGCCAAACTCTGGAATTTCGATCCTAATGGGGTTTTAATAGGGCGAAATGACTGTAGACTCTTTATGTTTCTAAGAACAGCTGATAGTGAAACCTAAGGCGTGTGTGTGATGTGCGCGGACAATGAGCTGATCGCTAGAATCTGCACTTACTCGACTGTCAGGGTATGTATTAAAACTCCGCAGGACCAGGGTTAATTAGTTCTATCGGAGCTTTAAATCCCAAGAATAAGTAAGAGCCAATGGAGTAAAAAACAAATGTGTAAATTGGGTTCATACCAGGATAGGGGGGGGGGGGGGCAGGTCCATTTGGGTATAATTATAGCTTATTAGAGGTGTCGTAACTCCTGTGAAACATTGTTAATTTCCCTTTCAGTAATATCTTTAAAGTGTGATTTTTGAAACGAGATGCATGTGAGATTGGACCCTAGACCTTTTGGTGATGGCCCAATTGACCAAACGAAGATATTATTGGGCTTGGGGTGTTTCGACGGCTGTAGGTTGTTTTGGGTGTTGATCTGCGGTAGTAATCATGCAGTATCTGTAAACCTTTAGTCATCAGTGATTTGGAATCGATAAGAATACCTCATCGTCTATATTGATAATCTAGATGGAACAAAACGCGCACTCAATCACGTACTCGGATACGAATCCATATAATGGCGGTTTCTGCGCTCCTTGATGGTAACTAAAGATGGGTCATTTGCAATGGTTCGGTCTAGATCTACATTGTAATGCAACAAATGGATAAATTAACAGTAAAGGATGGGGGGTCCCTTAGTTAATCAGAAGTATCTAGACGTTTTCGAGGGAGAGAGTTGCGGCATTATCGATAACCTCAAGCCTGTGAGTGGTTAGCAGAATACCTACAATGGGTTGTAAACTCACCTAGCTAGTGGAACCCCGAATCGCGCGCGAGGCTATCTGTAATTGCCCTATTCTGGACCCACTTCTTTTGAGCACTTCCACTTCGGTTCTATGGGGCCCGCCCAGGGCAAAGTTGGTAGTGTTGATACTTGATGCTAAAGTCCATCAAAGGGCTGTACTCTCTGATCTGATATATCATTATTTCATTACAACGTGTCGCTAAAAACGTGTCACCAATAGATCTCTTCCTGGTGGAATCTTATCATGAAACGTGTTCATCAGGAGGAGGAATAACACGTCAAGCACATCTGGTGGTGAAATCGACAGGGCGAAAATATACGTACAATATATCATGTCGCTTCCAAGAGTTGTTCGTTCGCGGCGGTAATGCAGTTCTTGAAAAAGAGGTGAATGATAGCTTGAACATGTCACACATATTTGTCACGCACAATTCAACCTACAATAGTCTGGTTTTCAGAAGTCGACGGATAAACACGCTAACTAGAAATAGCCCTTAGACACTTTAATTGAAGAGACAACTATTGAATAGACAACTATTCCGAGACCACAATACAGTTGAGGCCTGTCGCTAACAGTTTCCCAATATTTGTGATAAACTCATGTAGGCCTTTGTCCCCTAAGATAACCCTAACCCACACGAACTACATACATTACATTCAATTGATCTGATTGGTTGGTTGATTAATTCGTCAAGTACCACAGAACTAAGTAGACCCGGTTACTGTTTGTTTTGAGAGGAATTGATATCCCCGAAATTAATGTATAACCACATCCCCTACGGGGGAGGTCAAAGGTTACATGTAGGTCCGAATTCATCCATACGATATAAAATCTTGGCACCGTTCTCTTTGAGGGCCTTTTTGTCATTGGCACCAGGGAAGACTCATCAGTGCTGTACTGGTGGGCCTACCCCACATCCCGAACCAGGAGCCGGCATACTCCCCAGCTATCGCAAGATGGGAGCCCGGATTTAATGCAGAAGAACAGAGCAATGTGGTACATGGTGGCAAGATGCAAAACAACCAATTAGACGGCTTAGATCTGAGCCCTGAACCCGGCCGGGCTGTTCTTTCGAGAACAGACCACGGTACATAGGCCGATACGAACATCGCAATATATCAGGACCTGACAGCTGCAGTACTTTTGGGGAGTTGGGGGAAACGAACGATAGAGCTAGATTGAGACTAGCTACAGACCGATCTAGGCATCTGCGTCGGACGAGATGCCCAAATATCTCGTCGCAGGACGGACAAATACTATGGGGTATCCACTAGTACTATTATATAATTATTATCCATCAATCTGTCAGTAAAGTGCTGACCCCCCCCCCGCTCCCCCCCAGAAGTAAATCTTGTGTGGCTTTACTAATAGATCGTGTTATCTCCCTTATCAAATAATAGATCTAGCCTCGATACAAATAAATCTACTATTATACGGGCGTCCGAATCGACAGACCAATTGCAAGGAACAAGACAAAAACCGTTAACCCCCAGCCAGCCCAAAAAGAGTCTCCAAAACGGGCTCTCCCTGAGCATCAGGGCACATTCTCCAGGTTATAGCCAAGACACAGTAGCACCCGCACATGAAGTGGGAACACCCCGGAGCATGCCCCGCCCCGGATCTCCACACCTCCGCAGCCGCCACCCCATCAGGTGCCTCCGGCCAAGTACCGCTCGCAGATCCCGTCTACCCCATATCACCACTGCATGGACCCCAGGTCCGATCAGTACCACCACGCCCAGCCCCCTCTACCCCGGAATCCGGAACACCAGGAACCCGCTGCGACAACCCTTACCCTACCTACATGTATCTGCACTGCATCTCCCACGTGTAGCTGGAGAAGACGGGTTTGTGCTGCGGCGGACATAGGGCGCATACAACGGCCGTGATGCGGTGCGTTGCCGAGTTGTTGGCACGGGTGGATGCATGCGGGATGTGCGCACCGGTTAGGGTTCTGCTAAGGAGGGGCAGTATACGATATGGTGCGTCAAGGGAGGCAGGGGGGTGCGGGGTGCCGATTGGTTTGGAGGTTGAATAGTAAGCTACTATACCCTCGTGATCTAAAAGTTTGTGGGTGGGGGGGCGGGGGGGGCATGTCGAGTGAGACCCTGTGACGGCAACTGAACCGATCCGCCGACCACCACACTGGTCCTGACGCCGCAGCCCACGACACAGACACCAATTACAGAGACACAAGTAAGTAGACCCAACACCACCGTCCAAGGCTTGGGGGGCTCGCACGAAGGGAAGTTTCCGAACCCCACTATATACTCCATTCACAAATCAATCCCACCCTCCATCACAAGGACTACATGGCCTTAGACAAGCAAGCAAGGCCCGGGTGTCAGTGGTCTGCGGGTGCCTACCAAACATATAAAAAGGAACTTCGGGGGGTCGTAGGCTCCATCAGATCTTGAACCCTCCCGAATAACTCGGCCCCATCAGTGCAGAATTCAAGGGCAACCCGCCAATGAGCGCAAAAGAAAGAAAGGAACCCATCCTATCCAGTCCCCACTAAACATTACTTATGAACCGCTACTACAAATACCCAACACTACAGAATGTTAGGTATATGTAGAATAATTGTAAGACAAAACCGGGCCTAGCTGAATTAACGACTAACCAGCGCCGCCAGAGCGCTGCCGACTAGATCGAGGAACACGGGCGGGCGGTTTGGCACAAAGCTACTTGTAAGTTAAGTAGGAAACATTATTACGGATTAACAATTTCACTGTTGTGGATTGTTAGTCCCCTAACCCATGCCAAGCCTCATGCATTCTCACTCATCACCCAGAGTTCTAGTGCCTGGCTTTTTTTGTTTAATTCATTAATTGTATGCAGCCTTTAGTGCGTGACTTGATTTATTATTTTGGTTAATAGAGAGCAATCCTCGTGGAGCCTAAAACCTAACCATCACTATGCCAGAAAGGAACCAACAGCAAAGCAGAAAATGAGAGAGAGCGAGCCCACGCAACACGGCCTCCCTCTTGCATCCATTCTCTAAAACATCTACCCCCACCACCTCCAATGGTATCTAACACAAAAAAGCCAGTTACTTCTCGCTCTCGCTCCATAACGTACACACCACCCATCCAATATATCAAAACCACGAATAAGAAAAAGAAAAAAAAATGGCCGTACGATTATTCCTCCTTCCCGCCGCCCCATCTAAACCTCTCATCGCCATCCTCCCACCTCTTCTCCGTGTAGCCCAGATCCCGCTTAACCTTCTCCACCGTCGCCTTATCCCCCGTATTCTTACCGATATTGTCGCTAATCTTGACCGCGGGATTACCAGCGGCTGATGAAATCTTGATGACGATGTTGAGCGGCGTAGATTTCTTTGTCGGCTGCGAGAGGTGGACGAAGTCGTCTTTCCGCATGTTAGCAATGCAGGGAGCTAAGGAAGACGAGAGGAATGCTCACTAGTCAAGAAGGTCCCAACTCCAAAGCTAACATTGAAGCCTGCGTCGCGGGCAGCCTTGTTGTACTTCAAGCACAGCTCAACGTCCAGGCTGTCCGAGAAGACGATCGTCTTCTTCTCCTTGACCCCCTCCGAATCATAGAACTCGCGCATCCGCTTCACGAACATCTCCGGGTCGCCCGAGTCCTGGCGGACGCCTGCGAAGACCTCGGCGTAGGACTTGCCGCCCTTGTATGGGCGCGCAAAGCAGCGAAGGAACTGCTCGGTGCCAAAGGTGTCGGTGAGGGCGATACCGAGGGTCTTCAGGATATCCGTTAGTATATATCTACCTCTGTATGTGTGGAGGTGGGGAATTGGGGGGGATTACTCCTTCGCCAAAGCAGTTGACCCATTTTCCGAGCCCAACTTCGTTCGCAGAGATGTAGTCGTTTGTAATGGCGGCAACGCCCATGAACCATTCGTGCGCGACGGTGCCGATGGGGGTTAGGCCGAATTTATGTGCGAAATGGACATTGCTTGTTCCGCTGAGGCGGCCGGGCCCAGTGCCACCGTATTCTTTGTTTGCGCGGATGAGGCCTTTGAGAACAAGCTCTTGGGTGTCTGTATATAAAATCCCGAGTTATGAGCTACGCGGAACCCTAAGTGATGAGGTGGTGGTTATAAAAACGTACGGTAGCTTCTCCGCCTTCTGGTTCCAAACTCCGAGAAGACACAACCATTATCCATGAGTTGTTTAGCTTTGTCGTAGCTACGAAGCGTCAGCATTGAGTATTAAGCCCCAGGGAGGCCAGAGTATCCCCTACGCCTTCTCCTCCTGCCCATCGTAGTTCCAGTCCGTATTCGAAAACCTGAAGAACGCCTCGCTGACCAACACCAACAGCGGAATCTCGTAAAGTATAGTCTCCACCCACTTCCCGGCCACGTCAATCCTGACATCACCCTATAATAACAAAAGTAACAAAACCCACGATTAGCCCACTTCGTTACCCACGCACCTAGCGGATTGCGCAACAAACAAGCTCTAACTTATCGGCACCCTTCTCGCCCGTCTCCTCCGCAGGCGTGAACGTCAACGTCAGCTGCTCCGCCGGCCGGAAGTGGAAGTTCTCCAGGTATGCTATATACGCCGCGGGTAGATACGGACACGACTTCTTGAGAAACTCGAGCTCCTCGGCCGTCAAGCGAAGGTCCCCGAGCTCTACAACCTATTAGGACGCCATCCTCCATCACCCAGAAGATTTTTGGGGGGGGGGGGTAGGTAGTTAAAAACTTACTTGCGCACTGGACCTTCAGCCACTCGAATGCGGCGAGCGAGAGCTTCAGATCGGGGGTTCGGTTCGTGAAAGCGTAGGTCACATCTAGTCATCCAGAGAAGAAGAGAGAGCGGTTAGAGCACGTCCGGAAGGGCGGGGTGGCGAACAAACCAACATCGGGGTAATTAGCTAGGACGGCGCATTGCATCGTGAGCTTGTAGAGGTCTGTGTCGAGCAGCGAGGGGATTCCCTCCTGCGTCTGAGGGGTGTCTGTTATGGCCATGGTGCTTCGTTTGCTGGGGGGTTTGTACTGTAAGTGTTTGGGAGAAGTAGAGTAGAGGAGAGGGGGGAGGATTAGGAGGTATTTATCAGTTGGAGAGAGAGTATCAGTTGGAGAGAGAGAGAGAGGGCGAGGGAGAGAGAGAGGGAGAGAGGGAGAGAGGGAGAGAGGAATTGCTTGTTTGCAGTCGACCGGTTGTAGCGGGATGATGTAAGAGTCAGAGACGCTGTATTTGCCTTGTTACCCCTCGCACGTGACTCTCCTTATCACTTATCGCGTTTATATCCAAACCTCGCAGTCGCATGAAAGAGGATTCTAGCTGGGATTCAATGGATCTCTGCAGATGATGCGATGCGAGATGTTTGCTGCAGGGCTGTTGAAATATACTTGTTGGGGACATGCAGGGCGTTTTATCCAACTGCATGCATGATATCGATAATAATAAAGATAGAATACATGTAATATATAGCCATAGCAGCCACCAACTATCCAAACCGCAATATCGATCATTGTCCCCTTGCTCCATAATAGTCATCTCTTGCGATCGCCCGTATTATTCAGTCGAAAAAAAAAAAAAAAAAAGAAGAGAAGCTGGGCTAAGTAGTTTGGTACAGTAGATATTCGTTATAGTGGCATTTGTTGCATCGGGGGACGACTGTATATAACAGCTGGTGTGTTCCCCGCCATCATGCCGTGGGGGCATACAGGCTTTACTTTAGTACCTAACCCTTGCATGCCTACAACATGATACAATAGTAATAGCCCTGGTTATAAGGTCTTTATATGACCGCGTGTTGCAAAAAAGGCCGTTCACAGCCCATGCTCTAATCGAGCGGTCGGTCGTACCGAGTAAAAAAAGGAATAGCTCTGAGGGCCTGGAGCATTGCTGAGTAGCGCAGCATGATGGGATGGATTCTGATATAATGGATGTCTTACCAGAATAAGGCTTGCTCACGTTGGGTCTAATACTGACAACCCTAACCCTAACGTACGTACTTGAAAGCGAATTCAAACGGGGTGCGCGACGATGGGGTATTTCTCAACTGGCCATAGCGGATGGGGCATTGTGGTACGTGCTCGGATAGACGGACATCTGGTCTGGTGTAGGGGCGCGGCCGTGTCACGAAATGCAGGCCTCTATGGTTATGGCTGTGGGGTATATACTACGTGTGGTATATACTTATTTGACCGTTTACTTTTAGAGAGACTACTAACCATGGTCTTGGAGTTACTTATATATATGACATACTAGGCATCTTGGGTTCTGAGCTTTAGAATAATTCCCCTTGTCCATTGACGCAGCTGCAGCGATCCGAAGCGTGTACCTACGCACATGTATGTACAAGTACCTATTCCGACAGACCAACCCATCCTTAATGAACTCACCGCCGGCGCCTTTATCATGCAACAAGGCGAGAGACGTACATGTACTATGCGAAAAGAGCCCATTGTTCCTATCAGTTATAATGCTATCATCAAGGCAGGCTACATGCATCTCACATAAAATCCCGTGACGCTCGACCCAGGGCAGCAGAAAGACCCCCATTGCATGGGCCCGTGATTGTGGCCGTTCTGATCACGGGCCGTCAGTATTGACGAGTCAACATACCACCACAGATACAGATAGATGTCACATACATGCAGGTATATCATGTCCATACTATTCCAATTCTATATGCTACATATGGAGACGGATCTATAGAGCTGCTGCGGGCCCGGTATACTTGCCCCATGTGCACAACTTGGACTAAATTACAAGTATAGAAGCCCCATACTCACCTCTCTACAGAGCACCGCCAGTGCACCCCCCACCAGCCCTTTACCCACCAAACAACAACCAAGAAATAACCCACCCCCCCCCCCCACACCATGCAAGCCACCAAGCGGATCTCGAAACGGTTCAGCACCTACATGAGCCACAGCCTCCTCAAGCTCACCGCCGCCGCCACCACCACTGACACCACCCCCATACTGGACCCCGAAACAGACATGTCCCGCAGCGCCTCCAGCAGCAGCACCGAAGCCGACGAGGAGCTGCTCCTCTTCGGCGAGCCCCCCACCGACGGCCGCCCCCGCATCGACCAGATCCCGGACCACGAGCTGCTCATGCTCTTCGACATCACGGGCCCCGGGACCGCCGCCAACGGCGGATACGTGAGTGCCCGGAACCTCGGGGTCCCGGTCGTGCAGATCGCGGGGATGGGTATGTCTTATATATATACATACATTCCCCCCCTCCCCCCCCCAACCCACCGCCATTTACTAGCTTACAATGCTTCTATTCCCAGCTACACATCCACTAACGCCGCACTAGCCCCCTCCCTGCAGCTCTACCACGCCCTCTGGCGCCACCGCTACACGCTCGAAGTGCAGCTACCCCACAACTGGGGCTCCCTGCTAGAGCGGTACCGCTGGCCCGGGCTCCCCGAGCGCGCCGTACGCACCGGCGACGCCTCCAGCGACATCAAGGTCGCGCGGGAGCTGTGCGTGCTGCTGCGCCTCTCCGCGCGGGTGCTGGAGAGCGTTGGGGGAGAGAACGGCGACGTCGTCAACACGGTCGGGTGGGTCAGGGAGGAGCTGGCCGCGGTGGTGGAGGACGAAGAGAGGTGGAGGGCGTGGCTGAAGGGGATGCTGGCGCAGGAGGGGGGGTGGTAGGTCCAGTGGAGGGGGCGGTAGGTCGAGTGAGAGGTGGTGATTGGGGCGGTAGTTTAGTCTAGTTTTAGTTCTTTCGTTTGTCTGGAGAGTTTTTCTTTCCTGTCTGGTCTCTTTCCGCTTGTGCTCTCCTTCTTGTAGTGATTCCTTGTCCTCGTCCTCTTTCTAAGTTTTCCATGCCCTGAGCTGCGCAGCGCTGTACCTCCCCCGCCATAACAAGCGTCCGAGTCTCCATCCATTTGTCTACTTAATTAGCGCCCGCATGTAGACAGATAATAACATTGAGTCCTTACCAACTCCCGGCAGCCCTACTACACCCCCAAGACACCCTCCCAAGAAACCCTCCTACCTACCAAACGCAACTAGTCGGGCACAGACCAAAAACGGGGCCAGAAAAGCTTGGACCGCGGTTCGGGCTGATCTACTCTATAAGACCGACTAGCTAGCCCCCTACGTCACGAACCCGGTATGTGGGGTGGGTTGTGTTAAGGCGGTGGCCATTTGTGTTCTATCTCCTCCCAACCCCCTTGGTCTGCCTACCACCAGCTGAGGAGCCCAAGCAGGACCGAGGGGACAAGGCAAGGGAGAGGCTGGGGAAACAATCACCCCAATATCCACCACCACACCACACCACCCCCTACATCTACATCTATCTACCCCCTCCGCCCACACCAACACAACAAACACCAACAAACACCAACAACCCAACCCAACCCACCAACAGCCGCACAACAACAACGAACCCTGCGCCCCCCAAACCAGCCGAGTGATATCTCGTGATTAACCACCCCGACTACGACGCTTAGTCATCCCGGCTCGCTGGGGGATACATGTAGATATGTGCCTGCGTCTGACGTGGTCATTGTGATTTGCACTTTGTGTTTCCGCCGCATGTGCCTGGCTGTTGTTGTTGTATTGTTGCAGTGGTCGATTGGTCCTGCGGCTCGTTTAAGAAACGCCTTACTCAGTACATGTAGCTAGCTAGCTAGCTACGTAATTAAGGGCCTCGAAGGCCGTAGAGCGGTGGTTGCAGGTTAGTGATGCATTGTAGTGGGTGGACGCCTTCCAAGTGCAGATTTGGTTGCGTCCCTTGCTGGGAACACGTTCTATTAGTGCTGGGTGGGCTGGTCTGGCCTTCTGTGGAGTAGAGTGGGGGGTTTACTTGTTTGCTACTCAGGGTATGTAGATGGAATCCAGCGGAGAGTCTGCCCGAAACATGCTCTCTATTCCGCTCACCACTTGCAGAAACTCAAGGCTGCGGCGTACCACCAGCAGCCTGGTCAATTGCCTAATTCCCACCTCACAAAAGAATCACTTGATCGAAGAAAGCAAAGTTTTTTTATATGAATATATATTCAAGCCGGTATATTAACACACACACGACCAAGCCACAGAAGTCCACATCCACAGCAGAAAAAATAAGGAGGCAAGCCAACAAAGAAAAAAAAATAATCAAATACAAAAAAAGTCTGTACATCAAGAAGTGCCGCCAGCTCGCCTGCTTAGCTGGCCCCGCCCTAACCCCCACCGACATGTTATAGTAATACACCCAAAAGAAATTGTTTCACAAAAAAGAAGCTCAAAAGAGTGACGGAGAGATTTAATAGGAAGCACCGCAGACAGGGACGGGCTTGTTGTTTTCGCAAGAGCACTGGCAGCCGGAGGGGACCTCGACAGGGAGCGCGCGGGTGTAACGGACGGACCTCTTGCACTCGCCGGCGCCAACGACACCCTCCTCACCGCTGCCATAGGAAGGAGTGGCCTCGGGGGCAGAAGAGTAACGTCCACCGGTCTTGGAAGGGCGAGCGGGGTAGGATGAAGGAGCCTTGACAGTTGAAGTGGCGGCAATGGCGGTTGAAGTGGGAGCAATGGCGGTTGAAGTTGGGGCAATGGCAGTTGAAGTGGGGGCAATGGCGGTTGAAGTGGCGGCAACTGAAGTAGAGCCAGAGCCGGACCCAGAGCCGGACCCAGAGCCGGAGCCGGAGCCGGAGCTGCCGCAAGAACCAACAGGGGCACCAGGGTTGGCTCCGGAGCCAGTTTCAACAGAGGAACCTGGGTTAGGGAACTCTACATCAGTTCCCTCGGTGGTGGTGCATCCGTTTCCGATGTTGGCAGTGAAGACATCTGGGTAGGCCGAGAGACCAGATCCACCACCAGTGATAGTGACAGCAGCACAGTTCATGTACATTTCCCTGTTACCAGTCTTGTTGAACCAGGTCCAGGCCAAGAGAACCTTTCCGCTCTTGGTATCCGCTGGGACAGTGTATGAGAGTGAGCTTGTCCCCGAGACAGGGCAGTTTCCAACGTAAGACTTGACAACCTTGAAAGTTGAACCACCATCCTCAGAGATTGCGAGCTGGCAGGATCCACCGTTGTGGTTAGCACCACCTGTAATGGTGACTGATTGCGAGGATCCAGCAGCATAGGTAGCTACAGATTCACCCTCGGCGGTGTCGAGGAGGGAGTTGTAGCCCTTGCAAGGGTAGTCAGAGCCACTATCGGAAAGAGGGGAAGTGTAATCGTAATCTTTGGTGGCAGCAAACTGGTTGGCCGGGTCGCGGATTGGCGCGGGGTCACTCATTTTCATATGAGCATTGGCAATGCTGAAGAGGGGGAGGATAGCGCAGAAGATGGTTGCGAATGAGGGAGTCATTTTTGTGAAGTTAGGTGGGAGTATGGTTGGAGAGGTTGTTATTTGGTTGGGTATAGCGTAAAAAGTACCAGTACTTCTTAAAATGATAGACCTGATTTGAAAGGCCAAAAAAAAGGTAATAGAATTTGTTGTAAAGGCTCAAAGAACGGTTGAGAGGTGTTCGAGTTAACAAATTCAAATGAACGACCCAGTCGTTTCGAGAAAAGAAGTTAGGGAGTGAAAGAACGAAGGTACCTGAAAGACAGTGGAAGACTTGCTTGCTGTGGATGCTGGCTGATGGTGAATAAAAAAAGACAGAATGGGGGGGTAGAAGAGGGGGTCTTATATCAGTAGAATAACTCTGCCCAAGATTCAGGTTTCGGCACTATCCTCTACTACGGCCTAGTTAGTTCACCCATATTTTCTTCGCAGGGTGTATCCAATAGACTGTCCGAAAGGGACGTTGACAGCCTGGTACCCAAGAATGGACCCCTGCCCATCAGTTCAAGGATGGTGGAAGCAGGAAAATTTTCTAACCTCTGGTTTGTCCGTGTGGCGATCGTCCCATGCTGCATCCTTGATAGGAACCAGGTACACCAATAGGACCTCGAAGCTGAGCTTTTGGGGGTGCAGTTTCGGGCAAGCGCGCGGTCGTACGAAAGCGGACATTTTCTTCCCCTTCAGTACCATTCTGGGTTAGGGTTTTTCCAGGCCAATGGGGGTTACAGGCTGGCGCTCCAACCATGAATATGCGAGTGAAAAGGGCAACCCATGCCGCAAGCAGTAAACAGTGCCTGCTTTCTTTCAACGGCTCGCTTCCGAGGGGCGGAATCTCGGAGTCGAATAAAGTGCCCTACAAAAGTGGCGAAGGGGAAATATTCAGGTGATATAGTAAAGTACCTATACAGGCAGCAGTAGCATTAATTTTTTTTTCTACGTAAAATATCTCAGGGAGAGTATGTACCTTACATTACTGTAGAGTAGTAAGCGTGTTTTTTGCTCTAGCGACTATGCCAGCTGCGCAAAAATAGAGAATAGAAAACCTTTTTCATATTGGATGTTAGCTAAAAATACCTCATTGGAAGTCAAGTTTAGAAATTTCGACTACCTTATTCGGATGAGGGGTCGGCAGTGTACTAACCTGAAGTAAAGAAAGAGAGACAATCGTTCCGCCCGTTCCACCATCTCTTTCGCGCCGAGCCTGTTCATAGGTGTCATTGGTAGGCAGTCGGTACATCCCCGGTACTTCTGTAGATGTACCTAACTTTTACCCAACTACACGCACAGACTAAATATGTATGCCTAGGTACCTACTCGATGCCTGAAGCTTGACTTTTTAGATATGATGAGCGCTTGGCGGTACAGTAGGTAATCCAATCAGTACCCAAATAAGCACAACAAGTCACCATTAGTGTCATGAAACCCCTGCCTACCCTTACCTTCACGTTGCTTTTTGGTTTTTTTGGGCCGAGTTGAGGGTGATCATGAAACGTAGAGCAGTAGACGACTGCAGTAGTGAGAAGCCTTAGGGCGAGTAAGGGGTATCCACGCTAGCAACCGAGTGACTGAACCGAGGATGAAGGGCAGAAGAGAGGTCTCTCCTGTACCTCAGCTGCTGCTATTCCTCCGCCGCCTCCACTGTATTGCCATTTTACTGCCACAAAGCCACTCCAGCTGATATGAACCGGACCGCTGGCTTCAAGTGGATTAATTCCCCGACCGAGCCACAAGGGAAAAATGTTTCACCAATAAGCGAAAAAAAGGCTGTGCCGACCAGCTGCAGGTACGCGCAATGACGAGCCCGATGGACGACTTATCAGATCCACGCGCCCAGCCCAGGGGTACATACAAGTATGTAGAGCCCTAGCGAAGGCGTGGCAATGGCAACAGAGTCTTTTCCCCGGTACGAAAAGAAGTCGGTAATGGAACCCGCGTGAATCATGTGCTTTTCCGTTTTTTTTATTTATTTATTCCTTCCTTCATTCTTTCGTTCTTCCTACTACGCTCTCCTCTTTGTGCTCGTTCGCGGATTAGAGCGACAAAATGTATGTAGGCGTTACGCTGATACTCCGACCGATAAGGGATAAGGGGGCCCTGACCAACTGTTTGAAGGGGTAGAAAAGTCCGTAAGACTTCCTAACTGGTTCGTTTCTAGCACAGGGGTAAGCTATTTGCCACGTCGGTCCTGGAATTGATGATGGCTTGTCATGAAACGAAGGGCGGGGTAGACGGTGGTAATAGTGCATACCCTTTGTGTACCTACGGTACTTTAGATAGGAGTAGAGTAGAATACGTACTCTATGTATGTACTATAACATCATATTGTCAACTATAACGTTTCTCTGCATGTTCCTTACCCTTACCTCTTTTGTTTCTTTGGTCACTTAAAGTGTAGTATGTAAATTGGCACGCGCTGGACTCACATTCACCTTCTATTCATCCATCAGTCCAAAGAGTCAAACAAACGAGCACTCCTATCGATCTCATCCAACTTCCCCTCTTTCCAATTCTTTCACAGGCGTAAGGCCCCGTACCAGAGCGCTTAAGCCTGGAGCCGGAATCCGGAATGCTGTCTAATACAGCAGGTAAACGACGGATATGTAATCATTTATCGGAGGGTCTAACTCTCCAATCGTGGGGGATCGTTCACTGCATAACATGCCCTGAGCGAAGTGAAGGTTCAAGGATTAATCCCTCCCATGCCTCTCCAGCGATCAATCCTCGTTTGCTAGAGGGAGTTATTACCCGCATGTGAAGAAGGCAAGGAGTAGGGGGCTCGGTTTTAACATACTGTTCAATCCATGACATGAACCATGAACCAATCGCGCGGGTAAGCCCTGCGGCTTGTGGGGGGCGTTTTATCAAAATGGATAGGTGCGAAGATGGAATGGGTGCGATATGATAGGAGAAAGGGGAGAGTGGGAAGAAACAAGTAGGGGGACCGAGGTCGTAGAAGCCAGTACATAGAATTTGACAAGCAATTGGTGGCTCCCTAGTATCGGGACTGAAATTTAAGCAATTTTCAAACACTTTTGTTTCGAAGGCCTGTCTCATTAAAAACTCTAAACCAATACTTGGCAATAGATTCCATCTTTCTAGAAGAGAGGGCCCACGACCTTCAGTTATCATGGGCGTGCACTTGCTAGCACAGCTAGCGTTTTCTGAGCCGAGTGCGTGTAGCTAGTGCTAGCTACTCTCACCGCCCCCCAACTCACCAAACACCAACATCGCCGTTCATCAGCATAGCCTTGGTTAAAAATACCCCCCAATCTGTATACTAATGGCATCATAAAAAAAACTGTGAAACTGTAGTCAATAGCCGTAGTTCCGCGGACTATATGTATCTGCGCGCGTAGAAAACAGAAGAATAGGCGCCCCGTAGCTGGCGTTGGTTACCCCGAGAAATTGTTTTGTCAGCTTAATTAAAAATCCTAGATCTCCGTTGATTAGAAGAGCTCCCATGTAGATATCCGCTCTATATTATTTCAGCATAGAGGCTCAAATAAAGTTTCCTCTGCATGTCTACGGCGACGTAGAACATTTCCTAATGCGGTTGGCCGAACCCTAACCCACGACCCACGACCCAAGTCTCAGACAAAGCCCAGATCCGAAAAGCCCGAGAACCTTCAAAATCCGAATCCTGTCATCTTGACAGACCAGTTTGAGCCAATATCCGAAAACAAAATTGCACAATGAACATGTAGGGAAGTGCTATTCGCTCCCTTTCTTACCTCGATCTCGCAACCACATACTCGGGGCCAGCGGCGGGAGCCTTGGAATGAACCATCGTTTCCGATTTGTCTTGATCTGGTGTTTATCGGCCTAATCCCTGGTCATCGGAATTGCACTTCTTCTTTTCTCTGAGATGAGGGGATTTAGCGAGGACCCTGAAGTGGCTTTCTTCCAGGTGGAGGCTCGAGAGCACGAGTGGAATGACGCGCGTGGAGATATCTGATTGTAATTGCGTACCCCACTTTGAACCAAATGCCGCATTCAAAGCAAATCGTCCACTCACCGAGTACTCACAATCAGAACTTGTGATATCCATAACCTACAAGACGGTACAACAGTATCAAGTACACCAGGGAACGCCAATCCTTTAATCTACCATACACCGATCTCTTTCAACATCATTGGCTACTCTTAACATTGGTTAGGTACGTTAGGTACGGACAAATAAAATAATACCCCTTACCATTAAGCCTATAAACGCCTACAAACGCCTCCCATATAACTGACACAGGCCCTGCCAGCCAATCAGCCTCTCCTGTACCCCAAACTGTAAATTACAGTTCGGAAAACAATTGATCATGGAGGGAATTTCATTACGTTACGAGATTTAGATTTCGACTCCCAGCGATATCCACTCACTCATACTCCCGCAAGCTAGCTACATGGCCTGTCGGCCCCACATGATTCCGATATATACAATTTCTCCTATATATGTAAATGTGGTTTTCAGTAGATAGTATGCTAGCTACTTGGGTGTATGCATAAATATCGGACCGATACGCGGGGTGGTCACCGCCGATGTCTCACTCAGACCCTAGTGAAGCTGACGTTGACTCTGGCTATGCCGACCCCGAATAGCCGGGGATCGGGCAAATCCGAGTAGTGGTCTTCGGTTGGGTATTACTTGGTTATTAGGTTATTACAACCTGTAGCTTCCGAAGCTAGTAAATACCTATATGTAACGGCCCTTATAAATTTTTTTTTGGAGTTAGGATAATATCTCGTTGTGAAACACTCTGCTGGTTCATGATATATTGAGGTTCGAGCGTTTCTAGAAACAGTAATCCCACTTACATGTACATGTACATTTATTAATTGTAACTCTCCAAGCGCTAGCCCATGTAGACGATTTATGAATACCGGAATAAACCCTTCCGCTCTTCCATCGAGCCTATGTATATGGGGAGCTATTTCTTGTTTCAATCATGATACAGCACTCGGATCCTACATACCCGCGCGGCCAACTCCAAATCGCTTAAGGTAAAGAACTGTGGCAAGTGACGCTACATGTAGCTACCAATAAAAGTTTGATTACCCCTTTTGAATGAGCGGTTCCAAATAGGCCGCGCCGGTGGTTTCATGCTCCTACATGCACCGCCCTATTTAGGCAGGGTTAGGGTTATCAGCAATAGAAACTTCACCCACATGTAGACACCAGTGTTTAAGACGTATACATGTATCTTTGATATCTACCGTGATCATGTTGTTAGTCCTGTACGCGGACCTTCGAACCGATACCAACCGTGTCAACTGGAATGGCCTTTTGAAGCCAGGCTTTTAGAGCCACAAATGAGATTCCTCCATCGTTCATGACCATGTGTTCAGATCTGTACCTACGTACATACATCGATTAACCTCATCATTGAAAAGAATTTTTTTTTTCCCTGTCTCTACCTGTGCTGCGCAGGTGGGTAAGTCATTTTGACAAATTTTATCGAAATCGGCTATCGATTCCAACGCTGATAAGAACTGTGTACTTGCGTTATGTAGAGACAGGTACATGTGTGTAGGGTACCTCACATCGCACACTCCTCGCCAAAGACTGTCTCAATATGACGTTTAGCCAAAGCGGCTGGGGAACGACCTCCTTGGTTGGTTGATCGTGCTGCAGCCCTAACCATCTTCGGCCGCTAGTGCCGAATGCGGCACAGCTGAAGTGAGACAACCGGCAATGTGTTGTCGGGGTTCCAGAAAGAGCTAAGTTGAGAGAGTGAGAGAGAGAGAAGGCACAGCGCAGCGGTAGGAATAGAAACTACATAACATGCAAGTAGAGGTGTCAAAGATTGGGTAGGAGTCAGAAACGAGTGATTTACCGTGAGTGAAAGAACATCGTGATTCCAACCGTGTGGTGCATGTTTTCTGGCTAGGATTATCGTTAGGCTAATTCTCAATATTTACCGAGAGCTGAACGAGCTGGCCATGGATTTACTGGGGGGTTTATACACGTATGTAGGTACACATATGTAGGTACATGTGTGTTTTCTGTATGTAGCCTTGATCTAGCTATCATAGACGAGCCATCTCGCAGAATCCGATGAGAAGAACATCAAGGACATCAAGTGGAGTTTCATACTCTAGATAGAGTGAGATAATGCAGAAACCCCAAGTTCGGACAGTGATTAGCTCCAATCTATCAGTACGAACGCGTGGAGGTTTTGTCAATACTCACTATACGAACGTGGGGTTCTGCCACTGTAGGCAGTCCTGTATGAACGCCTTCTGCCCATCAGTAAAAGTGCCTTTCTAGACTCAAGTAGACAGTATATTGATTTTTATTTCATCTTGTCCTGCAGGAGAGTTCCTGGCATTGCGGTAAATCAGGAACGATCTAGATCTCCTCGGTGATTACCTGTGATACATGCGTGTAGTCATGGAACATCACTCGGGATGAGAAAGTCACTGCAGGAACAATTTTACCGAACAGGTGCCAACTTTAGTATGTTGTAGAGAATTTTATGCTATCGACCCACGGGAGGTCATCTGATGTTTCCGACAATGGATCTCTGACGTGTGTAGTGTTATCAATACTATGGTTTTAGTCATAAGGGCCATGAACCACGCCAGTTTGCTCGAGAAATTAAGATATCGTGCGATGATATCAGATAGATCCCAGATTCGAGTATATAGTGTGCATATGCCTCAGAGGGTCTTCATGGAAGGGAGAGTTGGCCGCGAGTGATACTTCATGACTTAAAAATTCCTATATCATATCGTTCCAAGACAGAAATTCGTCCCTATTGGGTAGATAGGCCGGGGACCGTGGCTAGATCGATATCAATCTTTGGTACCTGGAGATGATGGTACCGTGCGTCGGGATAAAACCGGTATCGATAAGGCACGGCATGAGTAATCGTATGCAGGGGCTATCCTCCGATTCGATATGAGTTTCCCTTACTTCTACTTTCCTGCATGTAACTTTATGTAGATGCTAATATATGAATAATACCCTTATTATCGTCCAAAGGACAAGTAGTTGTTGAAGTAAATCTCCGAACTAAAACACACACAACCGGTCAAAAGATGGAGAGAAATATCGCCTTTTTGTGTGATGATTTAATTGTGGGAGAGGGGGGCTTCTTTCCGCCTTTTTTGTTTTAATCATCAATTTGGTGAAGAAATTGAGTAGCTTTATCGATTTACTCTGGGGGTTCTCTCTCGATGGGAGGTGCGTGTGCTGGGGTGATCTGAGTTGTTTGCACATGGACGACTTTAATAGGCTGGGAGATGCGATAGCAGGTGACGTATTTTACTGATGCCTTCTCCGTTGATCCCCTTGCCGATGCCTTTCCGTATATGCTGATATCAATGCCTCTAATTACTAACTGGTGTATCAATGTTTCCTTTCTCGTTTCCTTACCCCAATGTTTCCCCACGTTGTATTTGGTATATTCTGGTTGATTTCCCGACCTTGCTAAACACTACACTCGGATAACCCCAGGATATGTGCTCATCTGGACCAATTTGGACCATTGGCCTCTGGTACGTACCCCATCCGTCGTTTTTGAGGTCTTCCAGATTACTACATATCTCCAAAGTCTCGGCGGCCTGGGAAGTCCTCTGGATGCATATGGTCGTAGAATCCTTTAGCGAGTGCAAGGGACTCAGTATAGCTACTTGTCGTGGACTTTGGAAGGAATGAGTTGGAAAGATAATTTGGGTGGGTACATAATATAATACATGTATATATCTCCCACCATGTAGGCTTGGCGTTTAATTTACCAAGCTGTATACAGGCTTGGCCATGTTTCTTGTCTTAATGATATACTCCAATATATTGGATTTCTGGATAAGGGAGTGCTCCGGGTTAACTACATCATGTACTTTATGGGAATAGTCTTCACCCTGCATCAGAGTTGATTGGTTGCTTGGCTAACATGTATATGAGACCCAGAGTAATATTGATTATGTGATTGATACTAGAGTCTGACATGCATATAAAGGAATTAAACATATACATGTAACTCTAACAAAACCTTAAATACAGATCGATCCCATTAATTAAAAAACCAATTTAATTATACCTCTACTTCAGCTCTTGCACTGATTTCTTTAACCCTGGCGATACCGGTTCCAAAACATCCAGCACCTCGTTCCAGAATCTCTTCTGTGTCTGCTGCGCATCCTCACTTGTCACCCAGTCTGCCGGTCTATAACCAAAAGATTTAATCAGCACAACACATTCCTCGGGGGGCCAAAAGCGGAGAACATAATATAACAACTTACGTTTCTACCTCACAGCTAGAGAGATAGCACCCATGGCTTCTAGGTCCCTTGCACCCCGCATCCACAAGTGTCCTGCTCCCCTTCTCCGTCGGCCTCGCAAGCACAATCTGCATCAACCAATGACCCCACCCCAGTTCCCTCCCCAGCTCCGAAAAACAAAAGCCAGGGTTCAATGTATTCACCACCACCGCTGGCTTCCCCTCTGCATTCGTGGGCGTGATCCGCGCAATCGCCCTTGTGAGATAGACATCCAGCAGCTTTGAAAGCGGGTACCGGGCACCAATGTCTTTCTCGGTCTTTGCACGGTCGTTGATATGGTTCAAGATGCCCTTCTCGGCCTCGGTAGACCAGGTATTGTACTGCGCGGCGACAGAAGGAAAGCGGTGTACCTCTGAGGAGACAATGACAAGGTGTGGGGTCCAACCTGGATGTTCTCTCCCTGAGGCTACCAGCTTTGGTAGTAATCGTAAGGCCAGCAGCGCCGTCGAAAGCACGTTCACTTGCAGTGTCTCCTCCCATCCGTCTTTGCTAACCCTCCAGTCGCAGGTAGCGATAGCTGCATTCAACACTACAACGTCTAACTTTGGGAGAGTTAAGGCCCTCTCGATAAACTCGTTTGTGCCAGCAAAGGTGCTCATATCGAGTTTCCAGACCTCGACGACGGTGGGCTTGCATTGTGTTGAGGCCTCAATTGAGGCCTTCGCTGCTTCGCCCTTTTTAAGGGTGCGGACTGCGAGGATGACGCGGGCGGCGCCGAGGCGGGCAAAGTGGCGGGCGGCTTCAAGGCCGAGGCCGACATTGGAGCCAGTGACGATGATGGTCTTGTCGTCGAAGGGATAGGAAGGGTATGGGAGGGGAAGGTTTTGGAAAATGAGGCCGGTAAGCAGTTTTGACATGATGATTATTGGATAGGTGGGGCAAGAAAAAAGGTATATGAATCGGTTTATTATTATTCAGTAAATACTTGAGACGGAGAGTAAAATCGCAATGCAGGACTGGATCTTGAGCTTATGAAAAGGGCCGCTTCTTAAGTAGCTGTTTATTCAAAAGAAATTTTTTCGTTACTACGTATTTACTGACGATCTTGTAATTGTGCCGCCGCCCCCGGAGGATCGAGAGCCGGATTTAGTCTATCTCCACATAGCTGCGTGTGGGGGGGATCAGCGTCCCGCATTATCGGTTCTAGGTTATCCCCGCTAACCCCAGGCGTATGAGCCCAAAAGATTGAGTCGGCGCAATTATTTGAGAGACGCCCGTCGGGCTGTTGACAATTGATCTAGATGGCTCCAGATACTACTTTTGTGATTAGTTATTAGGAGAATCGGTGTTGATCAACCTACTAGAATTTGAAGTTGGAGGCTTTTGTGTAAATGGCCTACTAGGAAAAATTGCTTCTGGCGTTCCTTTGGGCTAATAGCGTATTTCTTGTTAAATAAGTTAGTCACAGCTGACCTTCGCTGAATCTGGCTCTCCTTGATCTGGTCGCACTCAAGAGTCACGCAATATCACTCTATGTGTACTACATACAACATGTACCCCCCCCACATAATTATCGCAACCCCCTATTGACCTTAAGTTTGCTTCAGGCAAGGCTTCTATTTCGTCTAATTGTCCGCCATGGTTGGAACTCTTCATGGTTCTGTCTTTTACCTCGACCAACTAGCACAAACCTCCGAATAAGGAGCCATGTTAAAAACACTAGGATCATGAGGGGAATTATCCCAATCATGTACCACGCAATGGATGGGTGGTTGCTGAAGGTATCCACATTCATTCCAAAAACGCCCTACTATAAGTATTAGCCTAATGCGGCGGTTTGTTTACGAGTGGTTAAGCTTACAGTTAGGAAAGTGAGAGGTAGAAATATGAACTACAAAAGACATGAATGTTAATATATAACGGTATAGAAATCCGAAATTCCGGAATACTAATCACTATCACTTACTGTTATCCAACTGAGACGGTTCATCGATGCTCCATATGCGTTGGCCGTTTGTGCCTCTCGAAGGGACGCAATAGTAAAAAGCTACCCGGGAAAATAATTAGCGGGCCTGCAGACACAGAATACCATCCCGGGCTCACCATTTGCAAGTTTGTATGGGTTGGCTCAATCAGGTTTTGCAAAATATGCCGCTTCAATCTGAGAAATTGATCTCGTATCCACCTCATATCCTCATCCTTCAAATTTATAAGTGAGTCCCTGCCCTCTCCAGCCTTCAGTTCACTACAGAACATATCGAGTACTTCAATCTGCTTATCGATCGTCTGATCTAGGTACTTCCAAAATACTTCTCCCTCCCAAATCTTTTGGGCGAGCTCGGTAGTTGTTTCTGCAATCACCCGAGCTTTCTTTATGGAGCTGCTTAGCTCAATAAAATCATGTAGATGCAAAGCTAGGGGGTTTCACGTACTAGCGATATAACATGCTCTTCGCAAGCTGCAATGACCTCCGCCCACTTTGAAGCCACCTCATTACTCAAAAACCGAAAGAGCATCTGCCCGCTCACAAAATCAAATGCATGCTGCTTATCCCGGATCCCAACAAAATTCTTGACCTCGTCGTCCGTGGATACATCAAACGTCTGCCATGACCTCTCTACATCTGTCGTGAATAGGACTATCGTTTTCGCAATTCTGCTATCCTCTGATATGGAATAAGGGATCCAGAATGACTTAGTTTGCCGGAGGATATCCTGGACGGATGGTGTAGTCGCTATCAGTTCCTCAGCGAATGTCTTATACCCTACCGCACCCATTTCTTCCTCCTTTTTTTCTTTATAGCCATTGTACGAGTCCAGCGTCATCATGCATTTCCCGACTGGCTTCTTGACAGCTATTGTGGGGATCCGGTTATCTAGAACGAACGCGTCAAACACCGCATAAAGATCTCCGTCGAATCCGCCGCTGTCGTGCGAACACACAAAATTGGAGCAGTTTGCGCTGACGTCGAGGCGTGAATCAATTGTGTGGAGTTTACGCTTCTGCGTCACTTCGTCGGAGTCTTTGCGGCGGAGGGTGGGCCCGCGTTTTCCGGTGATGCAGGTGATCAGGTCGTAAACGCCAAAACCTTCAAAAAAGGCGGTTTTCGCTTCCTCAACAGCCCATTGTCGGTCTACGAGCCTTGATATACACACGTTGTGTTAGAATCAGGATATGGTGGACCATCTGGGTGTAAATAACCAACATTTTCCTGATTGTGGGGGCAAGAGTAGATCCGCCTTCCTTAAATTTCTAATGGGAGTCAATATCCAAAAAGAATATTCTCCAGGCGCATGAATTGCAAGTACCTCCGATTCGTCTTTGAAAAATTCACTTAACGCTGCCGCATCCTGGAAATGCCTGTAATTCACCACTAACTTTTTCAACTCGCCCTTAGCTAATTCTCGACAAACGACACAATGGGTTAGCTTAGTTCTTCATACAAAAAAACACAGGAGAATATGACTAAACATACAATTCCACTCAAATGTATAATCCTTTATTATGGCTTTGTCCTCCCTCAGCGGCAATGCCCCGGACGTATAAACAACCTTCTTAAACCCAGCTTTCGGATCCGACATTATTTAGGAGCTTCCTGGACACGAGAATGAAAGGATTGGTGCTACCTAGGTTACTTTCTGAATATACGAACAGCTGTGTTTTTATATGGATCTGAGCATTATTTATTGTTGTTGGTTGGCCGTTACATCGATCGATTGAGGAGGCTGTGTACAGTGGCGGTGCACTGTGTGACCTCTACGTCAGTTATTTTGGGGCTGTCAATCGATCTTCACTGTAATTGTAGTCGCCTCGAAAAAAAGAGTACCTACTCGATCCCGGAGTGTGTATCAATCAAGTGGCCAAGCAACGTATGGACATAATCGCGGGGACTTGAGCTGCATGGTGGTTTAGTATTGGTAAATACACAGCGAATGCCCACCGACCAAATGTGCTTTAGCTAGAATTGCATGAAGTGTTAGTAAGGTAGAAAGTAAGTGGTAATTGGGTGAATGCTTATGTAGTAGCTGTTTTGACTTCGGGGTGGTTTCATTGGCCCGGTGTGATCAGCAAGAGGTACGGCTGCATGTTGGCATAAAAGAAAAGGCCAGTTAGGTACAAGTGCACTTTCGTGTAATTATACGCATAAAGAAAGATCTGCTATAAATCCTTGACCTGTGAATGTGTATATGGAGCGGTAGATGTGTCAGAAGTAATTTTACCAACGGCAGTAAATTATTTACCAACTGTGGTATAAGTACTGAATTTCAGTCTTTATGCTGCGCTATATTACATTAGTAAATGGAGTCAAGTACCATAACTGGAATTGAAAATCCGATAAGGAGTCAAGTACCATAACTGGAATTGAAAATCCGATAGGGCTGGGGCAATGTGTGCGCCAAGGGGCTTGACCAAATATGGCTTGCTTGACATCGATGGTTCAAGTGATTATAGGTAGCCGGAAATAAAGCCATACTTAAATTTGCCAGTTATAAAGTATGTAAATACATCTTGACTCAAAATAAGCAAGAAGCTCACCCATCTATGGAGCGAACTAGTTATAAGAAAAAAAAAAGACAAGAAAAGGTGTGAGGTGTGCAAAAGAAAACGAAAGAAATAAAGCCCTAAAAACTCCCCTTAGTCTAAAAAAACTCCCGTAAACCCCTATGTGCCCTGCTAAATGAAAACACTACATATATGAAAGCTATTAGAAAAGAAAAGAAGTAGCCTCTTGCCCAGAAATCTGTTATTTACGCCGTAGAAGCTGAGAAACCGAAAACTACGAAAAAATTGATCCTAGCATCCTACAAAAACTGGATGGAATCGCAGCCAACCACGGGCCTCTTCAAAAGCCCACGAAGACGGACAATTCCCCACTTATTGTTCGTCCGTTCAACCCTCCAAGCACACTGATTGATCGCAATGATGATCCCGTCCAGATTAATCGGAAGCCCTTCCAATTTTGCAGCAAAGAGAGTCTCGGCAATGGTTAGGGCATCATCGTAAACACGTCTTCTTACACTGCCATCTTGGACGTTGCTTCTTTTGTAGACGCTGTTTCCGTCCTGAGAGAAGCCATTGAGGACCTGGACCCTGCGGATGTTCTTACAGCGTTTAAGACCACCAAGGAAGACTTTCCAGGCAGCAGGGGTATTGACGAGGGAAATGCCAATCTCCGTAAACCCTTCGCCGCCATCGTAAACATCTGCAAAGATTTTGTTGAGCTCGTCTGTGTTTAGGACCCACTGTTCCTTCAAGCACAGACTTTCAATGTTATAACTATACTTTGGGAATGCATTCAGTACGACAGTACGGAGTTTGCCCAGAGGATTTGGTTCGCAACTCTCGCAAGATTCGGACAGGAAGGCAAGTTCTCGCCGGCCGTTGCAGGGGATGGTAAAAAGTGCCTCGATGGTCATTTCAATGAACCCGAGTCCAGTGGATCTGAAAACCTTAAGACCCTTCCAGCATTTCTTACTGAATCTGAACCCGCTAAGTTCCATACAACCTATTAATTGGAGCTTCTTGAGACAGCCGGGCATAATCTCATGGTTAATTATTTCGGTATCGACTATGAAGCCAGTGAGCTCGAGGGTGTGTAACTGTAGCTTCTTCCTGCGGGCCGGCGGCATCTCCGACATTACTTCTTTATAGACTTTCCAATCAAGGACCGGGGGAAGCTTGATATCATCTGTAGGGTCAGGAAGACTGGAGATGCGGTGATAGCAGTCGAATAATTGGCCATAGCGTGTTTGATCGATACGTGGCATTTCGATTTCCAGAACCCGGAGAGTGTCGGATAAGCCGATAATGGTACCCCAGATCTGTTTCCAAAATGCTCCGCCGCCTCTGGTAGGAAGATTGTTTAGTCGCAGATCTTTGAGTGGGAGGCCGCTGATCAAAGGAATGCTTGGGCGGTACTTTGGCAAAGCTACCCAAGCTGGGGACCTATTTCCATTTCGTCGGCGCTCACTTCTTATTGGTTGTGATAGATTCAGTTTAACGCTGGCGAGAGATTTAACCCCACGCAGGGCCAAAAGCGCATCGTTATTTATCGCAAGAGAAGAATCCAAGGTGAAGGTCTCCAGGTTCGATGTACGCCGCAAGATATCCCTGAGATAGCCACTAATTTCTTCGATACCACCATCACCCTCAAGGCCTTCCTCTTCAATGAGTTCACAGATACGCCTTTTACTAATTATTACCCCCCCGTTCCCATCAAGGAGGTCCTCTTCTTCGAGAAATTTGTCGCGGCTCATCAACATGGTTTGGTTTACTTGAAAGCCCTTTTCAATATGGAAGTTCTTTGCCCAATTTTGCAACTTTGGTTTGTTTGCACTATTGAGCAAAGACTTTAAAAGGCAGGCTAGATGTGCATTGGAATACCCATGCGGAAGATTTGGACGTAGGCAGATAGTCTCGTAGAGTAGCGGCTCGATGGACCCCCTAAAACTCCTCGAAACCCTGATAAGCCGTGCGAGATCCCGCTGTTCAAGCTAAATTCATGTTAGCACACTAGGTTTGAAAGAGGAGAACTGGAAAGTTACATAGACACAAATCTTACGCCAAATACCACCGGATTCCCCAGGGAACGCAATATCAACAGCCACGGCCTGGCTTGAGGCAGCGGATTGTAAGTTGGTGGCTACTTCACAGTCTCCAGGCGCTTTATGGTCCTTCATAGGAGTTGGTGGAAGGGGCATGGGGACACTGGATTCGATACGCGCTATGACTGCCTGTCTCAAAACAGTACGGGCTGTGTGTAGGCGTGGTGGTGTCCTAAGCTGTTCAGCGGTATCTGGGCTTGCAGGGCCGGGTTCAAGCGAAGATGAACGTGAGGGGAAGTACTTTTTGGGTGGGACTGAAGGTGGGGGCTCTGTGCTTGACAGTACCTTTGCGAGGCTATTATAATCCTCTTTATTTCCATCCACGTCTGATAGGCTAGCCTTCTCATCCGGAAATGTTTCCCCAGCCTCTTCTGAATGAAACCAAAGACTCTCGGTGTTCATCTTGGTGGACTCCTTGTTTTCTAGCTCGGAGGGCTGTAGAAGCAGGCTTCTCCTCTCTAGCCTTAAACTCCTGACTGCGCCGGTCCTTACTGGTGAGCCAGGAGATCGTAAACCCCCTTTCCTGAGAGTTGATGGCGTTGCTGCATGAGGAAGAGGTGAAGGCATGAGCGGAGATGTTGAAAAACTCAGCTCTGGTAGAAAATCTGAAGCAGTAATCTCTTGAGACATGAGAGAATTATCTGGACCCCTGAGATGTCTTTGTGGAAGAGGTGGAGCAAGAGGGGATGTAGTAGATCGTCGCTTTAAAATGTCGGACCTCGATGGAGGACTAGTAGTGGTGATGGTGGGTAGGGTGTTAAGCGTGAGTGGGGGAATGACGGGGATGGCGGGGTTAGTAGTGCGGCGACGGCGGCTAGCAAGGGTGAATGAATCGGCAAGATTAGCGGACATAGAACGCCTAGGTCCATGAAGATATATGGAGCTTCCACCGGCAGTTAGTGCGGGGGTGGAGGATGAGGTTGTAGTTTGTGCAGTTTGCGGGCGTGCGGTAGCAAGTCGCTGAGACTGTCCACCTAATTCCTCATTTGGAATAGGCGGGGTGGAATGTCTAGAGCCCGCATGTGACTCTGGTGGGGTGGGTAACATAACGGGCTCATCCTTTAATAACGGTTTGGCGTTAGACTCTGATACTAGGTACAAGTACATACATGTAATTAGGAAGTGGGGGGGGGGGGGGTTTGTTACCCTGTTTGACTTTGGAGGTACAGGTGGTGGAGATGATGAGCGCCCAAATGACGGGCAGAATGAGGGTGAATAAAGCCCTGAAAACCTTCGTGGAGGCTTTACAGGTGGTTCTGGCTCAATAGAAACCATTTTCGAGATGCTATCGATGCGTGTGGGGATATATGAATTCTCCTTTAGGTCATTATGGCTGTTTGCTTTCCTTATTTTATCCGTCCCGAACTTCGTAAACTCCGTTTCTAACGAGCTCACGGATACCGGCGGTGATGGAGGCGGTGTTGGTAGAATATGAATACTCAAAGTTGGTGTTGAAAATGAAAGTAGACTCAACCTGAGATTCTGTGGATATCTTGGTAGAGGAGCAGGAGGGGGAGCAGGAGGGGTAGGAGGAATTGGAGTTTGGGTAGGCAAACGTCTTGGACTACTAGAATATACTTTAGCTACCCAGCCAGACATTCTACGTCCACCCTTAGCCAAGGATCTAGAAAGTGAATGACGTCTCTTATGCGCAGCACGGGTTGTGCCAGTACTAGCATCTTGGCGAGAAGCGAGTGAGGGACCGTGATTCAGCATGGGTAATTAGAGAACAAGGATAATGAAAATTCAATGCTTTGTGATATTGGCTATCGGTCTTCCCAGGAATTTTATATAGGCAGTTGGCTTCTAATGTGGCACTGCTGGGCTTCGATACCTGAATATGATTAAGCTTATGTTCTGATTGGTATTATCGGTAAAAAAATATCGTGGGTGTACTCACGTACTGGACTATATGTTGTCTCTCGTGTATCTGTGTAATCTAGCTGTGTTATTTATGTATGCTGTGTATCTGAGTGTTCCTGCACTTGACAAACAAAAAGATGTGCAAAAGGTCATCTAGAAAAAACCAGAGCCCCTCCGCCCCTAGATATACAAATAATTTTCCTCACTAAAAGTAACACAGGAATACTTCACTGTTCGCCGGCCGGTATTGGACAAGAATAAACATTGCCTACTCAGTGTGGCTCGCCGAGGTGCGTGGACATATACATCCCTGACCGGACTGGATTGGTGGACGTCGGTGATGGTTGTCGCAGCTGAGTGTGGCACAGCGATCACCAACCGCCAGCACAACTAAAACCCACATGTGAGTCCTTACCTAGGTGTAATTTCTATCATACATCCTATGAGTATTCTATAATCGAAACCGCCTTCACACCTGGGGCAAGGATATCCGCAGATCTGAAGATGTGGTTATCCGGCCCCTTATCATGGAAACCAGCCTTAGCCCAGGCCCGCCTAGGGTGCACCCTGTTTGCCTCAAACTGGGTCCGCGCCCCCGTACCGCGGCTACGTCTAAAACGTTAACCACTTCTTTGGGTTTCATCATTAATCCTCCCAGGCTGAAGCGTATGTGAGGTGCTTGAATTCGATTACTGACAGTCGATGATGTGCACTAGTTTCCCGAACGTCATGTCATCTCAGGGCGTGACACATCCAACGACAGATACCCGAGCAGTGCCTTAATGTGCGCTTACGCGAGTCTATTTTAGAAGGTGTTCCATTTGGATGCTTAGAAACGAAGCGTGGTTGGAGGAAGCTGAGTGTGCCCTGATATCGATATATACATGTAGTCTGAGATGATAGGCTAGGGCCAGGTTTCGAGAGAGGTCTTGGCAGAAAACACCGCACAAAAATATTTCCTAGAACTTACATGTAGTTAATGCGCTACCTTATACATACTCTGCCCCAAGAGGAAGCCTATGTTGCTTCTGTTTTACATTGGCTGTAAGTCTCATCCAGGAGGAATATTCTGTCGAACAGGTCAGCGAGAGGAATGGTAACGTAAGAAACGGGTATATACTTGATCTTTCTCCCTAATTTGTTAAACGAGCGTTGAGCTCTCGAGCTCACTCACGACCACCGGAGGGTAAATTTCCTTAGTCTTGATCAGTGAGAGTACGTGCAGTATTCCAGTACTCCGGCTGGTTCTCGCAGGCCTGGTGTAACGCCCAAGGACATCGGGGGTGGTGTTGAGAGCCTGCTCAGATTACTATACCAAAGATTTTTTTTTTGTTTAATTCATACTCGCATGCAGCCTCACGGCTATGGCGACGCACACTATACCAAAGATCCTCAGGGGCGAAGATTTTGAACGGTGTGAAAATTACACAGCTCGATCTCTAGGGCTAGGGAAAGTGGTATTCGCTCACGAGCTGGTTTATTTAATTAAGGGTGCACTAAATTATGGGTTGCAATTGGCCAATTAAGATGTTGACTGAGCTGAGTTGTTTTACCCGGAGATTCTTTAAACCAGTGGCCCGATGAAAAGACAAAAAATCCCAAGTCTATGAAGGATTGTAAACTAGGAGGGAGATACTGGACAGGCAAGCGATCATCTATCTGCACTCTGAAACAGAGCCATCGTATACTGGAAGCGGGGGGTTTATCCTTTATGTGTGTAAGGGCCCTTTCGGGAGTTCTGATATATAAAAACACCATTTTATGCAAAAAAAAACAGAAAAACAAAGGGAAGAAACAGCTAGCGACACCTAAACGGACCAAGCTAGAAATGGTGTTTGTGGAGCTTTTATTATTTCCTTTGTGTCGATGTATAAAATCGATAAGCTAGGCGAATAGATCTGCTAATGCTATATACCCTTCTGGGATAGGAGTTTTGCTGTTAAAACCCGCTAACTAGTTGAAGATCCATAAGTGAATGAATGCCTAGAAAATTTCTCCACAAATAGAGTCCATTTATATCAATACGGAATTTTTTCACCCCTAAAACGGCGTTTCAATAATTTCTTGAACGGGTCCCAAATTTGTATAAACTTGTATTGTAACTAATAGTACTGTGAAAACACACAATCGCCTCTAACATAGGCGCCCTGCTATCTAGTTGATAATTGATATGGATTGATAAAGAAGTTGTTCCTGTACGATTCTAAAATGATGTACATACATATCAGCAATTGCAACAGGGCTCCTGAGGATAGCGACTGAGAAATAGGACAGAAGGTAAGCTTACTCAAACAATGAACCGTATATCAATGCACTCATTTGATAGTATCTTGGAATGAGAGAAGCAGATTGTTGTCAATTATGATACTATTTGCAACTGGTAGGAGTGCTAGTGTTACCACCAGACATCACAACGTTTGCCTCAGAGATATCCAGCTCCAGAGTTAAAACATTATTCAATGCCAAGCGTACCGGGACACTCTGTTCCAATCTGAATCTCTCTTTCTTCAAGGCGTTTATCTTAGTTGAGAGTCTCTCCCGCTCAGAGATAAGGCCTTTCTCAATATTCGCGCCGGCATTTTTTCTCAAGGTCGCAGAAATTTGGTTGAATTGATTATGGGTTGAGGGCAACTCATCGTTCTTGATAATTCTGAGACGATTTGCGGTTTCTTCAATGGAAATGCGGATTTCGAGAACCCGTTGGCGAAGGAGGCCCATCTCTGCGGGAGTGGGGATGCGAATTTTGCGAGTCATTGTTGATGACTGTTGATGGTTGAGAAATAGCTTGTGAAAAAAAAAAAAAAAAAACTAAAACTATATACGTATAAGATATATCATATTAGCTCGTGAATGAAAATAGAAAATGGATGATTGGATCTCTTACCTACTTTTGGTTACTTAGTGAATGCGACGCAGAAATACTCTTTAGTTGTAATTGATAAAGGTTGTTGGGGATACTGGCTATGAGAGGGTAGGAAGGAGAAGAAGAGGAGAGCTAGGGCTCAACTGGATGTCTTATATATGAAGTTGCCCTGGTAACTACATGTACTTTCAACTAACACATGTGTTCTTGGCATGGCCTGGGATAATAGGTTGTATATACTGGAAGGTGTGCCTTATTTTTATTGTCGCTAAGATATTAAGAATGAAAGGTGTACTAGGTAGAAGCAATAGCCAAAGCTAGGTTAAGTACATGTATGTACTACTAGCAGTGGTAGGATGAAGGTGGGAATTAAAGTGCCAAAATAGTGGCACTCTTAAACCCACATCTCTCTTTCAAGACGGGGAACGAGATCGATAATCAAAGTGCACGTGTAGTGGTGCCCTTCTACAAATCAAATTTTGACTGTATGAGAACATATATCTGCGTGCATGTAACCCGCACTGGACGGTCTTAAAATATTTGGAGGTAGGAATTGGTGCAGGAAGAAAATTTGTAGTTTGGTCCATCAAGTCTTGATTAGTTTAAAAAGTCCAAGGGATTTCGATTTCCCAGAGTCATAATATCTAACACATACAGCTGCAGGGACTACGGCTTACCGAAGTAGATGTGAGAGAAATTGAAATACTGTACTATGTAGCAAATCTTTCCTCGGAGCTATGGAGCGTCGTCCATATGTTGAATGTTTTTTTTTTCTTTTTTTTTTTTCTTACAGAAAACACAATATCCACACTAAAACGTATACGTACACCATATTTTGTTGAAAAATCAAAGTAGAACCAGGAGAAATTCATTCAATTGTAGTCAAAATCTGATCTAGCGTAAGCCAGTACTGTGAGTTTCCTCTAGAGGGTACTAATAGTGCTAGCTACAATATGTAATTACAGATGAAAAAAAAAGAAAGAAAAAGAAAAAAAAAGAAATCCGTCAAAGTTGCAATTAACATATAGGGGGAACTTAAGACGAGGTTGAAGAATAGATCCAGCTAGTTTCTTCGATGGCATGAATTTGTGTATCAAATGTCTTTGGTCACATAAAACCACACCTCATTCGACGCTGGAGACTTGACCCGGCCCCCCGCAACATCGACATTTGCATCATTCTTTCTGGTGCATGTTTTTTGAAGGCGTTCCAGGCTTTTCCATGCAACCTCGCATTTCATTTTCACCTCTATAACACTCGTCCCGCAAATCATGACTTTAACCCCATCGGCACTTATGGTAAAGCCGCATCTATTTTTTGTACCATCCCCATCCTTCCCAGGCCAAGGAATGAAATCGCAATCTTCTGAGCTATGTTGCTTGATTGTCTCGATTATGGATAGCAGGCCGGTGATAGGGGGTGCCCCCTCAGCGGCGCTGCATTCAGCTGGAGATCGATATCGGATAGCATCAAGGAGAGCAAGAACATCGAGGTTATCTGGAATAGGGGTAGGCCCGGCAAGGGTGAAGAGAGGTTGTGTAAGTAAGGCTAAAGCAAAGAGTAGTTTTGTTGCATGCATTTTGTGAAGTTGATTTGTCGTGGTTCGAAGTGCTTAGTTTTGAGATTGGAAATGTAAGCCAGGAGTTTGTTTGTTATACGTCACAAGTCGGATAGGCACGGTACACTCTCTATATACTATTCCTGTCACTGAATTTGCATTCAACCAAGTACATATAAGTTGTAGGTTTTCAAGACCTCGGTCTGGCCTGCGGCCCATTCGTTATTCTGTTCTGTTACACTTGGCCCCCCCCCATCGAAGCATATAAGCTAGAAGGCCCTTGATTTATGTTTCCCTAGTTAGTTCTTAAGAGTTTGAAACTCATAAGAGGATTAGGCATTTTTCATGGTTGGCTGAGCGAATCAACGGTTTCTTTGTTCTAATACTACCTTGGTACGAACAACCTGGAGTCGAGTACGGCGCTCACTAACCTCTTGAAAGCCATGGAAATGGTATAAGCTAGCTAGAAAAAACTCCAGTGGCATCATAGTATAACCACAGTACCGCTATTAGATATTTTTACAGACGAGGTTCATATTGTAGCCTAGAGACCTGGGGGTTACATGTAATTATATCGGAACAAACATGAACGGCAAGAAGTTCACACAAAGTTGTTTGACTAGCGGAGCTTATAGAGGAAAAGTGGAATAACACCGAGGGCCTGGCTCATTCAGGAAAGGAGGCTGGAGAAAAAATTTCGTATGAAAGGCATAGTTTAAATTTAGAGATGTCGTCGAAGATAACGCGAAAAAGCAGATGAAAACGGTCATGATAAAACCCAAATATAAACATTCCCATTGGCCTGCGCTCCAGGGTGCCCGGAAGCTGCGGTTGAAGGTGATGTACCTAGTGTATCATACTTCGCCGACAGGAGTGTGAGCATGAAGAAGACTCCCGTGAATATAAATGAAAATGTTATCCCATCATGGTGATAGAGGATCTCCGGGGAGAGTAAGAAATTTAACAAAATGAATAGAAATATACCAAAGAAGGTGCAGAGGATATAGGTACTTGCTGATGGACGAATAGGATTGTTTTGCGGCCTCCCTGGGCTTGCGGGCTGGAAGTTGATGTTGTATTGGGGTGTCATAGCCGGGAAATCTAACTACATGTAATGTAGGACCTAAGTAGTGGATTTTGGTTTGATGATTCTTGGTATTTTGATCGTTTGCATATATATGGTATTATAATTTCTAGTGATAAGTAAAAAATTTTGAATCTAATCTGCCATGTTTTCATAAACTTACCCACTGCCCTGCGCGTTCTTATTTTAAACCCCAACTGTGTTTTAGGTTTCCGCCAGCTCGTTGCCTGAAATATTTGTTAGATGTGATCAACACGATCATAGCTCCACACCTATAGCTACTTAGTAGTTGAGCCGAAGTAAAAATTGGAGATCTAGATACACTGTGAAGCTAGTACGTTTGAGTAGTATTAATAATATACGATAAGAATGTAGAAGAAATAACTATATCGTCAGATAGATCGAAGGCTATAGATTAATAGCATAGAAATAACCCCTCTGGTTAATATATAATATCAAGCTTTCCCTTGACAACCAACGTGCAGGACGAACCGACCAATCAGGAGTCGACACATATTTCCCTCAACACCACGGTGTTGAGGGGGGTACCCCGCTTTCAGGGTTTTCCACCAATCAGAAAACGCCTTCCACAAAACTCTTTGGCTTCACCAGGAGTTACAGCGACAGAAGAATAGAAGAAGGAGCACAATTTCAACCAAACGGAAACATCTTACAGCCATGAGTATCCAGAAACTCATGGCCCCCCCACGCGGATATGCAAAATCACCACATCGAGCAAATTATGTTATTGAGAAACGAGCCCCCACCAAAGGGCCTAGGGAGAGAGAAAAGAGGCAGAAAGGCCCAGGTTTTGGAAAGAAGAAATTGAGAAGAGAAATAGACTGTCAAATTGAAGGGAGAAGAAAAGAGGGAGAAAGAGGAGAGACGATATATCGCGCCACGCCGCACACCGCCAACGCCACCGCAGTCGGAAGAGACAGATAAATCTGCGGGCCACTGCGTTAGAAATTATGGCACGGGCAGAATGTGAGTGATGAGACCGGAGTTGGAGGAAAGAAAGAAAAGGAAAGAAGAGATGGGTGAAATTGTCTGTTTTGTTTGTTTTGTTTGCGGGGAGTTACTTGCGCGGTGAATGATGAGGCTCGAGACAACGAGCGCGCCGTGTCGGTTAGTGTTGAGGAGGCTGAGACTGATGTTTTTCTGTTGTTTTTGCGGGGAGTTACTTGCGCGGCGAATGATGAGGCTCGAGACAACGAGTGCGCCGAGTTGGTTAGTGTTGAGGAGGTTGTGAAGGTGTTTTCCTTTTATTTTGTTTTTTGTAGTTGGCGGTGGAAGTTGCTAGCCTGCTGAATACCCTTTACTGGGCGTGGCCAGGGGCTGGCGGGGTAGTTCTGGGGGTTCGATATCGTTATAGCCTTTAGGCTGGATACGATCAATGATGTAAACAAAAAAAAATATATATATATATATAATATCTGAGATCCATGAACAATCACTCGACCGGTCGATGTGGCTAAGAGGGAGAGACTTTGTTTATTATTTATACTTTAAAGAGGGCCAGTAGGCGATTTATTTTGTCTGTACATGTAGTCAATTCATTAAAAGGAACAGGGTTCGTCGACCGGGACAATGAAGTGTTCGGTAGTATGTAGGTACTATATATAGTGAAACACGTGTCCGCCAATAGGAACTGGTGTTTATAGATTTTATGTACCAACCAGCAGAAAGGGCTAGAGCCTAAAGCTTTTCACGCCGGAGGATATGGTCAGTGCCTAAACAAGCTATAACTTAGTATACAGCCGTTCCTTCCACTTCTAGTGTTGTAGCTGTGGTCTCGTACTTGGTTACCTTTGTCACCCATGCCCAGCAATATGTATGTAGATCGAGTACGTATCACTATAAGAAACGTCAACTAAAAGCTAGAGGCTATATACATGTAGTCTCCGCTTTTTATAGCAAATCACCTAAATTTCCTAATTTTTGGTGTAGAGTCCTTATAGTATACTCTGTGTGCTTTTTCCTCCAGCAAGATTTTTCTTGTGGGGTTATAGCGAGGTGAGCTGTATCTATTTAATATGACCGAGTTCAAAATTTTAGGAATGGCTTGAGGTTGGATTGGGGTCTAGAAGGGCCGCTCTAGGACTTGAGGGGGCGGCTGTTTGTCAACCATGTCCGGACGTTCATATGGCTGATTTTTAATTTGTCCACGCTTTATATATCAGTTGCCTTTCATGGTCGACCCCATAGCCCATGACATCTTAATTCATCAACTTAGAACAGGTAACAATCAAGAGTGTGGTTATGTTAATGGAGAATGAGCCTGGTAATAACATCTATTCGTTGCTTACAAGCACATTTAATTCTACACATGAAAATCAGATACAAACATTAAATACGAGTTTAACACCAATACCTATCTCGAACACAGAAAATCTATGAGGTAGACCCGACCACCGCATTAAAGTTGACAATCCCGCTGGACGGGCAACTATTTGTAATTTGCGCTGGCCCCTTCGCAGTCTTTCCGTTGATCTTGACCACAACATCGCCGGTCCTTCCTGAAAATGGTAGTTCCACCAGCTTGACACCTTTATCCACCGAGAAAGTTTTCCCTTGGCCACCAATCGTCACCTCCACCGTCGTTGCTTTGTTACTTGCAGTGACAACAAACACGCTATCTCTAACACAGTTGACTGCCGAGCCACCCGTACCGGCGTTACCACAGGTCGTGGAGCCGTCACCGCAGACGGCCTTGGGTGTGGTACGATACCAAAACATAGCACCTTCAGTCGGGACAGGGATATCGCGAGTACCGGTTTTGTAGGCCTTGATATAGTACGGGAGAATAAAGCGCCAGGCATCGTGGGGCATGTTATTAACATAGACATCGCCGCCGGTCGGGATTCCCTGGCTGCGTATGGGGCCGATGTAGTGAGATTCGCCATAGTCATTCCAGGTGATAATCTAGGGACCAGCGGTTAGACGTAATGAACTGAGTTTAGTGATACATAAATATAAGATCTTACCTCGACATATTGCGGGAGAATATCAATCACGGACTCCCAACGGTCGAACCACAGGGTGTCTGAGTCCCAATTCCAGTTCTTACCGTATACCCTGGTATAAAACCATGGCGAAACAGCCATCATGTACGGCTTTCCATTGATCGCACTGATCCACTGCTTATCCGAATCAGTTGTTTTTTTTGCCGGAGAGGTACCAAGTGGCCATGCGTCCCACACAACTACATACCAAGGATTAGAACAAGTTACTGGATTCGAATTCAAAATATATGATATACTCACAAGCACCATCGACAACGTCTAAGTGGGTAGCAAATGTTTGTGGTCCCATCGAAGCCCAGTCTGGCACTAAAAACAATTGTCCAGTACTCGACTCGACATCGTTCCATTGAGACACAAAGTTTGTGCCCTCGAATGTCGAAACCAGGGGCCTTCCTTTGACCTTGAATTGCGCAGAGCTGTCTTTGTGGGCGTTGATGAACTGCGCGACTTTAGCTACATCCCATGTTCCGCAACAGAGCTATCAATCGGTTTTCGTTAGCATTATTTGGAACCCGCCGAGAACTCTTAGAGTGCCTCACCATGTCAAATGAGATGAACAACTTGAAATTGTTTGCTTCGGCGGCTTTGTAAGCCAAAGCAAGCTGTTCTTCACCATAGGAGTCGTTAGGGCCCGCATTAAGGGCAAAACCATCAATAGAGGCGGCTTTGGCGAGTTGAATATCTCTGTTCCAGTCATCGATGGTTTGTCCGTAGGTATTTCCCACCTAAAGCAGTTAGATTTGATACTTAAACGTTGATATTGGTTAGCTGAATTACCATGTAATGCGCAAAGACCTCCCGCTCTGCCATTGCTGACATGGTAGAGAGAGCGAGAGTAACAAGGAGTGAAGAGATCGAACGCATGGTGAAAAAAAAAAAGCCTTTCTATGACGGTGTCTTTCGAAAGTAACAAGTAAGTTCCAGTGCCAACATAAGATGCCGAAGCGAGGATGGGGTTTAAATAAGAATCAATTGACTTGCAGTACGTACTAATATCAGCCCCCCATATCAGGGATTGGGTTGTTCGGCCGTCAGACACTTGATGTACCTACATACATGTATATGTAGGTATTCCTCTTCAACAGGAGTTAACTGGATACAGTGCTCAGGGACCGTTACGTGGGGCGAAGTAGGAAAGGGGGCATTCGAGAAGGACTAAGTTGGGATGGGTGCATACGCTATATTTTTTTTTTTTTAATACGCTAGTACCTCTAAGTTTTATTATTGCGGCGTACCTGGGCTAGTTCCAACCACAACAACAACAACAAGAATAGAACACTGAATATCACGGTTGTCAATCACCTAGTAAGCACCAATCCCGAGTCTATTAAGCACATCTACCCGTACCTGAAAATCCGTTAGTAATCAGAGTTTCTTTTTCCGTAAGCTCGGCTACATGTATTGTATTTTAATGCGTGTTTAGGTACTATGTAGGTACATGAATCATGTAATTATGCGGTAGCACAACCAAGAGCCACTATTAGAAGCACCGGGATATATCCCCTTTTATCTCTGATAACTTTATAACGCCGGATGTGCCACTGGCACCTGCGCAGAGCCTCTTCAAAGGGGTGGATAGCATGTATAATACTATGTACCTATTGTAGAAGTAGAGTACTTACTGCAAGTCAGTGCCTGTGTATCCATCGAACTGGTACCGAGCGAGGGATGATCATGAACCCTACAATACAATATTGAAATAATGGCAACTCAGATGAAAATGTAGTAGCCTTCCTAATAGCTAAGATTGCCAGGTTTAACATATCTTTACATGAGGACTAAAGTTACATGTACCCTAGGTACAGTATGTTGTGGTGCAGCTGTATATCGTTCCCTGATACAGTGTATGCAGTCGCCGAGTTTCTTGGCGCTGCATAGCCGATACTCATTGTTGCGCTTAAAATAAGTCTGTGAGCTGTAGAGTAGATGTATGTATTCCTGGGGGTGTGATTATCCTGGGCTATGACTACATGTAACTCCTCATAAATATGAAAACCAAATTCAACAAACACTGGACCTTGACAATTAAAAAACCATTCTCCATATTCTTGCCCATCTGTTCCTAGGGATTTCATTGGGTGACATTAGTCATACCCCCCCCCCCCCCCGGTTTAACCACACCCCTAAGAGTTCGTCTCCTATAGACTCTCCAGCACTTCGCGGTGAGTGTGTGAACTACTAAGGCTCAGCCGTGCGGCCGCTCAAGCCTGTAGGGGCCGTGGCCGGTAGAATTATAAGCAGATCACAATCACCACTACCTTGCCAAAGAGCTGCAGAGGTGGGTTATGCTTAATACACCAGGTAGGCAGAACTTAACCCATACTATTGCTGGTTAACTGCCTGTATGCATGGCATACAATTGCATCTAACCAGTCAGGATAGTAACCTTCCTATTCTGCATAGGAACGCCATTTCATCAAGGCGGGGAGTGAAATTCCCGGACTATTTCTCCCAAATTATTTACCGGGTTTGCCGGGGTTCGTGTGACAGTTTCATTGTAACTATCAGATGCTGGCGACCCCCAAGTCCAAAGACAGGCATGGTCTTACCATGGGCCGCTACTACCCTCGATAGCCTGATCCAAGACCAACCGAGTGGAAATAATACAGGGTCAGGGTTTCCATTAATACGATAAGTCATTCCTAATGGATTTTAAGGACCCTAGCCATGATGCCAAAGATATCTTCCCTCTGGACCAAATTTGATTTTGGGAGCATACATGAGGTAGAAACTAAATTCGACTCTCTTAAGGAAGAGAAGACATACTGCGATGATGGAAGTTCCAGTCGTGGTCCCCTAGAGTTTTAAAGTTTCTCCGCAGTTCAGGCTTATGCCTACCATTTTTTGCCTTGGTTAAACCATGAATTCCTCAATCCTGAACTGGCGGACGAACTCTTCCGATGGCTTTTTTGAAAGCATATCGACAAACCTGACGGCCCATGATGCAGGGCCCGCGGGTTTCGGCTCGGTGTTTGCTGCGTGCTCAGCGGAAAGATTGAAGAATGATACTGCAGCAACGGCTGCAAGTACATTCTCGTGCTCACCCTGAGAACTCCAGAGGGTTGCCGCGATGGCTGACGAGAGAACACAACCAATCTTTACTCCAGCTATATGTTAGACGAGGACGGTGCTAAGGGCGGGAGCCTTACACCGGTAACCATGGTCTGAATAGGATCTCCATTTCGTAGCAGGAAAGTCCTTTCCCCATCAGATATAATATCCGTTGGTCCGGTCATGACAATAATACCTACACCTTATGTCAGAAACATCCATACACACGGATCCGGATCCACGCTATACATGTGCTTTTTTTCGCGAGCTTTGAAGCAATAACTGCCAACTCCCTCTCCCTCTGACTTCCACTCTTAGTACCTGCACCATCGACACCCCTCATTGCAACATCTTCGCCAGCGAGAGTAAGGATTTCCCCTTCATTCCCCTTGATAATAAATTGCGAGGTTCTTCCATCATTACTGCCATAATTTTGTATAGCCCTCGCAAAGTTCCTTCTTGACTCCGTGGCACCGGCTCCAACAGGGTCGAAGATAATATAGTTGTTCTGGCTCCTATGGGCATTTATCGCGTTCTTAAAAAGGTCTGTTGTAGTCTTATCGCCGAGGAAGGTTCCCATGTTGAGGACGAGTGAGATATTGTCCGAGAGGGAAGCGAGGTCATTAAATTCAGACTGGTTCTCAGACATTATTGGAGAGGCGCCAATGGCAAGAGTGACATTTGCGTGTAGTGTCTTCGAGACATTGTTGGTGATGTGGTGGATAAGAGGAGTATTCTTCCGGTATGTTTGAAGCAATCGTAGAAGATCTGATGTGAGATCTAGGTTCTGAGGCGCTTCGTATACAGTTGGAAAGTCGATGAGGGATCTGAAGTTCAGGCAGGTCTCTTTAGGCTCTGGGGACGTCATAATTGCAGACACGATGGCCAGGCCATTGAGCGGTATTACGGAAGAAAAACGAGATCTAGAGGCATTCATAACAGCAGCTGCATTTTGACTATTTATACCGCCAATAGCACAGCATGGAAGGTTTCCTGGTATATTTGTGAGTAGATCCCTCAGCCCCTCGAGCCCGAGAGGTGCGTTATGGTCTGGCTTGGTGGGGGTTGCATAGACGGGCCCGACACCCAGGTATGTTGGGCCTGCCACAAGAGCTTTTGAGAGCTGTTCTTTGTTGGAGACCGAAAGCCCGATAATTGCGTCGGGCCCGAGTATCTTGCGGGCCGTTTGATAGTCTGTAAGCACGGACTAGAAGTTAGTTATACATATCCTACAATGCGACGAGGTAGCAAGATCAATGGGCAACCCCACCCATATCGTCCCAACCAATATGAACACCCTCGCACCCCACGGCGAGTGCTACATCGACACGGTCATTGATGAGAAGTGGCACGGCGTGCTCTTTGGTGACGGCATAGACCTGCTTTCCTAGAGCAATGAATTCGGCGGTAGACATTTTCTTCTCGCGCAGTTGCACGATTGTCACACCGCCTTCAATGCAAGCGCGGACATGCTCTGGAAGAGTTGTTCCTGGAGGAAGGAGCGAAGAATCGGTGACAAGGTAGAGGGTTAAGTTTGGGCGTGGTGGGGCCATCTTTGTTCGATGGCTGGAGGTGGTGGTTGTTAAGAAAAGGTGAGGGAGAGCTTGGAAATCCACCCAGAATTAATTATGAACTGCATCCCGGTCCCTCCATCACTGTTAGTCAATTATCCCTGCACGGATAAACCTCATCGCTAGTACTCATCCCCGCATAATAACCCTAACCCAGAAAATGTCAGGGATCCATTGGCCCCGCTAATACTAAACAACTGTAAGTGCTGTGGATATAAAACATTTCATCACCCACAAATATGTCAGCAGAAGCCATGCCCCCGAGAGTATTATCAATTGCTGGCTCGGACCCGTCAGGTGGTGCAGGGATCGAAGCCGATATCAAAGTGATCACAGCACATGGGTGCTATGCGATGACTGCCATCACGGCACTGACGGCGCAGAACACCTGCGGCATTCGTGGGGTGCATGTGGTACCACCTGAGTTTCTAAGGTCCAGTTTGGAGACTGTGCTGGAAGATATAGGCGTGGATGTGGTTAAGACAGGTTAGTGAGAATTTGTGAAGAAGTCTAGAGGACGAGTGAGGAACTATGCTTGGGGAATCAAGTTAATTATGAGCAGGTATGTTGGCAGGGGAGGAGACAGTGAAGGTTGTGGCAGAAGTACTAAGGAAGTATAAATTGGACAGGACGGTCATTGATCCTGTATGTTGCCCACTTATTTATAACCCGAGAGCTCAACTAACTAACGAAACCCTCTTCCCTAGGTGATGGTCTCCACCTCCGGCTCAGAGCTCCTCCCCGCCTCTGCCGTCACAGCATTCATACAGAATATCTTCCCGCACACCTTCCTCCTCACGCCTAACATCCCAGAAGCCAAACTTCTCCTCTCCAGTCTCAACATCTCTGTCGGCGCTATCACCTCTGTCGAGACCGTCATCGAGATCGCAAAGGCATTACAAGCCCAAGGGCCCAAGAACGTCCTGCTGAAGGGCGGGCACATTCCTTTCCGAAAGATCGGGACTAAGTACTATATTGCCGAGAAGGAAGAGGAGAAAGAAGTTGTGGTAGATGTGTTGGTGGTTGAAGAGGGTAAGGCGGTATGTGTTGAGAGCCCGTATATGAACAGTAGGAATACGCATGGGACGGGGTGCTCTCTGGCTTGTATGAGCGCACCTTCTTTGTGCTTCTAGGTAGGTTCTTACTGAGGATTTCTTCGCAGCATCGATTGCAGCGAATCTAGCAAAAGGTTTCACGCTAGAGGACGCTGTTCGTGCGGCGTGTAATTACATATCAGCGGCCATTAAGACGTCGTTTTCGGGAGTTGGGAAGGGGCATGGTCCAATTAACCATCTGCACAGTAATTACGCCCTACCATTTGCACCGTATGTACCCCTGCCCAATTACCACTCCTATTTATTAATAATTTGAATGGGATTCAGAGGGCACTTCGTGGACTATCTACTCAATCACCCCAAGGTCAAGAGACACTGGTACAACTACACGCACCACGACTTTGTAAATCAGCTGGGCGAAGGGATATTGGATAGGGAGTCCTTCAAACATTACTTGATGCAGGATTATTTGTTTCTTGTGAGTGAGTCCTTTTCCTATTTCACTGGCAGTTTCAGATATCTTTTTTTTTCAGTCACATTGGGAACGTGGGTAGTGATTTTGTTCTCATTACCACTGGTACTACATGCGGCCAATATAAGATACGGAACGGCTGGGATGGCACAAGAAATACCGAGGTTCTTTTAGTGTTTGATATGAAGTATAGCACGAGGGGTTGCACCATATTGGACCGTGAACGGTCCCTGGATATCCCCTGCAGCTCAATTGAAACTGGAATTGCATTGATAATTTCCTTTTTTTTCCTCAAGATGTTTCGGGGGTGTATTGGGTTTGCATATGAATTGACATCATATCACTCAATCCACCCCGCCATTACCCCGCCAACCCCTCAATCCACCCCGCCATTACCCCGCTAACCCCTCCAGATCCAATTCGCCCGCGCCAACGCTCTTGCCGGCTACAAAGGCACCACCATCAGCGATCTGTCCAAAGCAGCTACCATTATCCATTACGTCGAGCGCGAGATGACGCTCCATACCACCTACTGTGCTAGCTTCGGCGTCACACAGTCGCAAATGGACTCCGCCACGGAGTCCCAAGCTTGCACGGCCTATACTCGCTACGTTCTTGACATCGGGCAGACGCAGGATTACTTTGCGCTACAGGTCGCCATGGCCCCCTGTCTTCTTGGCTACCGTCATGTCGCGGTGCGCCTAGAGAAGGAGTATGCTTCTAGCGCCCAGGGGAATATCTACTGGAAGTGGGTACAGAGTTATGCCGGCGAGGACTACGGCGGTGCGTACCACAAGGGGAGAGGTAAGTTTCATATCCTGTTCATATTGTGCTGTTTCGAATTATAATTGCCATTGAGTACTAAGAGGGGACGTATGCTGGCAGAATTACTGGAGAAATACGCGGTAAAGCAAAGTGCCGGCAGGATAGAAGAGCTGGTTGAGGTGTTTGCAAAAGCTACCACGGTATGTGCCTTGTTCGTCCCAATTAATGAACTAAAAAAGCCTGGTTCATCCGATGTTTAATAGCCCTAACCCTGGGCCTTGAATGGTGGCCCCTTTCTTTGTTGAATTCATTAATTGCATATCGCGGCTGATACTGGTGAGCACACAGCTCGAGGAGGCATTCTGGGCCATGGGGTTAGAAAGGAAGTAGTAAGGAGGTAATGGGGGTCAGAGTTCAGTTGAAGCCAACGTTGATATTAGATGTCAAGAAATTGTGGGGTACCAGCGTTTCACGTCAAAAGTGCACAAAAAACAAGAACACTTCTATCTGCCAAGACGTTCCAGGTTGTGCCTAATCTGCATTCTTGTGCAACGCTCCACAATATCTGATCGCTAATAATGAGGTCTTGAAACAATGACGCGAGAAGGAATGGTGTAGGGAGTGACGTTTTGCAAGGCTGGCCTTTTCTTGAGAAATTGAAAATGGGTGTTCACTGGAAAATATGTCATTGTATGGGGAGGTCTTGGTAGAATCTGAGCAGTCTTTGAAGACCACATCTCAACACCAAGAAGAGAGTGTTTTGTTTTGCATATTCATGCACTTCCCACAAGGAGTCGTAGTTGGGGGCTGAGCGGTTCATTTTTTGATTTTCTTAGAGAAAATTTTTCAGTCTTTTAGTACACATAAGATATAGCAACGTCTTCGCCTCATGCAAAGCCAAGAAGAGAAAAAAAAACAAAGAAAATATTTCAAATCCCCTCTGTACGTATCTACACGGAACCTATAATCACCGACACAAATGTCTCAAAACCCCCTCACGGAACCACAATACTGGGCCGATCCAGATCATGGTGTTGCTATATATACAGGGGCAGGTATATAAGATGAACCCGAACATCGGGTGTTGTGATAATAGCCGATAGAACGCGTACGAGTGAGATATTGTGATTACATGTATGCGCGTGCCACATGTCTAGGCTGCGCACTCATCGAATCGGTAAATACATGGACATACGTCAACGCGGCACCAATGAATAGACTGAGACATGCACAACTCGTTTATAATCAAGTTGGCGCGGCGCGCATCTTTTTTTTTCCTTTCTCTTCTGTGCGAACTTTGATGTTTGCAGTTATATCGTCACCACAGGCCTATAGTTTGCGGTATAGGTTATATATATGTACTTACATATAGACTATAAGCTATGAAATCGATCAATTACATATAAGTACACAATGAGGCAGCGCAGGTTTATATACGGGCGGGTATGTGCACGTCCACCGGTGACATTTTAATGTTAGGGTGTTAGGCAGCTGATACGATTTTTTTTTTAAAAAACAAAGATCATGATCGCCAATGGAACAGTTCTGGCCCACCATCGGTTTATTAGCGGGTCGTCCCGGAAGGATCGAAGTCGATATATGATATATGAACATACATGCACTTATGTATATACTTGCTTCGTATATGCAGAAGGTACATGTATAACTCAAAGTCGATACATACATGTAAGTACATGTACATGTACACATGTAGGTGAGATTAATTAGACACATCACATCAGAGAAGAGCCCCTAAAGTCCCCCGCCCCCCCTCCCCAAATTATGGCCTCAAGATGCAAAATACCCCCCCTCCCTCTCTGTGATCTGCCTGTAGAAGTACTGCCTACATGTATATACATGTATATATACTTGATAAGCACTGCCTTTCGGCAATTGAGCAATTACCTGAACGAAAGGGGGGGAGAGAAAAGAAAAAAGGAAAAGAAAAGAAAAGAAAAGAAAATTGACAGCAGTATATACATTTTACCCAGCTACTAATCACATATATTTATGTTGTATGTACCTTACTTGCTGCAACAATACTAAAGTTGTTTCCTCCGCCACCACTTTTGTGTTGCAACGTTTTCTCGAACTAGGTTTGGCAGAATCCTATAGTCGCTTTCGAAAAGCTGTGGAATAAGCCAGGGCAGTCTGTTGCAACGAACTATCGGTAGGGTACAGGACTATCGCCTGGCAAGTCGCGAATTTGACAATTTGATCTTTCCATGCGATAGTCCTGTACCCTATCGATAGTCCGTTGCAATAGACCATTTTTACACACTACCCCAACCAACCCTGCCTTAATCCACAGGTTTTCGAAAGCGACTGTAGTACAACAGCACTTTGGAAGACGGCACAAATTCCATCTAACAACTATTAAAATCGACAGCCTCATGATCAACCCCCACCCCCTTTTTTCCCCCAAGAGAGCAAGAGTTCATCCGTTCTTTCTCTCTCCTCATTAAGAAGTTTTAGTACCTTCTAACTTCGAGGCTTCGCACCCCAGGCCGAACGAGGCAAGGGTAAACAGCAAATTTCAGTCGACAGTTAATTGCAAATATACTAATACTGTAAGTGGAGATTAATACGAACTTAGGTAAGTAAAGATATATCTTATTGATAACTCAGAGGTGTATCATGGTTTGATATGGCTAGGTTTATACTGCGCGTGAATACGCATGCGCAGTGGTGGTGATTAGTACGTGTTAAACATTGCGGATTTCGAAGAGTTCTCAGGAGTGTTCTAACGGTTTTTAGGAGATAAGGCAGGTCTAAGGTTTAATATGTGCGCGGTCCCGATTCCAGGACTTGGGCTGGCTAGATGTTCGGGGTTGGTCTCAAAGTCTAACGTTGTGCGTTGTAATTGATCTAGACTACGGTACGTGATCCCAGGCCCAGGGAGATCAGCAACAATATTACCTTGCGCCAGCTTTCGGCGTCCGGCCTACGACGTACCACAGTTACATGGTATATTGGACCCAGAGATATCGCGGGATACGCTCAGGGAAAACCACGAGTCGGGTAACAAGTACACTAATGCTTATTACGGTGAACAGGCACGAGAGGCTAAGGATGGAATAATATTCGTCATCCATCAACATACAATACTCCAATGGCCGGAATCTCAATTTATAAGATTCATACCAAGGGATTGTGGGCTTCAGGGATTTAGGGCGTGATCCCTCAAAGCTGTGTAGGTGATATATCGTAGGTTGCTCGACCAGCGAAGTAGATCATGGGTTTAGGGCTTACTATGTCCTTGGTAAATATAATCGATATCCTTAATAGTCACCTGATATACTGGAGACTTTAGCTATTTGTGCGGCCAGTTGGGGAATACGGGTGTCGACTGAAGATCTAAGTGGGGTTCTCGGAATTCATTGAATTATTAGCTAAATGGTGATATGGTCTTTAGCTTTAAAGCTTATACACAGGGTCTAGGAGAAGCCTTGAACTATTATCAATGCCGATTCGACGTTGCGAAAGCTCAACCGGAGCTGAGTTGGGATGTTGAATAATATCAGGAAAATATTGCCGAACTTCTGCTCTGCTGCTTAGCTGAATAATTAATTTTCCCCCATTCATGGATTAGATCTCGGCAAACTATTCAGGGGAAATGGTGCGTAGAGTTCTATGGCCATTGTTCAAGGCATTTGGAGCTTCGATTACTGCCGCTCCGTCACTCCAAATTCCGGGTTTTTGGTAGAATCTATTTCCGATATTTCAGGCTGGACCTCTGGGCGGAGGAAGTCGGGGACCAGGCCAAGCAAGCCTTGGGCTCTCAGTCACGTTTTGTAGTATTCTGAGGCTGGCTGAATGCTAGAAATTTTGGGGGGATTATACCATACCAGATGGAGGAACTTGAGGTCTTCGATCGTGAAGACTTGGGGGACTTGAGCACCAATTCTGATTCGATTAAGCTTGAACGGAGGTAACATCGAATGTGAATTGGAGACTTGCGCCGCATGCTACCAGCAACCTGAATAGCCGAGCGGTGAGGTGAAGGTTCACCTACACCATTGTCTGATAGAGAGTTGGGGGGAATCTTAATACCTCATGATCATCATCTATGGGGTTTTGGACGCCTTCTGCTTGCCTGGGTCACAGGGGGGGGGGGGGGGGGGTTGAGCACTCAAAAAACATAGGCTTATGACCGGGACCTCGATATTTCACCCCATGGAGCCCCGCATAGAGGCATAATCAGTTGTTACCATGTCTTGTTGAAAAGACTCCTGCTGCCTTGTATTTTTTCGGTCATGAGCAACATCTACACTGCTATTGTCTCGATCGATACGGCTCTCGAAAGCTAGGCTAAGAGAAGTTATAAATCAACTAGAGATCACAGTTATGGGTGCGAAGGGGCGACGTTGCAACAAAGACTGGAGACCTAATGTTATCGCACTGGTCAAGTAGCCTTGGGTCGAATGCATGGGACTACTAGCAAGTGTTAGCGAAGAAGTCTTTGGCCACGTCGCGGCCCAGGATCAAGCCCAGATAAGTTTTAATCTGTCATGCAGACAAGGCTTACAACTAAGGAACCGTCGGGTCATTATACTCTTGCCCAACTGGAGGTTTACCTGTGTCCTTTACAATGGTGCCCCGACTAAACATGGAGTAGCAAAGAGATTGTAGTTCTTGTCGCAACTGAGCCGGCATTGTTAAGCGCAGCATTCATAATTCTTCTCCGGTTGGGAGGGGTGGAGCGGGTCTGCTTTACAACATGGGATCAGGTCAATTCTCTCGTCTACTGCTACAATTCCATATGGGGATAACACCTGAGCGTGGGGATGGTGTACATACTGGATGAGATCTTTTGAAGAGGTGTCTTCTCCGGTCTAAATATCCACTGAGTTGTAGGTGAAAAACTGTAGGTTCTACCCTCGAACAATAAAAAATATGAGCACAATGTTCATAGACAGGATCAATGTTGTGGAACTTTAAGAGCTTTAAACGTGTCAAAATAAATCTTTTGCAACCACCAGAAGAGCCCATATTATTACCTTATCAGCTTAACTCGATGGCTGTCCAACGCATGCGCATGTCAATTGGCAGGAGGGAAGAAAACTACCACCGCTCTACGTGCCGATAATTGAAAGAAACTGTATACGTTTGAAAGTGATTCTCACTGGTTTTACCGACAGGCTCAGTATCTGTATAGCGCTAACAAAAATTCCTTCCCACGGCTTTTGTCAAAGCCTGAGTAATACTCTACGGGATGGAGACAACAAATCTTTGGTGTTTCAGTTATAACGACTCAGTAACTCGACATATCACATAAGAGTATTAAGGCGGATTTGAATGAAGCCAGTTCTCTACTTCGATCATCTGATTGGTAGGCTCTGGGGATCGGGAAATGGAACTAGCTCCATTTACAAAGTCTCTATAGCTGTAGCGAGCTGCCAACGGATGGACGGTTCGGGCCGCGAGCCAGCCTATTCGGCGACATGTAGATCTAGAGGCGATTACTGTGGGTGGTTGGAATACGCCCATGACAGCAGCCCTTCTGTCTCTGTGATCAGTCTAGAGATGGTAATGCTTTTGGTTTTATATTCTCCCGGAACCTGGAGAGTATGTTCTATGAAGCTAAACATCTAGTTCAAAATGAACCCCTTTAGGGGGGGGGGGGGTGGTTATATGTTTGAAAAGCTAATAATACTATAGTAGTTAACTTGACGCTTCAAATTTTAATCTCCATGATAATACATGTAGTTATAGAGAATGGTAGTTGTTTTCAGCCTTGTAAAGTACATCGCACTAGGCGGGGTGCATGAAAATCTTGAGTTGTCACTGTTACCTTACCAGTAGTTGATAACACCAGACGTTTATCAAGTTCAAATTAGCACACAAAGCCTGCGTCACGCACCATTGCTAGCTTCATATATAAATTATCAACAAATTAGAGTGCTCTTTATGAAACTGTGACAGCTAGTTTACCCCAGACTCTTCAAACTACATACATGTACGTACATGTACATGCAGACTCCTGGTGAGGCTCATACATTTTCTGGGGTTAAGCGCCGTCTACAGCGCAACGATTTGTTTCGTAGGGCGGGGTCCAGAGTCATTAAATACTATGTAATTGGAAACAAAGCTACATGTACAACACATCAGCTATACTCTAATCGCGTGAACAACATTGCCATAGAGTTCAGCTTTCTTTATGCATTTTCATCACTCACCTCAACGAAATCAGCTCGAGTCATCGAAACAAGTACTACAAAGCAGTTGTAGTATCAGGGGGGGGGGGGGGGGGCAGATACTTATCTATGTAGTACTGGCTAGCTGATCATGAGCTATAAGGACTCATGCTCAGCTTGTCAGGTACCAGCGCTGGATCAACTCCATGACGTTCTTTAAGGCTAATGCTTATCTGACAGCTACATGTAGCCTCGAGATGGGGGTCCGTGCGTCCGAACATTTTTTATGCAGGTACGCCCAACTTTTGACATATTTTAAACAACTAGCTGTAGCAATAATATTTTAACTGCAATAAAAGATGACATAAGACTACACACGCAGCTACCAATAATCTACTTTCAAGTGTACCGTTTAAATTAGCGCTAGAAATTACATGTTAGCAGAATGCATATGCACGCAGTGGGGTGCGTTACAAACCTCCTGTTTTGAACTGTAGGGCATTAGTTTTAAGGACCCTTGGTACGTGATTCGCTAAAATTAATTAATAGAGACGTATATATACCCTGGGATTCAGCTAGCTACTATTAGTAGCCACAAGTGTTAATAAAAACGTTTCTACATGTACATTAACTCATGGTCAATCCCATGTACGTGGTATGCAATATGGTACCTACATAATGCATAATGTCAAGATTCATATAAACCATACACATGTAGCTATAGGGGTACTGTGACCACAACTACATACACGTATGTACTCCTGGTATGAGGTGTATAAGGTGCTAGCTGCCTCCTTTTTGACGCTAGCGCTTGCTGCTGTACATGTACCTACATCATTGATGTTTCTACTAGCTGTACGTAACTCTGGGGGTTTCTAAGCCTCAAAGTACATGTATTCACCACCCTGATGGAAAAATAGATTTACATAACGTAGATGACTATATTTTAGCTAGCAATTACTACATGTGGAGACATACGTACTTACTTTACGGGGCAGTGATCCTAGTAGGCCTGATACCAAAACCAATTTAAGGAGCGCTCTACGTACTACTACGGTGTTAGGGGTAATTAAGTCTGCAGACAGTGTCTACCGTTGCAACCACGGAGAAGCACCGAAACATTCCGATCATATATAGACTAGACAGGCCTCTAACTCCCCCCTGCTACTGCTACATAGATACGTTCATGTATAACTAAGGAAACAGAATGACCCCCCCCCCCCCCTCCCCCCCCTCTCTCTAGTAATGAGCCTCCTACAAAATAAAATAAGATAAAATAAAAATAAAATGCATATGACTCAGAAAAAGCGTAGCTACCTTAGACCCAGACTCGAGCAGCTGTCATTCACCGAGAAAGAAGATCTATTAGGTCGAGGGTGATTGATTGTGCACTGGGGAATTTCAATCTGATTATCAGAATAAGGTCATTATGTACATGTAGTTGATCGGAATTAACGAGGCTGAATTGAAGCTACTACCATGCATATGGAGCCATGCATATCTACTGGCTGCGCACAGATATTGGATAAACATGTAGTGTGACTTATATGTAGTGGACCCTGGGCCTAGTGATCTCGTGAGTGATCGAGGTCCAATACCCCCCCAAAGACTGAGTTATAGCTACATGTATGTGGCCGGAAGACAATTAAATACCATATCGAACCTTATACATTAGTAGTATGAAACCCGATTGAGGCCGGCCTTGTTCGCAAAGCTATATACATGTATTCGATAACTATGGGTAAAGCAACGTTAGCTACATGTATGTTTTGTGCGCGCATGAGAGAAAAGAAGGGGGAAAACAAAGATCATGGTGGTGGACTCAAGACAAAGACGTATTTTACAAGGCTACCCGTGCCAAGTTGCTGTTGCCTAGCGAATTTGTGAGTGATAGTGCATATTGGTAACACAGCATCACGTTTTGGGTCATATCTGCAAGCAGCACCTGTGCAGCAGTGGACATATTGCAATCTCTTGTTTAGGAATATCCGATATTCCTTAAATGTATATAAAGCACCGATGTCCTTCAGTACCAGAATCATCATCTACAGAACAGAACAAAAAACCATATACCTAGTCTGAGAGCTTTTACAACGATACCTACATATCTATATATATACAAATTCCGAAACCCCCCCCACCCCCCCACTCGACTACAATTAATCCGCACCGACTATATATAAGCTTATAGCTCATGGGGGCCGTGTGCATGTGCTGAGCTTCGAACTACATATCCCTTTTATTTCTACCCGACTTAAAGCCTTGACTATCGATCTTGCTCAGCGTCCAATTCGAAATTCTCAATTTTATATATATATATATACGCCCGACGAAAACTCCATAAAATCAATAACAACGGATCGCGCGATATCACCCTTTTGATAGGAATGGCTAAGGGAAACGGCACAAAAACCACTACCAGAACTATCAGCAAAAATAGAGCTACTGAAAAGTCCGGTATCACCAAAAACAGACGCAAAAGGTCCCCGCCCATTAAAGTTGAGGATCCCGATTCCGCCTATATCAAGGAGGAAAGCCCTAGTGATTCACAAACTACCCAAGGACCTACGCCACCGTCCTCACCAGAGCCGCACAATCAAGAGAATCTACAAAGTAAACCTATCACTACATCGAGCAGCCGGAGATCTGATACAATTGAATCAAAATACACAAGCTCCGTCCCCTCTCAAAACCAGGATACTGAATCCTCCAATCAATGCCAGAAACCGAGCGAACAGTCATGCAACGAGATAGAGCAAGTGCAGCAGCAGCCGACGATCAATTGGGATTGTGTCTCCTACGTTGTCTCACACCAGCAAGTTCAGACATCATACGAAAAACCTCAAATGAGCCATCCGCAGCTAGATTCAAATGGGAAACCAATCCCCAGCACGAGCAAGGTCCAAACCTATGGGAAAATGGTAACCAAGACTGTGACTATGACTGTGACTACTACTTACGCCACAACCGAAATATTGCGCCCCGGAGAGGCAGGTTACGAAGAGAGCCTGGAGCGCCAAAGGCAGCAGAAGGAACAGGGGCCGGAGGAGAGGCAGAAGCAGGAGACGGAGTACCGCGAGAGCAGGAAGAGAGTAAAGGGGGACAAGACAATGCACGAGAACTTCCATTACGCACACCACAGGGCCGCTCAGCCAGCTCCATCCACGGCTGTGTAGGAGTATTAACACCTAACCATACCATGATTTTTACTTGTTTTTTGGCTTTCAGGATAACGGGAAATGCGTATGGGACCCCATCAAGGCCTTTGGATTGCTGCTTGCACATATCGGTTAATTTAAAAAGGACGGGCACCCATTGTCAATCCCAGAGGGTTTTGAGATTGTGTTTCAAGGACGGACCAAACTACCACGGACTTCCTGTGGGTTTACGCAAGATATCCCCAGCGTTTGGTCCCCTGATATTGGTATGCCTTGAGCCACTCATTCCAAAGGGAATTATTTCTTTTTTCAGCACTATCTTTCGGGAAAATCCAAACAATACGGACAGTTCAGGTGTGACATGAAAGTTATATGTTATATCTATGGGAGGGGGGGGGGGGGGGCTTCACATAAGATCTAGCTAGCTACAGGATGGACATCTATAATCATTTCTTTGTTACATGTACTTTTATACACTCTTTAGAATATTTCGTTATTGTTTTTTTTGGGCTATGATATAATGAATATATATTTGATGATTTATGTGCGCGTGCACGTGTGGGTTAGTAACTTTCGATGACCTCCCTCCTCCCGGCACCCTAAATCTTTCTTTAAATATTTCATATAAGGCTGACAAGTTACTCGTCTTGCATGGTGATTGATATTCCATGTCAACCCCATACTCCTGTGCAACGTTTGCGCGCCCTATAAACCAAAATAGAAGGATTATACGTACGTCTGCAGCTGTTGATCCAGCCATGGTCAAGAGACAGCCAGCTAGGCGATCAATATGCACTTCCTATATATATATATAATATTGTAAGTAGCTACCCGGCCTACATGTAGGTGCGCGTACGTACATGATGCATGTAAAGTACTCGCAGAGACAAAAAATGACTAGGTCACGTATATGTTTTTTCCGGCGTCATGATGGTCCTGGGCATGGGAGCTCGAGGGCAAAGGTTGAGAGTAATGTGACCCAGTCACTTTGCTGTAGGTACACTACACTCGATCGCTCATGGGGTATAACTGAGCTGATGGCCATAGTGAGTACTAGTCCCTCTCTCATTTATCGTGATGCCGGACAGGGATTTCAGACCAATAACTAATACAAGACACCACCAAACAGGATCCACCTTCAGGTCGTTCACGACTACATGTATGTACATACATGTACATATTGTGGGGCAAAGTGGCCAAACAGATCGTGAATGTCTGAGCACTCCCGCCACCCAGGTTTCGGGGACGATCCTTCTCGCTAAATCCTTCAATCCAGACATATATTATATAGAGTCGCTCACGGGTGTGTGGCGACCACGGGTGCGTGGGGATTTTTCTGTCTCAACATGGTGAGTACCCATGAACTACCCAAACCTCATACGCTATTTCGCATTTACTTGTTTTTATAAGTTTAGCTGTCCTGTGGAAGGAAACAAAGTAAAAATTCCCACGCACCCGTGGTCGCCACACACCCGTGAGCGGCTCTACACTACAAGTTTACGCAAGTAGCAAGCAAACATTGAACAGCAACAAGCCACAACCCCCACAGGAGCCGGTACCCGAGACGAGACAGGAACTATCTAAAGTGGTAGAACACGCAATCCAAACGTTTGCTGTTACCTCTTCGTATATGGGCGTCCGATACTAGAGGGGAGCTTCGGATATGAGGCCTACCGAGGGGCTGTGCAATTCAGGTAGGAGGTGCTCGACACAGATTTGAAATCAACTGTGGCGGCTTTGGTGGCGACGCGAGGGACTCAAATGAACTTCAGAAGGTTTGTGGATTTAACTGTGAAATAGCTGGATATGTAGGAGAATAAAATGAAGATGGAAACCATCACCTGTTCCGTCAACAAAGCATTATGGTTTTCAACGCCAAGCTCTTGCCACTGTGTACCTTACCTTGCAGTGTACCAATCACAAGGCCCGGGATCATCAGCTTAACATTGTCACCAGCCAGCACTAGCAACAACTGCTTTGTTTTCAAGATTGTACTCGTCTACCAATGGATTATTTGTATGGCAGAACGTTGCCACTCCATACAAATAATCCTTGACTCTGTCACTCGCATTTTCTGCTGGTAGACGAGTATGTTTTGAATCTGCGTAACGCGTCGTGTACTATGGGGAGGATCGCCCTGCCGCTGCTTCACTCCTTGCATGCATATGTCTCACCTGTAACTCAAGGCAGACTACAACACACTTAATCACTAAGGCGTACTGGAAATTGTTCTCTCCAAAGGGTACAAACTCTCGAGATTGTGAAAAGAATCGGTAGTGATGAATATGAAGGCAAGTTTCAAGCATGCCACGACGGGTGTAATGTGGGTGAGCGTCATTGAGGCTTTTATTGAGTGGCGTCAGTGGTGCTAGCTAAGCTTACAATATAGAAGTCGAATTAGGAATGCTTATTCTCGAGTACATCTCCAGTGGGGATTGATTGCCCAAATGAGTCATGATATAAATGCAAAATATGGTGTTATTACCCGTACCATACTCGGAGAAGGGGGGCTAACATCACCCTAATGGGAGTCTCGCAAAATTAATTGGATGCTTTTTAGTTGAAGCTGATATCACGATAGGGAAACAATTTTTCACAGTTTTAATCTGTTGACTCCTTTAAAGGGATAACTAACGCAGAAAGGAAGGTGCCTGGACTTTGTCGACTCCGTACCTCCGTTCTATATCAGCTTGTGGTAAACTGGAAGTCCATTGGTCTGCAGCTCTGCCCGCGATCTACCGTACTATTCCACTAAGAGAGACCAGTGGCAATCACGGCGTAAGCCACAGAAACTAGCATTCATTTTGAAGTGGCTTACGCTGTAATCTTGCCCGAAGAGACCGGTCTCTTCCGGTGGAATAAGACTGTCTCTAGACCCCCGCTTCTACAATAATTCTACGCATAGGTGTAGAAGAGCCCCACCATCAATTTGGCTCTTGCTAGAGCCAATAGGAAGGCCGGTGATTTGATTAGGGTCTTCAAGGTCATCTCTACCATGGTCCTCGCACTGCTGAAATCTATGGGTCTCTCTCATTTCACTTTAGGGGCTGGGCAGTTAAGGCAGTCATGGTAGCGGCTACTGAATCATTTCGCGTTTTCAAACGTACATACGGCCCTGGGTTCGCCTTGTTAGTATACATATATAGCTAGGACCACGGCTCGTCATAGCGCACATTCTCCGTGATCATCAAGAAAAGGGTAAAAACCCATTATTAGTGGAGAAATGAAATCCGGCGGAAACAGAGTCAGCGGTTAGGTTAATGGTTTTGTTGCCCGTTTTCATACTTTATTGGTAGTCGCATTCGAGAGTGCGTGAGCCCCAACCAAAGGCCCCATGCATATACTTTAACCTCTCGGATGTCGAGCTCAGGCATCAATTGATCAATGTGTAGATAATAGGCCATGGATTCGAGGGGTGAGGGTGTAGGGATGTTTGGGCTGGACTAGACAAATAGCAAGTAATATACTGGTATCATGATTGGCTCACTACATGTACATAGTGTAGCACATATCGATCGCACGCAACTTTGAGATCATGAGGCTTCCGTAGTCGGGGCTAATCGCACGTGTTATGAAGCCGTGATACCTAGATAAAGAGTAAGCACACCCGGACCTAGTTTGTGTTAAGTTCAGAAAAGGAGCTTTGATACGGAAGCCACAAAACAAAAAGAGACTGGCATCTCTCGTAGTAGTTGGATTATCAAATTAACGCCAGTGCCGTGCCCAATACTTTGATATTGCATGTGAGAACAGAATTCCTATATTCCACAATGCATACATATACCATAATATAGAACTTCGCACATTTACTTTATATACATGTATGTTTCCAAGCTGATGATCAAGTTCTCGGGGGGGAGGGGGGGAGTAGTATGTGAAATAGGTGCATATGATAAGCAATTTTAATTTAGCTTCAAAACCTTAAACATACTATAGTCCGATGTGATTGGCAAGTACTTGTTGATTAGAACTATAGGAGAAAGTGAGTTACACAAATGGCAATTACATGTAGCCTTGTATCTAGATGTAGTTTCTATAGCACAAGTGTGACCTATATACATGTATATATGATCATACGCCGGGGGATCAACTTGTTTGGTGATTAAACATTTGCATATCTACCAATAGCTTCTTGAGAGTTCAGCCTAGCTCGGGTCATGGAAATTAAAGTTTCACTGACATATGCCCTTTATATAATGAATCAGCTTGATTTGATATCTTGATAAGCTACATGTGGTTTAACATTGTTTCTTTTTGGTATATACTTTGATCTTACATGTACTTACATGTATGATGTATTCACATGTAGCTGTGTGCTTAATCTTAATAATACTCAATTGATTGTCTGATTATAGACATGTACTTATGTACTCCGCAGGTCTTAGACATCGAATTGTGGTTCAGCTTACATGTATACGGAAGGCAGAGTACATACATGGATGTGTATTAGGGCTGATATACATGTAGTGTACATGTCATGGGGCTGACCTGCGGAGCTTCGGAGTTGAACCTACATGTACATACATGTACATGTAACAAACGCAGCTGTGCCTGCCTGTGTCGCATCGGTATACACAGTCACTACACGTAGTAAGGGTCAGGGCTATGGTAGGGTGCTGACTCACCAGTCTCCTCCCAGACTGTCTTGAGTTATGTCTCAGATAATAGCGTATGTGTAACGTACCTACATGTAGCTTTTGGACATGACCTGGGATGTTTCTCTTTATTTTATCTGCATGCACATTCTGACCGCAGCTCTACTCTAGACTCACGAAGCTAGATACATAGATCTTTACGACCTGGGCTGATGGTTTTAGAGTCACGCAGCTCCAACCCGTTGACATGAAAGATTTCAGATGAACAGAGTCAATCTGAGGGTTTCAGTCGACTAAGGATTTCAAGTAGGGCGTACACTCTGACTAAGCAATACGCGCAGGAAATAAAATTTGAAATTTAAGATCTCCTCCATTCCTGTTGCAAAATACAATACTAGTTGATCATATTCCTTTACACTTTTATTCGAGAATGGACTCAGAGCCGCAGCTGATGGCGTAAGCTCTAAACTGGAGGTTTCATAAACTATATTGACAAAAGCTGCTGTTGCCCATATGATCATGAGTCGGTCTTCAAAAGCGCTCCTTGAGCTTAATGCATGACGACGTCGCCCTATAGCTAGGCAACTACATACACATGGACTTACATAAGTTCTTCTTTCAGCTATGGGCTGCGGGCCTACAGATCAGCTACTAATTATTGATAGATTAATTGTGAGTACTACATGTAGTAATTCCACATGCACACCAACAAATCATTCACGATCTGATATGGTAATGTTGATGCCTAGAGTTGCTCCGCGCGATAATCTATTATACAGTACTATCCTATCATTCAAAAAGAATTCCTCTGATTATATATATATATATATATATTAATATTATTGTTCTGACTGTACTAATCAAGTTTGTGATGACATGGGCCAGGAGATCTATCCACACATTGCATATACATGTATCTAATGTAAGTGAACCGCTGCAGGAACAAAACCGTGGTATGTACAATGTATATGCTATAAGCTTTTACCATGCAGCATTGGCCACTTAAAGCCCATAGAGCAAATTAAAAGGAAGACGCGCCAACCGGCGCCTACATGTATTTCCCCACATTCTCGAGTTACCAAGCCCAACGCCCCACACCTTCCACACGTGCTAAACGGGCCTCAAATGCCAAAATGCCTGTATTATGTTAGGTTGCCTACTCCTGCCCCCGCGTTAATCCTTTACAGTCAATAGTCAAGTACTTACCTATATCGACATCGAAAACGTTCGCCTCGTCAGCCCTAGTCAAGTGTTTATATGACTCTTAAATTCCGTATGACATTGGATGTCTTATCTATCTACAAATCTAGCGAAACATAATATGCATGCGCTAATTATACAAACAAAGTAATGATAGAAATATATTGGGATTACCACAAACAGTAAATTTTTGGCATAAAGCAATTGCCAAGGAGTAACGTACCATGATTATTGCACGTGGTTGCTCTGGTGCCTTATCACGAATTTTATGCAGCCCCGTAGTACAACGCAATATATAAGAATGCCTGAATAACTGGATACGATGAAGAGATCGAAGGAGAGGCGCGTGTATCTATTTTTGTATGCGTGGTCCTTGCACTCCCATCAATCACGGCATGTCTTCAACCTTATTTCCTTGTCGCTCGAGTGCGAAACAAAGTATATTGCTAATCTATGGTACTAGTATTAATATATATATTCTGTGCGCTCGCTTCATGAAGATCAGTAAGTTTCGTCTAACACTGACCTCATGTGATGGACCTTTTGTGGTGGTACTCGCGGAGAATAGAGGGACGTTAGTGTAGCCAACCCCACATCCTAGGAGCCTCTAAGATTCAGAATTAGTACTGGGAATACAGTTTGGAGATCTCTAGTCGCTGTACTGTAGCACTAGCACTGCGCACATACATTTAATGGTGGTCGGTGAGATTGGTTAATTAATCGTGGCGCAAAAACTCATTCCATTCTCGAGAATCCCAGAAATTAACGCCAGTTCCGAGAAAGTTGAACCTGACCCAGATATGCACTCATCGGTGGATGAACAATGTTTCAACACTATAGGAAACAAAACCTGGACCAATGACTGATTATATCCTAAGATAGATCTTCTTGAGGCTCTTAATCGGAGCCTTGCAATTGCAATTGCAACCCCTTCGGAAAGACGGCCCTGCCACAGACTACCCAAGATACAATAGGGCTCATGACGATATATCACTATTAGGCAATGAAGTGGTCACTGTAATTTAATTAGCCGTTAGAAAAAGCATATCGCACCCCATTTTGTGCAGGTATTTGATTCAGTGGACTATATCAACAAGTGCTCATGATCAACGTCAACCATTACGTATGCATATGGTTTGGTGGGACGTGAGGATATTAACAAAAGACTAAGCAAGCGGCACTTTGATTCTAGAGGAGTCAGTATAATTAATGGTACCTAAGAATCTTGTACTGTGAGAGCAGGGATATCTATATGCCATTTAATTTAGGAATGGCTCAAAAGCACATATTTTGTGCTTGTGAATCCAGTTTTAGGTCTGAAAAACTGAGGAAAGTCTGTTTACTCAAGCCCCGATGACCCAACGACACGGGTACGAATATCGAAGGGATATCCCTGGTGGAGGATGAGTTGGAATTCACACCAGATCAGAAGAAAAGCTAGAGCATCATAATACCATTGAGGCTTTGGCCTGCACTTTTCGAAACGACATCATACAATATGTGCCTCAAATTGAAGGCAACATGCCATGGAAAACACCTCATGTGCGTACTCTGCACACGAATCATCCCAAAAGTGCCCTCAAGAGGCATAAAGATTTCTTTCCGCCTAAAAAGCTTGAGGGTGACTAGAGGTAAGTAAACTCACTAGACCTCACAATCTTTCAGGGCCCATCAACGCATCCTTGAATTTCAATTAATGCGCGTCAAGCAAGAATTCACTCCGTGCGAGGCGAATTTGATAATGGAACGTTGATAATCCTTGTAGTTTGCAAAAAGGATCATCCCTCCTAGCCCAGAATCATACCGGTTCGTAGCCCCCATATATAGTTTTACCGCCGGTGTTCACATGGTAAACTATACCGGGCCGAGCCTCTAGATCTATAAACCAGCTTCCTCCTTGTAAACATCTTCACCGTGATACGATTCTACTCTTACGATTGGCAGGCGGCTAATCCTAGACGTTAGGCAGACATTGAATTGGTCCTTTTCTGACAGCCTCAGAATCACAAACTCACAACAAGTTAACCGACCTAGGTCTCTGAGGAGTACGCGATAGATGCATAAGGGGTCCTCGTATTGTTCTGTTCGTATCTCGCCAGTCAGCTTAGTCACATGTAGTTTTGGATACGAAATTTGAAAACCGATCATTGACAGGCCCACAATTGAAGGGATTAAATATCTTTGGTAGAGTGCTCCAGTCGATTCTAGAACTTTTGCAATCAGTTGGGTGGTTAGTGGTCCTCATAATTTGTTGGGCACCCTTAGTTTTTTATAAAACCAATGCACTAACCTCTATCACACCTGCTTGGGGTGAAATTAAGTATTGTTCCAACCGCGCTGGCAACCATGCTATCGCGAGAGACAATACTTAATTTCACCGCAAGTACACTATAAAAAGTCTATCAGTTAAGAAAATCGGGGACTTTAAACTAGAAAGTGCCAGGAAAGAAAAAATTCCCATCTCTAGAGTTATTGCAATAGTCACAATACTCCTCTAGACTTGAAACAACTTTGGTGCAAAGTCAAAATCGCGCTGACGGGTATACTACAGTGGCTTGTACAGTTGGTCAGCCTACTGCCATTTAGCAACTGATCTATACAATACTACATGATTTACTCATGCGTAAGTCAGCGCAAGCTTTATATAACTACATATTATTTTGGAAATTGGGTCTTGGTGAATTTGATTGAGCAGTTTGACCCATTTAGCGAGTCGCCAACACCCCCGACATTTCACCCAGGAGGAACTTGCTAAGGGTGCCCTGTATTATCAGTGTTCACTTTATACTAATAAGCTAAATATATGTTCAGAATAATTCTGAGAGACCGATATCGATTGGAAAGCTATACCCTTGAACGCGTATATTTTAGTTACCATTACTCTTGATCTCATGTTGAATGAGGGAAGCATTGAATACTTTATCTAGTTGCTTGTGCCTCACAAGAAGTATTTGATGATCCTAATTATAAATTTAGTGGTGGGGTAGTACACAGGCCGAGCTAGGCTAGAAATATTAGCTTGGACCACCTCCCACGAACGCCTAAACACTCGGGTAGGATAACTGATCGAGTTGGTACTTAAATCTTGACTTAAGTTATCTCATGATATATCCAGATGGGTACGAGATCGAAAGAGTAAAGGCAATATGACTACTAATAGACATAGTTGATGAGTGATATACATAACCAGTGTTCTTCATGGGACATCACCTGCCATCTACCCTCGGGCCGTCTTGGGATGTAGGCCCCTAGGACATGTATGTTTAGCTTGAGAGCACTAATGTCTTTATTAGCTTTATATTAGGCCCATTATCGACATCGACAAGATAAAGCCCAAGACATCAAAATGATTTGCTTACATCTCTAAAACCTCTCCTCCACCCTTCGTTTTGAGCTTTCGATGAACTCGGATACCATGAAGCATGGATGGACATGCATTCTCTGTGAAATATAAATGTTTATTCCAAGTCTAAATTCCTAAGAAATATTTCTTGCTATCGCCCACTTTTCAAATTACCAAGATGTATATATGCTTCAGTGGTAGCATAGGCTGAAGTGGAATCAGGGAAGGAGAGGAGCATACCTCAAGTAAAAGGGTGATGGAGATGTCTTATATAAGCTGTGGATTTTGACAGTGGCCTGCGATCAGTGAGCAAGAACCATCACAGAGCTAGATGTTTCCTGAGTGAAGTTCCAAGATGGGTTCATTTGGTTCACAACGTACTCTGTTTGATGCCCGGGGGAGATCCTCACACTTCCCAACTCATAAGATCCATAAGTTATATCGGTTAGTCTTCCCTCCCCCCCCTTTTTCCTTTTCCAAAGGAATAATAGCCTGGTGCACAGATGCTCACTCGAAGCACCTAGGATCACTATGTGATAACAGTTATGGTGGACCGTAGGTGGAGTAGAGGCGGTGATAGCGATGATGATAGTAGCGATGATGGGGGAATAATGGTAGCCATAGTGTCTGTGTCAATGATGACAAGAAAGAAGGCGGAGATGACATGGAGGTAGATTGGAGATATACAGGTGTCCTTAAACATGAAAACAACCGCATACATTGAGCCACGTATCACATGTACATGAAGTACATGTAATCCTTATATTATATAATCCTTATATATTGTGCTGGTCAAAGAGCGGCGCCGTTTGAATTGGAGTGATAAAGTCTACTGCTAGCACTCACTACCAGTGTGCCGACCAACGTGACAGCCCAACAACAACTACATGCACTGCACCCGATCTTCCAGCTACTACAGTGCAAAAAGGCTCACCCGATGTTTCATTCAATAGTGTTTGGAGTGAGTCCAAGGGAATAAAACCCTACGGCCATCTCGATTCACTCTACTGGCCTTCTAGTTCGACTAGTCACAAAGGTCGCTTATTTGTTCATGAGTATTTTCGATTGGGCCAGGCCAATATAGCGCCACCAAGCTTCACCACTGGACAGTTAGCTACTTCACCGATGATATCTGCATTCTCGCATGAACGTGCACTCACGCATGTTTAACCTTATTTGGACTTTGTTCTGCCCTACCCCGAATTGGCCCATGGAATGAACCCGCAGCTAGTAACTACAAAAGTGTATTGGTGCGGATATACAGGCTTGAGGTGTATCTTGTTAAGTGACAACTACGTATATCGTCGACTGGAAAAATTTCGTGGGTGATACACTTGCAAGCGATAACGGAGTTGAGGTCACCAGGCCAAATGCATTGATCACCCAATGCAATTGCAAAGCTTATCACCGAAGAAATCCCATTCTAGTCTTCGCGCGCCAACAAGGAGGACAACCGGAGAAGCACAAATAAACAAGAGCTTTATGCTTTGAGCATTACTTTCAAATCGTGGTGGTTGGCCGGATAGCTTTAGGCGGGTGTGGATAGAGGTACATGTATTGTCTTTACAGCGTGGGCCTTGCATGAACTACCTCAAGAAAAAAGGATACCCATCTTTGAGTAAGCTACACATGTACTCGGGTGTGTGGGTAAGTGATCAGAATCTGATAAGTGAATGTTGTAGTGAATGCGTGTGTCTTATCAGATTCTGATCACTTTTTGCGACACCCTAGTACTTTTCGGTCCAACCTCTGCATATATTTTCATTATTATAAACAACTGTTGCGGGTGACTATGTTTGAGAAGCGATAAAACGGGAAAGGAATTATGGTTTATTGAGGTACCTAGGACTCAAAACTGTTCTTTATACCCAAAGATACATGTATCTTTGGGGTATCTTGGGGGGCAAAACACCCCCGCTCAGTATATCACTGTCTGGGAATATTGTACCTAGTCCAAGTAAATAAGAAATAACTCTCTGGGACTACCCTCACAGGATATCACTCGCCATCATTTAATCCTTGGCTAACAGGCTGACCTACGGTTCTTGCGTGTTACATTCGCGGGAGAGAAAAATGCGATGGAATCTGAAGCCACAATCCGTACATCTTTTGGCATATGGTCCTCTGCAAACCACATATTGAGGCCAATACCCGGATAAGGCCGCCTCTCGCTACGTGGCTAATGAATCTCACAAAAACACCTCAATTGAGTTGCAATACTGTGCTAGGACGTCGGGGAATCCCCCAGATTACATATTTTGCCCGCGATAGCTAGCTGCTGATCGGAGGGGTCTTTACCAAGTGTCAAGTCCGGCGATCTCCTTTGGGGTGGTAGGAGATAGATTTGATGGCTCCCCCGCAAAGGCGCCCTAATTGACCACACAAGGGATGTGTGGTTAAATATAAACAACCCCTCGCGATCGTACTAGTCATAAAATACGCTGACAGAGTGTAAACTTAGCCCGCCGTCACTAGTACAGTATCGGCCAACTTGCACAAAGTTTATGAATTATTTAGCAACAGCAGCAGCAACAACAACAATATTAAATCCATATTTCACCTGGTAATTAAAATAGTAAGAATTTGTATCACGCTAACCACTATTAAATAGCGCCTGATACCTAATAATTGCACTGTGTATTCTCTCGTAATTAATAAATTAGTAACAACAAACGTACATGTAAGTACCTACAACTACCTGCCTACATGTAGCTACGTGGTGTGGGGGCCAAGCGAGCGAAATCTGCAGCCAAGAGATATTCGGGCGGGAATCGAGAGCAACCAACCAACCAACTGAGGCCAATCTAGAGAGAGGGATATCTAAAGTTAGATAAAGTTAAGTATCATCAGATATGTGAATTCTAATTCCCACGGGGAATATGGCTACATACCCTTCCGGAAACTCAGTTATCTATATCGCAGGCTGGCCACTCTTCTTGTTTCGATTTACATCATAGATCTCCTGGCTAGATCTCTCTTCTTAACCCCCCCTCAACCAATAGCCCCATCAATCGTGCAGTATCCTTTTAGACATGAGAATTAAAACCAAAGGTGGGGCCCCTCTCTTATGCTCTATGAAGTGCCGCGGTTTTGTCAATTGGGCGGCCGGCGCACCCGCGACCAAAAAACAAGGCTGCAGACCATCAACCACGCCCCACAGGTAGGCGAACATCCGTGCGTCCCTCCAACCTTTAAGGAGGGGATGACGCCCAACCCTAACCCTGGAACCTTTCATGAACCCTAACCCTGATGATATCATGTCCTATATAGGCGTGCAGCTTCGCTCCTCCTGGACAGGGCTGGGTCTGCACTCTCAACATGCATGGACCAAGATTGTGCCGTGTACGCGAGCAGACCGACATGGTCCAGGATGTCATGTCACGCCCGCGGAGTATCGGGGAGGGGGAGGTGGGAGAGGACTTGTGGAACGGTACTTGGTCAAGGGGAGGGTCAGGAACTTGTGTACCTATAAGTATGTTGTTAAGGGGGTCAAGGTCAAGCCACTGCAGGGTCATCATCATCATGATGTTTAACATGTTCGTCCCAACTCTACACATCTTGCCACAGGGTCGGGTGGGGGGCATCATGAAGGAATGAATGACCCAGGTATGTAAATTATTATATTATTATATTATTATTATTACATTATTATATTATTATTATTACATTATTAATAGGGAAACTAGTAGTGGGAACGGGTTTATCAGATGATTAAGTGCTGTTATAATAACTACAACTACACGGTGAGGTGATGTGGGGTGATGTATACTTGTATAACAATAACATTTACTTATCGCGGCGGGCGCGCATTATTAACTCGTGCCACGTTATATGAAAGTAAATACACTGTGAATGATTCTCTTGTACCCGTGAACCCGTGAACAATAAATTTTATGGATGCAATGCACTTTCATGATCATTGCCTACAAACACTCACTCACTCTCTCTCTCTCTCTCTCAGATGACACGCACAACATAATCTCACAGTCTCACAATAACAGTCATATGCCCTCCCCCCCCCCCCATATCTCCATCAGCATTCCAGTCATCGCGGTCTAAGAAAAACACAATTCAATTTTACCCCCTGCATCCCCCACAGCCACCATTCACCACCACCACCCACCAGCCCACCACGCCACTGAATCACCAGTAATCACTCGCCCTATTCCGCCGCACTGGTAACCGCAACCGCACCATACCCGCTATTGTCGCCGCCGCCACTTGCGTCGTCCACCAGCAACGGCGCTGTATTCTCTGCAAACAAAACAAAAACAAGCAAGCAAGCCGAAATTCGTCAACACACACTCACTGACTCAACGCACTACAAACACTTTTTCGCCACGGGACTCATACTTCTCCTCGAGACGCGGGGGAACATGATGATGTAACCCTTATCGCTGTACTCCCAGTCGTCCTGCAGGCCGTTGATGTGCACGTGGAGGTACTCGACAAACACCAGGAAGCAGTAGACGCCGACTCCCGTCAGGAGATGCCACCTACAACAACACATATCAGTCAGGCAGGACAGACAGACAGACGGACAGACAGACAGACAGGGAGAGGGGGTGAGTCAGTCAGTCAGTCAGTCAGTTAGTCTGGGAGGATCCCACAACGCACCATCCATGCAGCTCCAGCACAAAGCCCACGGGCATGCCCGTCCACTCGCGCAACCCCCTCAACCACGCACAGGCCCCATCGTCGACCAGCCATAGGGCGAAGCCCGCGACGAAGGTGGTGGCACCGACGGTGGCGAGCTTGCGCATGTCGTGCAGCGCGGCCTGGTCCACGACCTGTGTGCGCATCAGCCAGACGGTGCGGAAGAAGACGCAGGCAATCTGACAGCCAAAGACGACACGCTGCGGAGTCGAGTCGCCGAGGAGGTAGTGCGCCACGGTCAGCGCTGCGAGGGTCACGACCAGGGTGAGGGCTAGAAGACGGCGGGTGGAGGTGGGAAGTTGGAACGACCAGATGGTGTATAGGACCATGGAGGTGGAATAGAGCATCGAGAGCTCATCGACTGTGCGTGGTTTGGGGGAGTTAGATGTTGGCTGTGCTAGCTAGTCTGGAAAGGGGGAGGACCCATCTGCATGGTATATTTGAGCGTCGCATGGAAGAGAACAGAACCAATTCCAACTCCGGCGTACACGGCGTACGTTGTGACGAAGAGGGCGTCCTTTTCTTCTCGGAGAGCCTTGATGAGTCCGTATGCGGCCAGGTAGACTATACATTTTTTTTCACACGCGCGCACTAATCAACCAAAACAATTTTTACACAGATGTGGGAGGATTTTATCATATTCATGTTTTTTCTTTTTCTTTCTTTTTTCTTTTGCTTCATACCATAGAGAACATTTGTGAGAGTATTGACAAACTCTGCAATATAGGGCGTGATGTAATAATCCTACATGTAGTTTCGGTATAAGTAAGTATTTATACAGATACATATATATTCATTGATATCATCATGGTGATTTGAATTTAATTAATATGATGATGGGTGGGTTAGGGTTCTGTTACTATCTCGCAGAAGCTGTGGTTGAGAGATTATCAGTTATGTTATGTAATCAACGTGTGTGTGTGTGTGTGTGTGTGTGTGTGTGGCCTGAGGGGACGCAGACAGAACAGACGCGACGTACTTGACTGTTGATGTTACGGGACCCCAAGCAGACTCGTACTGATGCCCGTATGGCCAACTGAAATGGCGAGTCATTTAATACTTTGTATGTATACAGTAGTAGTAGTAGTAGTAGTAGTAGTAGTAGTAGTAATAATAATAATTGCAATTGATGAATGGGGGTGCCTAAGCGAGACATTAGTGATATTGTTCTTGACTCGAGATGGGGGATTACAATACCGATGGATGTATGGATGGGGATGTATGGATGGATGGTGAATGTTCTGTATGTAGGAGAGAAAGGAGAGTGGAGTAGAATAGATAGAAAGAGAAAGAAAGGGTTGCAGTTGCCCTGCTCTCAGTTCTCGCCGGTTATGATGATGTAAAGGTGTGTGTGTGTTTTTCTTGTTTTCGTGGTTACATTTGTGATCTACGCTAATTGGTTGTAGTTGTAATTCTCTGCCCAATCAACGATGGGATACCTGATAGAGTACAATGGATACATGGGCACTCTTACTACATGTATTTGAATTTGATGGGCAGTAAAGTACATATATATAGGGGAGACTACATATATATACATCATGTAATTGCAATTGGGTGAGTAGAGAGCACTACAGACTACAGTACCATTGTACAGAGTACAGTACCAAAAAAGGGGGTGTAATAGATACGTACCATAGCAATATAGTATCGTGAAAAACTTCCGAATTAAATCGGAATTTCGGCCATTATACCATAGCAATGCTGTAGCAATACCGGAGTGTCATGGTACTCACAGATAAAGTACTAGCTTTTTTGGTACTGTAGTCCTTCAGAGCCGCATAATCTTGTATGTCTACATACAGAGTGATATATTAAACATTCATTCTTCTTAATTTATTTACATAGAAAAACCATACCGCCAAACTCCAAAAGACATAGGGAAAAAACAAAAACAAATGAAAACCCCAAAAGCTGTAGGTAAGTAAGTATGATGTAAATATACAACAACCCGCGAATCCCAGATCCCAGGTCAATCCCTGTTAGTATCCCCTAACCCTCATCATCACCATCTCAACATCTTCACTTCTTCACATCTTCACCTTTAATTTGAACCCCGTCTTTGCAAATCTCGCTGCCATCAAAAGGAATCCACTAACTACTAATAATACTCCGCAGAATGTCTGCGCCCACACATAATCTCCGTCCACCGCCTCGATTAGCGTACCGCAGATTGGTGGTCCAACAACGCACCCAAAGCTCACAATCGTAAAGCTCATCCCCATCCGAGTCCCCGCCTTTGCTGGATCATTCGTAAGTGCTGCCACGCTCGCGGGGAATAGCGCCTGAACACCTGCTGCAAAGATTCCGTACACAACGGCAAACGCAATGAGTCCCTGGAACGTCTCGACTGTCATCCAGCACACGATGATCACTCCGGTGCAGATCGTGATGGGTGAAAATACGTTGAGGATTCCCGTGTAGCGGTCGGCTATGTAGGCGGGCAGGACACGGCCAATCACACCAACGGCGTTCATGATGATGAGCGAGTTGAAGGCGGTGGCGCTGCTCATGCCGATGGAGAGGGCGTAGGTGCCGGCGTAGTAGAAGGCAAAGTAAATTCCACAAAACATGAGGAAACTCGCTATTTTTTTCTATATCAGCATCACTGCATTTTCCGATACATGTTAGAGGGAATTGACTTACCAGTCAAAAACAGAATATACGACAGCTCCCGGAACGCCCCCCATTCAATCAACGGGCCCGTCACTCTCGGTGGGACTCTTGTCTTGTACAATGCACTCGCCAACAGAAGCGTCGCCAAACACACAAACCCCATACACCTCATCGTCCACGGGAACCCAATGGTCGGGATCAAGTATTGCGCCATCAACGGATATACCACACCGCCCGTCACGCTCCCCGTCGTTGCGAGCCCGACGGCCACCCCGCGCCACTGCCTGAAATACGTGCTCATGACCGAGAGCCCCGCGCAGAACATCAACCCGTTCCCAAGACCGCTGCATACACCTTGCGCGAGGAAGAACTGCCAGTACTGCGAACACACCGACGTCAAGAACATGCTGAGAACCTGGAGAAAAACACCAGCGCTGTAGATGAGGCGGAAGTATCCGGCGTCGGTTGCGCGCCCACCAAAGACACCGACAAAGAAGAGGAGGAAGACCTGCATGGAGCCGATCCAGGAGATTGTGGAACGCTGCTCATTGAGGATTGTGCCGTAGTATGTTTGGAAGACACCAAAGGACTGGGGATCATGTTAGTATGTCATGGATGGGTTGAGGTGGGGGTGGATGGATGGATAGACATACGGCAATGATACCCCATGAGTTCATGACTGTGAGATGGGTTGCGAGTACAACCAGCCAAGCACGGAGACCACCATCGGGTGGTGGTGTGGGACGCTGCTGCTTCTCGTTCTCGGGACGGTAGATTAGCTCAAGCTGCGAGATTGCCGACTCTGCAACGCTATACTGCGAATAGTTTGCACCGTATGGGTCCATGTTTGACGTTCTCGACAAAAAGTAGTATAGGACCGCTGAAGCTTAAGAAGTGGGGGGAAGAAAAAAATAAAAAGAGGAGGAGGTGGGGGAAGGGGGGTGAGAAGGGGAATTTATCAAAGGGACGCCGTCCTCTCGATATTAGCCCTTTAGCTAGAATGAGAAGAAGAAGAGGCACTTTTACTCTGCTTGCTCTGGCCGGCTGAATCGAGTGATCAGGTATTAAAGTGAGGTAAGGGTTCTTTTTTTTTTTTAGTGGGGGGGGTGAGTGCCTCTTGAATCAGTCCGTGAGTACAGGCAATAGTGCAGGTAGGCAGACAGACAGTGGATGAGAAAGCGAGTGGATGCTATGTATCTGTATATGTAGAGTACCTCTCAACAGAAGAAAAAAACTGTAAGTAGCCAGCCTCGGGAAAGCCCAGGACCAAAGTGCAGTTTAAATGGCAACACTAGTACTACATGTACTCCACCGCCCACTATCTTCGCCCACCCCCCAATCGTCTGCGTCATAGTATGTCAAATTAAAAAAGTGCTGTCTTGTCTCAACTCTTGCTTTGTGTCTACTTTTCCCTAAGCCCGAGGCTGCCGGTCCCTGCCCGTCTCTCTCCACCATTCGCACGATAGATATCCTTTCAATATCCGACTATGGCTAGATCTAGAACTTGCTAGAGAGCTTGGGTAACCGAAAGAGGTGGAAAGAGAGAGAGAGAGAGAGAGAGAGTTATTAAAAATTAAGAAAGAAAAAAAAAGTTAAAAAAACATGTGCTGCAAACCATTGACCATGCATTACCACTTCCACTTTCGTGACAACCGCATGCCTACCCGAAAAGTACCACCACCACCACACAACCACCACCATCCCCCCTTCTCGCAGGGATCCACACGGGGGTTAGGAATTAACAGGGCCCAAGCTGGAGTAGGGTAGGTAGGAGGTACATGTAATAATGATGGGGCCGGGCGGAGCTGGCTAGACGAGAAGAAGGGTCCGTTGCATATCACACAGCTTATAGCTAGACTGGGCAGGATCTCAGTAACATTGCGTTCGTTATTGTTATTTCAAGTACCTGAGATGATCTGGAGTATAAGCATACCCCCCCCCCCTCCCATACGTTTCGTTACCGTATATACGATTATACCCGGCTATGGGGGGGAAGTGGGCACGGGAAATTACAAATTAAAGTACATGTATGTACATACATGTATGTAGGTACATGTACTACAAAGACGACGTAGAGTATACATATATTTTATTTTATTTTTTTCCTTTTCACTCGATCCCCCAATTATCGTAGAGTAACCCCTCATCTATCTCAAATTGTAATGCAATGTGTGAATTCGAATCTATAGTAGCTATTAGGTAGAGGTTGTAGCCACCGATCTGCTTCGCGTTACACGAGCTGTTCTCTCTCTCTCTCTCTTTCTGATCCACCCAAGCCCCCGGGCCCATGATACATACACAAATCCATACACATGATGTACCCATGGACTGGGGCCAAGGAACCAACTAGTGGGCACCGAGTAAACTTGCAGGCCGACAGCTGCCAATACGTGATTTAAATACCAATTTCGAATTAAATGCACTTTTCAGGTACGCATACCCACTTTTAGAACCTCGCTAGAATAAGGGTACAAGAGCTACTCTAGAGTACGATGCAGGCTAAGGTGAGGGGGGAGGGGGGAGTGTGTGCATAAAAATATCTTGGCCATCGAGTGGATGTAATCTTTTTTCCTTCTTCTTCATATACTCTACATAAGCCCGGAACCACGGCTGGACCGGACCCACGCTACTTAGTATGTAAAAGTACGTGGTCGATGCTGCAGAACATAAATATCCCGAGGCTCGGTTGATACATCTTAGTTTCGGGGTTTACTATATCTATATTTTTCTTTCTTTCTTCCTTTTCATTTTCACGGATGGGGCGGGTACATAGGAGTTAAGAGGGGAGTATTTGTAAAGAAGGATTTTAATATAATTTTGTACCTGCGCTGACATGACACTCTCATTCCTGACAATATGACAGAACTGTAAACAAGGTGTGGCTTGCATTTGATCTTTTAATTAGCAGCTGGTCTAAGTCAGGGTACAATAATACTACTGACATGCGTGATCATGTAGTGAGGATCACCAGCTGAGATGATTCGTGGAGTGTCAAACATATCTCCGTTATATGTATTTACGTACCTGAATCCAGTGTCCGAGCTTCTTCCTTATCCTACTTCCTTATTTCTTATTATTCTTCCTTATTATAATTATATAATATGCTTCCATCAGCGCCGTGCCGTTCGAGCCGTGGAGATAAGTAAATGTATGGTCGCCTATTAATTTCTGGTTCGGGACGCTGACACGTATGTACGTGCACTGGGGAAAACTGGGAAGGAAGGGGAAAAAAATGAGATGAGAGAGAGAGAGATCAGAGAAAGCGCGCGGGGTCGTAAACGTCGAGATTCTTATCGGCCGTATGGCATAACACCTAGACTATGATAGCTAGTAGTAACTCAGGTAGCTGGGGTGGGGCGGGGCGGGGGAGGGGGGCGGGGTGGTGATGCTGTTAAGTACATGTAGATAGATTAGTCTACTCTACGTTTGAGCAGCACATGTGGTTCTGTTCGAAAATAGCATCCATGTGTCTTTTTTTCTTTTTCTTTTTTTCTTCCCTTCCATTTTTTCCTTTTGCAGCAAGAGTTCTATTTTGGGCACATTTTGTGCAGAAACCTTCTTAGCTACATGCGCATGTATGTGCAAGTGCAATCTTGGCAAGGCAGTTGTCGAGTGATTGATCGTGATGGTCTCAGTGCTTGTAGTAGTAAAGGTACAAGTATCGGTCTGCAACTACATGTATCTACATGTACTTATGACAACACTCATAAACCGGGGGATGGGATCATTAAAATTCTCACAACAGGGTTTTGGGCTTTTAATTTTCCCGGATTGCATTAATGGGAACGTTGAATGGGTGGTCATGGAAGGCAGGTAGGGCTTGGAATCTGAAACGTGGTAATTAGCCCCTTCTTTCTTCTCTCTCTCTCTCCTCAGCAGCTTCTGGAATCACAACCCCACAACCCACAACTCTTCCTCTTCTCCCGTGTCTCGTACGAGAAAGCGGACTTTGTTCTGTGCTACACGTATAATAATTAACCCTTCACCTGCTACGGGTAAGCGAAAGCCGACAGGCGTGGAAGGAGAATTAATCAGATCGAAAGTTCAAACACAAGGCAAGAAAAAAAAAAAACTGTAATTAACGGATTAGCTATTGTCATATTTTTGTGTAGTCAGCGCAGCGTTTTACTCAAATTTCCGTTTCAACTCAAACTTTATAAGCTTTGCTCAAATCTTGACACTTTTTCCGAGAGTTGCCTTGTCTGACTGATCATTGTGATTAACCCTCTCGAGATCGTGCGTACCAGATAGGTGGCCTAGCCGGTACTCCCTCTGTATGTAGGTAATAGCGAATATGAGCAATATGGGGTAAAAATAGAGTATGATATAATATGAGTGGAACTGGGATAGAAACCCTAACCCTTAAGCGATCCCGGTCGGTATGTCGGATCGCGGAGATCGATTGTAAAGTATGTTACTATATATAAATGTACCTACTGAGAGAGCTTGGATAGCAAGAGATCTAGCGATAAGTTAGGCGAGTTCGAAAGTAGGGTTACGGGACTGATCCGGACCATGGAAGGGGACATTATTTGCTGGTCCGGTTGTCAACTATGACATAGATGATATATGATGTAGCTGCTATTGTGTTTAAGCTTTAGAGGTGGATACATCTGCATATATGGTTTCTACTAGTTTCATGGTGAAGAAATTGGCCTACTGGTCGCCACCATCCCAGATGCTGCTGTAAAATCTTCTTCTTCTTCTTCTCTATAGGTAACTCTATATTAAGACTTCACGTGGTGGGATTTTGGCAGAACACGTGGCATAGATGGATGGCTATATATATAATAAAAGTGCGATTAAATCATGTACCTTTGTCATTTGACTGGTTCGGCTTCATATGTGGCCGGTGTAAGTGGTCAACCTGCTCAGATCTCTCTGGGAATATATGTGTCAATCGAGATTGACTCAATTAATGCGAGTCGAGGTGAGTAGCTAGTTATGAACTTTGGTACTAGCTATAGAGGCCGGTGGGTGGGTGTGTGGAGGGAGTAAGTTTTGTTCTGGCCCGCTGCACGTGGGACTGGAGGTTCTGGGTATATATTTGTTCGCAATGCGTGAACCGAAAACTGATCCCAAAAGACGTATGGCAGCAGCAGTATTCCACAGTGTGAGGAAACGCAATTTAATCGTTAATCAAGTACTACATGTACTATACCAGTGCTATACAGTGACGAGTTAATAATCCCAGTCCAGTACTCCACGTTGATTCACCGGTTCCCCCGATTCTACAAACTACACTGGACCAGCTCTTTTTTACCTCTCCCCCAGTAGTACTGACCATTTCTCCCTGTCCTGGCCCCCACACACCTTTAAATATATTAAAACTCCACTTCTGCACCTCCCCCCCTCTTATAATACCCGCCAATAAACACTCCGTCCTCTTTCGCTGCCTTCCGAAAGAAAAATAAAAAAACTGGAACTTGAACCAGTGTAGGTAGGTACATGTACATAAACTCGTATTACGACACTGGTGGGTTGCCGTGGGGCTCCTCTCCATAGCCATACTCGTACATTTCCATATGTGGTGCTTCAGCCACTCTGGTGTATGCCAAGACAACATCTATATTTAGAAACCAGGCTCGTCTGGTACAGTGCCCCAATGAATCGAGTGATAGAATGTGATGGCTCGGAGTGGGAGTGGGGGTGGGGGTGGGGGTTCAACCGACTGACCGATACTCCCCATATAACAAAATCGGAGATGGGAGGAGTGCTGCTCTGCAGGTACTGTAGTATAGTATATAAGAGCTCGACGGGGTTTACGACCCAATATTAATCGTAACTCGGGTTATGGGTATAACTTCCCAGCTTTCCAGTCGCAATTGACCCCGATGGAGGGATTAATGACCGTACTCTTAAGTCTGTGACCTGCATAAATGGGATACATATAGATATACGTATACGAGCGCCAAACTTTGGGTATCGCGATACGATATGGTGCGTACAATTAAGTGATCAAGTACGTATTCGAAGCTGAAGAAATGCAATTGGAATCTGTGAACTCGGAAAGGTGTCCATTGCTGTAGCCTACGATGCGGAATAATGTGCGAGCAAGATATTGAAACCTGTGGAAAGAAGACCGATGCGATCTTACAGCTGTATACATACATAGCTAGGTAGCAGGAAACTGGGAGCTCTTACATGTTCTGCTCTCAAAGCTAGGGCTGTTGGCCTCTAGCTAACTACGAAACCCATCGGAGTTCAGGACCCACTCGAGCTCGGTCGTTCGGATATCCGTACTGTAGCCTCACTCCAACACTCCCCATTAGTAACCGGAATTTCTAATGATGTTATTCCCGTGGCCGGCGGTAAGGTTAATTCCTCCAAACTCATATGTCTCGCCTGGGGTTCCTGAGGTTCTTCAGCAAGTGCTTTAAAGGGTTTAGCCTGTAAGGGTTAGGTTTGAGGACATCTGGACCAATCAGAAATCAAACAAGCTGCAAGGCTGAGTTGATGGTGACCACTGGAAGTATGCCTTCCGAGCTCCTAAGCCTAGCTGTCGCCTAATTCATAGCGATACTCCAATTGGCTTCTAGTGCTGCGCTTCATGATGTAGATCGATTGACACGAGATTATACATACCGGTTTATGTCGAGAGGCGGGCCGTGGAGCGACCTTCACCCCAAAGGCCATAGGTGTTAGTGGATAGGACTCAGATCATCTCATGGTACTTACATCGGCAAGAATATAAGGCGCGTAGTGGGTCTATTCGAGAATGATTGAATATTGACCTATTGCGTATATTGATTTAGGGGTTGAATAAGGCTCTCGAGATCTAGATGTTGCAACGACAAGAGGGCGAAACCGCAAGGATATACGATGCTTCTCCATATGTCGATCGCAGATCTTACGGTCGGAACTCGAATCTTAAATTCTGAGCTCTCAAGCGATATCGGCGCCGTGGTCACAAAGCGGGTCAGTGTGAGTTAGCCATATATAGGCTCGGAAGAATTGTCTCGCACCTTTTTTCTTCTTCTCATGAAACAATTCAGCAGCTGCCGAGGTGCGAAAAATTGAAAAAGTTCAAAAAACAATATTATGCAGGCTTCAGCCGACAGATACGTATATGTGTGTATAATGTGCTATGATTGTCCTTGGTAAATTATCTCAAGGTACGTTATATACGATTACAATTAATGAGCGTCGACGTCCCTTTGCCTTGAGGTCCAGGGCTTGTAATTGGTGATTGATTCTCAGCGGGGCGAAAATGGCAAAGGCACATATTGTATCGTTTTGATGAGTTGGTGACATTGTGTGGATTTCGGTGCTGTAGTTCATGTTCAGCTGGACCTTAAACAAAAAGGATGGAGTGTTGATGGGTTAGGGTTTCTTGCGTGGGTCAATTGCAAGGTCTGAGTTGATCAGGGCGTCTCGATTCGGTCCAATTCCTATTAAGGACATTCCAAAGTCTGTGGATTTGTAATTGCAAAGAAGCTGGTATCTATCTTTAATTACTAGAGCGTATTTGAGAATTGACAATTTTGGAAATTGAACCCTCGTCACGTTCTGGATCTACTAGAGAGGTAATACCCATAAATTCATATATTGTCAATATTTTGCATGCCAGGCTATGATTTAGTTGCAGTGCCAATGGGTGTCTCAAACTGTCAAGTTCATAGTGTCGGGTGTGCTAGGATTGAATGTTGTAATGAACGCTCTACATATGGTCGTTGAGCTCGAGATCCGGCAGCTCTAGAGCCATATTTCTATAGAAACAAGTCTTCTGCTGCCTTTATCATGATCACTAGCCCGAGTACCCCTGATATCAAATCTAGCCCCGCAAATTGTATCATAACTATCACCCCGGGAATCAAGGGGTGCTTTGGACTGACATTGAGGGTTTCCGATTTAGGTAATAAGCTAGATTAATGTGATTACAGATATACCCATTAAAATATCTAAACCAGGAACTAGAAAGATTTATGGTATCTATAGCTACGTAGGACGTATATCTCTATCTAAAGTCTTTAAGCGTCCAATTGGCCGGTTTCAGGTCGTATCTGGGTGATATTTGTTTTTACCACAGGTACCACGGTTCTATTCTTACGGTAGGATTATTCACTAGAGACCGAGTAACTAGCGTTGACTTGAAAGTGAGATAGATCTAGAGGTACATGCACAAAGACTTTCGCTGGACCAAGTAGGAGAGTTTTGTAGACCTAGGGTATTGTGTTCCGTGCGGCTAGTATTGCGGACTATGCTGGCAGACCCCGAGTAAAAGAACATTATTGTTTTCACAATGCTTCCACAGCCGTGGACAATAATTCAGTTGTTGTTTCGTTAATTGGATATTACCCATTCATATGATTTCAGTCATGTACGTGCTTTTGTTTGGGAGATTGGGTGTGCTTCGAATGCAACTGTGTGCAAATCAATTTATATCCCTCTTCCACTCTTTTTAATCCACGGTTTTTACTTTACAAACTTTCCTATCTATTCTCTTCAACTTAAGGTTGACTTGGGATCAAAAAGTATCTAGTAGGTAGCGTATAATTTATGAATTTAGTTATGGTCAGCGCCTTTGGTAACGTTACTAGGCATGTTTTTTTTTATTTAATTCATCGATTATATTGGTCACTAGGCATGCGTAATAGTATAATAGCTTAAAAAAAATAGTGTCAGATAGTGGAAGGGCTGTGTAAGAACATGGACTCATCTAGTGTACATTACATGTATATTATATATTATGTATAGATGAATCTTTTTATAATATACATATATTTGAAGAAGCGGCCACCCACCGTATATCTACATACTTCTCTCCATGTTGATAATGATAGGGCCTTCATCTCAAATGCTTGCCCATGTTGGCTCAAACCCACATCTCGAACCCTTGGTGCTAAAGCCTGCATTTTGCGGTTCTTTTTGTGAAGAACATCTATATATATTCGCAACTCTCTACAGACTTTTATTAGATGATTGCCTAAGGTAAATTGCCCTAGCCCCTTAACGCAAGTTAGCTAGTTGACACAGCCATAGGATTCTGCATACGGAACACTCATACCCATCATATCATAGAACGAATTCTTGTTGATTCTGGTATCATTATAGTGGGAAGGCTCTCATCAATGCTGCCAATACCGGGCTTGTACATGTGTATTTTGTATTCAATTGAAATTGAGCTTGCAATGAGATGAGGAGTGGATGTGGTGTATTGCGACATGAGGTACGTCGAATATACACATGTATAATGTACATGTACTTACATGTATCTATATCTAGGTGGCCCTACAAATCTGTTTTTATAGCGCCTACATGTACCTACACCCTGTGTAATTGTGTGAACTATAGGGTACAAGTGTCAGTTCCAATTGCCAAGCTAATTCGTACTCCTGCTTTAGACAATCAACATGCAAGGTGTTCTTCGACTGGAACTACAGGACAAACCTCCATCTCCCACCTTACCTTGGTCTGATCATCGATTCTTTACAAAACAGATTCCTCTCATCACCGTTTCAACTGGATCTCCAAATCATTCCCGATAGAATTCTCCACGAAATTATTTGCCGGACGAAGGAAGGCCAGCCACAAGCTGCAAGACAGACGCTGGTATGAGGGATATGAGGTTCATTACCTGTCCAGACTTTTGGCTTATACATACTTACTCATTATATTAGTTCTCTTTTTATTTGTACCGAGAAACAACACAGCTTAGCACGGGATAGATGTACGTATATGATAATCGTTAAGTAGCTAGGGCACTCGATCCCATCGCACGATCCTACGTCTACTCGCACCTACAATCACTTGAAATGCTCATATGGAGATATGGCAGGGCCGATGAATACAGCTAATAGACAAAAGAATATAATTTAGATACAAATACGACATCAAGTCAACTAAACACCACCTTTTTTTTTTTACCAGCACTATAATTACTACAAAAAAAAAACAATACCCACGTTTAACCAGTCCAAAGAGTGGGGCCGGGGATGGTGTATGCACCAGTGCCCTGGTAGATGTCGAAGACGATTCCGGGGGAGGTAGCACTGTAGGCACCGGGGAAGGCAACCTTGGTTCTATCATGATGTTAGTATCATATCTGAGCATATCTCGGGAGGTGTTAAGACTTACGAGGGACCAGTTGAAGACCCACCACCAGTGACGGTGATCTGGAAGCACGATGGATAGAACTGAATTCCGGGGTATGCATACGCTACTACACGTTAATACCGCAATCTAAACCCATATATGGGAAACAAAGAAGCCTACCGGAATGCAGCGCAATCAACTCATGTCTCACAATGTACTCTCCCGCTGCCAGACTGGCCGGAACTGTGAAGGAGTACGCTTGTCCCGTAATAAATGGGTCACTCGCCCAGGTGCCATCGGCTAACTTGCCCGCCTCCGCGACCTTAAACCAGACTGCGGAGGTACCAGGCGAATAACTGCTGCATGCGCCGGGGCACTTGGCCATATAAGTGATGACAGGTCCGTGGTGGCTGTCTGGCCACGTCGTCCAGTGGAGAGAGATTGATGAACCAGCGGCGACAGTGGCGCTGAGCGGGGCGGGCGCGGACCCACTACCTTGGTATCCGTTGCATTGGAGGTCGATTGAGGTGAGGTCCTCAACGGGGCCGTTACCGGGAATCTTACGCACGATACGCTCAGGCGGGGTGGCGTAGTATGGGTCGGAGTAGGGGAGGTAACCTGTGTAGGTCGTGCCACCGATAGTGAGGTCGGAGACGTACCCGTGAGCAAGGGAAACTGAGGCGTTAAGAAGGGCGGTGACCGCCGCGGCGAGAGAGAGACTGTATTTCATCTTGGGTGGCCGGAAGGATTGATGGATGATGAGGATAGTGAGATGAGGTGAGGTGAGAAGGTGGACATTATATAGATTTCCGTTTGGGCCATTTTCTTCCGTAGATTCTTACAATAGAGATGTTCGATAGTGGGGTGCTGGGATTAGGGAAGTTGATACTGTGATTCCGACGGAGATATTGGGGTTTTTCTTGGCTCAGGTACCTGACAATATGTGGGTGTTCGTTCGGGTCCGTGGGGTAGTAGGGAGGCCGGGCCAGAAGCCTGCGGATATTTTGTTCGTGAGCAGAGGTATATTGGGAAGCCAAGAAAATCTTACAGAAGTAATCAGTCTGTGGTGTTGAAGGTATCAGCAGCATGGATGTTAGTAGCTCTGGCGCTAGCTAACTAGTTTGTTCAGTGTGATTTAACCCTAAAACATCGCAGGGTAGATACAGCTACTGTAGGTGTAGACTCTGGTGTTTGCGTATGCACTTCCTGTGTGATTGTTAATGGCAGGTGTAGGCTACCCTAGCTGCTATATCGCAGGGCTCTCGAGCGTTCAGAACGGTTGTCGCAGAAATAAAGACGACATTCGATCATTCCCAGCAATCACCCCTGCAGCTGTCAACCTGCGACAGGCGCGCGCGGATCCCCACTTCCCACAACCGTACTCCTATTATGCATATATATGATGCGAGCAGGAGCAAGTAGCGAGCATTTCAATTAACCCTGTCCACACAGTTTTGTTGGGTTCTTCCAATGGCTCTAGGAAAGCAGAGATTAAGGAGCTTGACCTTTAACTCGACCCTATAATCATCCGAGATAATAAAATTGAAAGACTTCATTGATTTGATTAAGTTCTATTCTACAGGGTTAACCCTTTGTCTACTCTATAGACTGACTCCAGGTATTGATTGGTCGACATCCCCCCACACATCCAACCCTAAATTACATATCACGCGTGCATCCCCTATCCCCATATTATACAACCACCGCACATAGAGTACATATACTGCACAAGTTCCCCCACTGACCCTCCGTCTCGGAGCAGCAGGAGGAGTAAGCTATTTTGTATTCATCCGTCTGTCCGGTTAAACGGGGGCGCGTGCCTAAATAATGCCAGCGCCAAGATCGGCAACTCCAGCGCGTCGTTCCGGGGAACGTAGTCTTGTCGTGGAACGCCGCCCCGGATTTTCCAGGAACCTGTTTGAAAAATACACCGAGATGGCGCCGGCTGGGAATTGTAAGATAGCCAAGAAGACTCACAAGATGAATGAAGGCCAAGGTGTTTCGTATGAAATATTCTAGTACCTTCGCCCCGCGTGGCTACAAGTATATACCTAGACATTTACATGGATGATTTGTTGCATGGCTCTGGGGGCTACGGGCTTTGCAGTGCATGTCAACGTCTTGTGAAAAGCGCAATATGTTAGATATTAATATGTTAATACTCAAGTGTCCGGAAAAGCATCCGGAGTGGAGAGTGGCACAGATCTTGTTGAATCTAACCAGGTTGTCCTCCTTTTATATGGGGTACGCGGTGCAACTGCTCCCCCGGATGCTCCGAAATCACGCGGAAAGCAATGAGTTGATCCTATTGGTATCTCATTGTTCTTTTTCTAATATATGGCTATGGGCTCACGCGCGCAGCAGGTACAGAAGGGAGTTTATACATAGATTATCACTCGGGCTTGGCGCGTCCGCTCTAGCTGGGACGCTGGCTGCGGAGCTGGATACAACAGCATCCTCTGGGCTCGAACAACAAAATGTACTTTCTGTAGCACATAGCAGGCAACAAGAAGACTTTGGTGATGACAGCTGCCATGGCCTTTTTTTCCCTCCCTTTTCATGCGACGGCATATGGTGAGTGCAGAGCCTGTGAGTTGAGTATGTGTTGGATTCATTAGATGCTATCTATTGCGCCTATGTCTAATCAGGACGGTGCTGAGGGGGGAGTTGCTCCGCCGAGGGTATTTTAGAGTTGAAGGTAATGGCGGAGACAGAAATAATAGAGGGAAGGAATATACAATATGCATGCATACATTGATAAATCAGCCTTTAAATTATCAATAAGCTACGCACATGTATATCTAATCAAGTCTCACTAGCTAATGACAATTATATAATTTAGCACTCCTATAATATAGAATGATAGATACCATATAATCGACTCGAACGCCGGTCTAGACTCCTAAGGACAAGCTCTGGAATACTCAAGATACTTTGAGGCTGCAGCCCACGTACGTACCCAGGGACACAGGGGCGATTAATGTGTAAGGCGCCGGAAAATATGGTTATTCCAGGGCCGCTGGCGTCCTACAGTCATTTTCCGGGCGAGCAGCTTTGTTGCCTTGAGCATATCGCGCATAATATATATCATGGGATGTTACATGAACCCTTTCGAGTGTTGATAAAAGCACAATCTAATTGGTCAAGTGATGTGTGTGGTTGAATCTACGCCTCAATCACAGCCCGCGCCCTCAAAAGAGGTGGCCAAGATCAAAAGGCTTGGATGAGTAGCTGCAATTAATCCTGGCGCCTAATGATTCTGTGTTTTGGGCTTTTCCCTTGCAGGAGCTGAACGATGTTGTTTCACAAGCAGCTGAACGATGTTGTGTTTCACAAGCAGCTGCAATAGCTACATACATGTAGGTACTTCTTGTATGGGATTGGAAAGCTATCTCACACCACAACTAGAGTATATTAGGAAGTTCATTTCTGTCATTCTATATAGTCTTGTTATACAATTATATATATATATATATATGTTATGTATGTCTTGGGTTTCCAAATAGCGGTAGTTACATGTAATTCGGAATCTGGTTGTTGTGCCCCGTTAGCGTGAGCGTCCCAAACGACGTGTTGGGTGAAATAAATAGGTCAGGGTTAGGGGTAAAGAAATATTCAACTTTTTGGTCAGATTTCATCATACATGAGGGGGGAACAAGCTTTCTCGGGGCTGAATCCCGCTTGGCTGAAGGTTTCAACCGTTGGTGCCAAACCTAACCCACATGTAGCCCAACTGAGATGGATAAAGATATTGTTTGCAACCAACATATACACGCTCAAAGACTCTACCGATCAGCATACAGCTATATATCAAGAGCTCGGTCGGGTTCGCGAACCGGTAAAAGCTGGTTGCAAGGGTGGATAGGGTTAGGTTTAGGTTAAGTGTCATTGAGAGCGTTATGCAGTTGGTGTGTGGAGGAGTCCTTGTTGTCCAGAAGACAAGCCGAAAACAACATTTTTCTCAGAAATCGGTAAAATGAGGTCTAACATTATTAGAACTGTAAAATTAGAATCCATGGCAAATATAAGGCACTCACTGGCGCTCCTCGGGGTTTTATAGCGTTTCTAAACATGGCTAATAGTACCTACTACAGAAAACTGCCAAGAGTACACTTTGTTATGGCGTAAAGTAGCAGCCGTATTCAAAATTAAAACGCTATGATAGTGTGTGGTAAAATCATCGTAGAAGTATGGGAGGAGTCCTATTGGCACTTAAACCCTGTTTTGGGACCCCTGCTTCTCCTGTTTCTAGCTACAATGGTATCTCTCGCTGTAGATGTATGAACAGACGCGGTTGATTCGGAGGGAGCTAATCTAGAGTGGCTGTCAAGCGGGCTATATAAAAGGGCTTCATGTGCTGTCTAGATCTCAAACGCTCAAAGGTGCATGTTGGCCTATATAATTCTGCTGTTTTGATGTGGTAGAATACTAATCCTGCATAGGTATATATATGGCCATAGCTACATATGTTTTTTTTTTTTTTTTTTAATTCAAAGTTTCATTCGTTTCTAGGTACAAGAATATAGCATGCAGGGACTCCCTATGGCCTAAACAAAACCTATCCCCTTCAAATCCAAACTAACAAAAGAAACCGCCAAAAATCACAAAAACATCAAACAAACAAAGGAAACCAACTTAACACCTCTTAACCGCCCATGTACTTTTGTAACAATTTAGTAGAGATATAACATCATATTACCCCGATTCCAAATCCAACGATGATAACGATGTAAGAGAAGATGATGAAGAAAGAGAATATAGCGGAGATTTGGGACCCTGGTTTAATATAGCGGAGATTTGGGACCCTGGTTTAACCATAGCTACATATGTAGACACCAGATAAGTATATAATTAACGACCCTGTCCCTGATTTACCAACGTCACTGGTTTCAAATGGAATAACTCTAATCGGACGACATTACCATGGCTATGATGTTCAGATCTATAATAATATTTCAATTTTCGAAACGGAACGTTACTCTCTACAAACAATAGAAGACAAAAGAAATTAAAAAAAAGAGAGAAAGCTGTTTCCGATACAAAAAGCGCCCCCGCCCAATCTCCAACGTCCCATCCAACCCAATGTTGCCGTAATCTTTGTATTTCCCCAAGTCAAACTACTAGCCTCACATATTCTAAGCCGCTCTGCTCAATGGATCGCTCGCCTTCGCCGCAGCCCAGCTCTCGCGAATTACTGACGCCCTCTTTGCACTTCTCGCCTTGCAATCAAACTGGAATGGCTTTGGCCTAGAGCTCAAGCCAGAATCATAATCATAGTAAGGGATGTCAATCTCGTTACCGTTCGCGTCCCTCTTCTTGCTCATCTGGAAACCCCATAGAAGTCTGATTGTCAACAAGAAGAGAGAACGTTCGGCGATGTTCATCCCGGGACAGATACGACGGCCAAAGCCAAAGGCTGAGTAGTTCTGGAGACTCGGGTACACGCTGAGAGGTTCCTTGTATGTGGGGTAGGCGGGGTTGACCCAGCGGTCAGGGTTGTAGGTCTCAGGGTCGGGGTATTGCTCAGGTTCGCGGTGGATTGCCCTGTTGTGGTATTAATAAATCATCATATTGAAGGTGGTTAGAGGAGGGTATCCAGATCACATACCAAAGGTTAGCGTGAACAACTGTTCCCTTGGGGAACTTGTAACCCTCATACTCATCGTCTTTGGTCAACTCGTGTGGCATGCCTGAAATCAATTTGTGAGTAAGAATCCATTAATATCGTTATGGAATGATCAACAAACCTCCAGCTAGGACCGGGCGCCATCTAAGGATCTCCTTCATTATGGCTCTGGCATACGGCAAGTTCGGCAGATCATCAAAGTCGGGCATGCGATCGCCACAGACAGCGTCCAATTCAGCCTGGCCTCTTGCCTGAACATGGGGATGAAGACACATAGCCAGGCAGAAGGTAAGCATAGCTCCAGCAGTGGTACCACTTCCAGCCTCAAAGAAGGTACCGATCACATAGGCGGACTCATCGCTAGTCAATCCAAACTCCGCCTCATTCTCGAGGAAGGTCTTCATCAGACAGTCAGGAGCGTTCCCCTTCTCGATTCCAGCGCGGATATCGTCCTGCAGTTCCCTGAACATCTTGATTTCACGGTTGTGCAGCCATCTAGCCTCCCGCTTGAAGGGTGATAGAAACTCGGGAATGTAGCGCAACAATGGAATAGAATCACAGAGATAGGCACCAGGGGCAGTAACACGCTCAACGGTGTGGACGATGTTATAGATTTCACGGACAAAGGGCTCACGGCCGGTTTCGACGGCCTTTCCGAATACGAGACGGAAGATGATACCGGCGGCATATCGCTCAAAGTGGGTCTCGTAGCTCTCGGGATTGTCGAGCATGTCGTTTAGAAGCTTCTTTGTTTCGAGAGACTGGGCTGGTTTGAAAGTATCGACAATCTTTGGCATACCGAGATTGTGCATGAGCTTGCGTCCTCGTCTCCATGTGTCTATAATTGGTCAGCGAGCTGATGAGAGAGTCATTAAGGAACTGGCTAAATTACCATTGTATGGAAGAAGGAGAGGCCTGAGGTTCTTTGACAGAAGCTCAGTTGCAAAGTACAGGAACTCTCTAGATGAGTAGATGTTTCCTCGTCCACGGAGGAGATCGTTGGCAATTTTCTCAGTGGAAACAACGACATTGTTCTTTGACCCGACTTGAAACCTATAGATGGAGCCATAGATATCTGCCCATTTCTTGAAGTGGATCCAACTGTGAGTTTTCGGCAACTGATGAAGGTTTCCGATAATTGGGACAGCTATCGAGGAGAAGGTCAGTCAAATTAATTTAGTCGCACGATTCATTGTTACTAACGGGTTGGTCCTGGAGGGACTACGCCACATGGCTTCGAGGATTTCAAAGAATTGTCATTCTGGATAGCAATGTAGGCCTGGTACGCCCTATATGCGAAATATAGGACTGCACAAGTCGCGCCAACTACGACGATCTGCATGTTGTAATAGAATTTAGGAGTCTGTTGTCGTTCTCTGATGGTCGTTCTCTGGAGTAGGGAAGATGTCGTTCTCTGATGTGGGGAAGATGTTATTCTCGATCTTTATTGTAGAAAGGATATTGAGCTTGGATGTGTAGAAAGTGGTTTGAGGTGAGGATCATGAGCTCTATTTTATATTAACACTCGATCTTTGAATTCCCCTCAAGAAACGAGTAAGTATCTTCCCTAAACTTACTGTGTTTGTTTAGAAAACATCACATACTCGGGTTAAGCTACATGCTAATTTCTGCCGATACTTTCATGGAAGAGTAAAGTTAGATCATCGTAGGGTGTACTTTGAGGGAATAGAGGCTGTGGAACCTTTAGGTGATATGATACGGCCTTACGGCTTACTTCCCAGACCTCGCCAACATAAAAACAGGTAAGAGCCAGCTAGATGAACAAGGTTTCCATCTGTTACTACGGACGGCTTTCGGGTAGTGGCATCAAGATAACTCGGGATACGGTACAGGCCGAGATGTATTGCCAATAGTATGTCTTTATCATGTCATCTAGACTCAATGCGCCCAATCACCACCAACATATTCATTATAGATTTTTGCACAAACGTTTCATGACATAGCTTACTTGTCTAAGCTTCTCAAAGACATGGCGGCTAGGTAAATACAGAACCTCCAATCATGAGAGTGAAGGAATTTTTCGGGACTCAGTCAAAACGTTTCTAGACGGTAAGCTCTCGTCATACCTTTAAACCGTTTCCTGCAGCTGTGGTGCAGCTAGAGGGAATGGTGAAAACAAAATCTTAGATCTTCGTATTCCTATTGGTAGTTGACGTATTAGTTAGACAAGCTTCACCGGAAGGTTGATCATTGTCATGCATGTGTAAATGATTGGTGCAAACTGAGCCGAAACATTTAACTTCGGCTAGATCGGAGCAGCGTTAACCAGACGTTGGACATTGCATATACATGTAAAGTACTTTCCTGACGTTTGAATATCGCATGCCATACAAACACGCGCCAAGTCCAAAATTTATGCAATAGTGGCCCATCTTCCAAACGTCAGGAAAAATACAGGTATGTTGTTTAAACCAGCCCAATCTAAATTAAACATGGCCATAAGTTTATGTTTCTTGGAACGGAGTCACTATACGCACAATTCTCCACAAAACTTGAATTCAATCAGGGTTGAAGGCTACATTCGGGGTTCAGAGAGTCAAACAATACTCCTTTCACGGCATATATGGGTCCGAGTCAATTAACGAATACTAAGGTACACAGTAATAATATTGTGGGTGGGCAGGAAGTGCACCAACTTGTACATACCTAGTACTTATGGCACGCCCCAGACATTACCCCGATCTCGTGGGTGTTATAGAGTCTGACGGTATAGAGAGAGACAAGGGAGGGCTTAGATATATATCAATAGTCTTAAATAATTAAAGGCTTATATTTAGGGGTGGCTCAGGCGCACGTGTGTTGCAGGTGGACCTTATCAGTACCTACATATGTATGTAGATGTAACGGTATGAACACAGTGGCGTATTAAGCGGTCCTATCATAGGAATTACTCCAAAATAGCCTTCTGAGACGCACCCGGTGAAAAGTGCAGCTCTTGTTGGTTGTTACCTCTGCCCCCGATACGAAGCGTTATTTAAAAGTACTCGGTGTCAAACAAACCCTAACCCATGTTCCAAACTTAGATTAGGCTTTGTCTCGGCTTGGCAAGATCATTGAATTCGATTCGTGAACCTCTGTCTCAAAGTACTTTATCTTAGACATATATAGGCTGTGGGCGAGTATCGTGGTAAAGATTGAGCTAATCCAAGATCCCGGATTCTTAAAGCCATTGGAAGAGTGGGGTCAACGTTTGAGAACTACATGCATGTACTTACATCATAGTACGTACTTACATCATAGCCATGTGCACGTTGATTGATTCGATTTTAATATATTTACAGTACCGGAAATGGGCAGAAATTGACTACCGTATTCCAGTCATTACGCTAGTGATTCTGTAAATATAAGGTATCGATATGGTATTATACTTACGATGCTGGTTTAAACCAGTACGTGGTATCCTTGGCTCAATACCGTAGCCCCACGGTTACATTTTTACTCCCATCTCCGAGACTATATATATCCGCCCATATATATTTTCAACGGTTCAGAACCTCTGTGGGTACAGGTGAAGATTTATATCTGAATATGGACTTTAATCCTTTTCTATCGTGATAACATGTACCTACATTATGGAAGAACTCTGGCAGAGAGTCGATTAAAATAAGCTTATTTGATTTGCGTGTCTGCATAGCTGTTTATAATTTAAGGTGATGACGCTGGCAAGGCATTATTTTAAATGGGAGATATCTATGTGTATGGTTGGTTAATTGCTTTCAGGGAAATCAATCCTGGTATTGAACCCGTTCATAGCGAAAGTCAATGTTAACTGGAACGATATATATATACTGGCCAATCGGACCTTATGGTGATAAAGATGGACCATTCCTGAATGAAAGACTAACTTATGATCACAACCACCCAAGAGCTTCGCATGTGTTTTGTGGTATAAGTATTATATTGCTGTTCTATCGGAATCTCATCCAGCAAACAGCGTCGAAAAAATATGAACAAGGTTTCGACCTTCGCCCCATTGAAGATAAAGATAGAGAAAGAAAAAAAAACCAAACAAAAGAAACTGTCGATCTACAGGTATGTGAAAAATGAAATCTAAACCCAGGGAGTAATAATGAAACGACCCAAAAGGAATCTCTCCACCACTACAAATAGTCTGTGAGCCGACGGAAACCGTCGAAGTGCCCCTCAGGATCATACTTCTTCTTAACTGCAAGAATTCTCTCGACCTGACCCTCATGGCCCCAGCAGTCCTCGGGGGAGTTGTAGGTTCCCTTGCCGTAGTTGAAGTAGACGTGCTTCTCATCATAGCCGGTATAGTTGCTAAGGATCTTCTCCTGTTCAATCAACCAGTCGTCGGCCAAAGTGCTGAACCGCCCATCAGTGTAGGTTGCCTGCATAATTCTTTTTGGATGTTAGTAAAGTTACTCTCCACTCGAAATCAATAAAATGGTAACCTACGCAAAGTGATTGGTCCCACCTCTCCAGCGGTAGGCGGTGGCGTCGGGAGCAACAGCCGCAGCAGCCTGCTGAGGGAAGGTCTCAAAGATAAGATTCATGGTTACATTGGAGTTGTAGGCCCCAACGAATTTCTCCCAGTTCTTAAACACACGCTCGATACCTTCAGGATCATAAGATTTCATGGCGACAGAGTACGAGTTCCTGTACTTGTTTGGTGTGCAAAGCTCGCTGTTGAGGCCACCCTGGACTCGCCATGGGAGAGAATCCCACGAAACAACGCGGTCAGAGAATGAGACAGGTTTGATATCTGTCCACTGTTTAAGGAGGGGCTGAGCATCGGCTTGCGGTCCAGAATACACGAAGTTGACAGCGATAACGGGGCCTCCAGTGGAGCCAATTGGGAGGGTGACATAGAACATTGCAAGCTCCTCAGGTAGAGGGTTAGATAGACCGTTTATAACTCTGAGAGTATCCTGAAGCTGGTCAAAGGTGAATTCCATATCAACAGCGTAATGCATTCCATTGTTGACCTGGTCGTAAACCTTATATGTTGCTGATGTTGCGATGCCAAAGTTCTGGCCGGCACCGCGGACGGCCCACCAGAGCTCTGGGTCAGATTTGTCGTTGAGTGTGATTGCGGTGCCATTGGCGAGAACGTAGCGCAGTTCGACCAGGCTGTCAATGATCAATCCGTGCCTTCCCATCAAACGGCCAACACCACCACCCATTGTGACTCCCAAGAGACCGGTGCAAGGGCAAGAGCCAGCAGCTAAGAAAAGGGGTTAGAAAAATATCTCTCTCACTTAGTTAGGGAAAAGAAAAAAAAACATACTGATTTCTTTTCCAACAGCGTATGTTGCGTTGACCAATTCACCAGTAGTGATACCACCTCCGACAGTAATCTGCGAATTCGCACTATCGTACCTGGTGTAGTTGAGGCCTCTCATGTCGATCATGATGGCATTTCGGACACCGGCCAACGTTCCAGACAAGCCGTGGCCACCGCTCTTAGCAAGGAAGGTAATGTTATTCGCCGTTGCGTATTGGACCTGGAACTCAAGTGTGAGCAATCTTCATCTAACAAGAAGAAATTAGGGTTTTCAAGTGGGGTTGAACATACTACAGCTACAACATCGTCCTCAGAGGTAGGACGAACTACCATATGGAAATCGGGACGGTTGAGTTCGGTGAATCGCTCGTTGGAAACAGTGAACCCACTGTCCCCGGGGTAGTATACATAGGCCCCGGGCGAGAGCAGTGGAATAAGCCCATCATCAGCTTGCCGTTTCATAAAATTTCCCGAAACGGCTGTAATTGCATACGCCGTAGCGAGAAGAGAACTAAAACGCATCTTGGTTCTTTGCACTCGGAGAGCTGCAACTCGAAATTGATGAGAGGAAAGTCTGATCGAAGGAGTTGATACAAAAGAACTGGAAGCTGATGATGATATGAGGGAATTGGAGGCTGATGAGATGGGGGAATCTAGAGGCGAGACTCAACCATTATATATTTGTTCTTGATATCAATAATTTCAGCTTGTCACTGCTTGAGGCACTTTCCATGACTGATTTTGATATCCACATCGTTCGATCATCTGAGCTTAGCAAGCCTTGCTGTGCTGTATGCTCTCCCGAGTAAGACATTTCAGGTACATACCAGCCAGCATACGAGCAACATCACAAAGCTTTCGACAGTACTCTCAGCCACGTGCACGACGAAATTAGAAGCGTCACGAATATTACCGTTGGTGATTTGAGGATGGGACAGAGTAAAAAAGTAAACTTGCCCTTAGTTGAGTTACCGAGACCTAAGCTTTTTGTCTCAGACGGGATTATGTGTGGGGTCAGTGAGGCTGAATCCAATACAGATGTGTCTAGAGTACTTCATGAGGGTAAGAAATCCTTATTATCCATACTATAAAACAAGGATAATTCCCAGTTTGGATGTTGTGGCTGTGAAATTCCGACAGGGTTGTATGTTTGGGAAAGCCCTTGCAACACCCAATAGAAGACGTTATAGACTCAGACTCAGACATGTACAGGCCAAGCCGAATAGCCGTCCCAAGGTAACCCTGACCCGAGTATTCAATACCTACTTAGGTACTGCCTTTTGCTATTCTGACATGTTTGTTACATGAAGGATCCTCGGGAAACAATTAATAGTAGCAAATCTGAGATGACTTTAGTTGGGGTATGCAACATGCAGTAGAGTAGCTAAAAATTACTGTATTATACTCGTTTAAAATGGTCATCTATTGGTGGATTCTAACTAGAGTACATTGTGCAGGGTAGCACTACATAAATTCCCATACATGTGCGTGCCTTTTGAATAGGGAACTATGAGCTTGAGTCTTGCTTGTTTCAGCCTGTGCCTCTTTGTCTGCCAGTGAGTAGAGTAGAGAACTCCAGACGAGTCAACTGCATGAACAGAGTAAAGTTATATGGGCGACCTCGCAGTAGATGAAAGTTTATGGCCATATTACCATAGAGCTAGAATAGCAAATATACTCCAAGTAATGTAATATGGTATGTTAAATCATTACGATCAAGTCTTCCAGGCTCATTGAAAAACGGGCTGATCAAGGAATTTGGAATTGATCGGCCAACTACTTCATACATGTAGGTACATAGGGTAAGTACATAGATTTAGGAGTGGACGCTAGATACGGCTTACTCTTAGTTTATTTTATTTTTCATAAAAAGAAAGAAGAAAGAAAAAAAACTACCATACATACATACTCATGTACCGCAGGGATATTCTAGAGTACACCAAAAAGGCGTTCAAAGACTGCCTCTGGTTGGCCTATACCCCTGCCCTCTGGCAACGAGTTTTCTCAGATTCTACGGTACATTCCTGCTACCGCCTCAAAGCACGTACCAATTGCAATCCTCAAATCAAAGCTTGACTGGTTGTCGGCTATTCATAGACTTTGCAACTGCCTCAACTACCATCAGAGATTTGTGGCCTCCAAAGCCGAACAATTTGGCCCCTTCAGCCCCTTTTGCACTTTCACAAAATTTTGTAACTGCAAGGTTAGAGGTAGGATGTCATCGATCCCCAACTTGAGTCTATCGTCGTGTTCTATCTTACTATACCAACCACCATTACCATCTAAGGAATCGTAATGCCAACGACGAAGCTCGGGAAGTGATAGAGAACCTTTAGTTCCAGGAATAGTATATACAGACTGACCTGATTTGGGGGAAGTATGCATTCTCGCCTGCAGTAGCTGCTTCCCAGTTGTAGGGCGACGTGCAGCAATCTGAAGTAACAAATGTACCAACCAACGATCCCCCTCTCGAATCGCATTGTCATGGCAACGGTCTCCTCCACCTCAAAACCCCGCGTTGAAGCGCCTTTCTCCACGTATACCCGTAACAGTAACTCAGGCAATGTCGCCTCAAATTATCAATCTCGTGTACCAAGTTGACAAGAATGGGTCCTCCTTTACCAACTTGAGTACGCCACTCGTCCTTGAAATAACTGAGATCTTTCAACAGGGCCCAGGTCCCCTGGAATGCAATAATCCTTCCAAGAATGCCGCTGGCGACCGCCTTTTTCGCAGCACGAATGTATGTATTGAAACGTCTATGATGGCCGACAAGAACCACCGCGTTTGACCCTCGGTTCTCGGCCCTCTCCAAGGCCTCCAACACTCCCGTCGTGGAATAGCTCTCAGCAGCTATGGACTTTTCAAGCAAAAAGTTGTGATGTCATTATCGGTAGGGAGGATGCCGATTGGAACGTGGGTATGGTTTGGGGTGGCCACGATGGCAGCATCAACAACAACTTTTCCTTCAGTACGGGCTGCAAGAGGAGATTCTGTGGTTTTGAAGAGACATTTCTTTCGCACGATCCGTTAGGGCGGCATCCACGATTGCGCTGAGTGTTGTCAAAGGCTCTTGCAAAACACGCTCCACATGGCGAACCCCAATCAGCCCTGCAGCACCAATCACAGCCTATGGGACAATGGTTAATTGAGCTATTTTTAAACTGATGATGGTAGGTGTACTAGGTATACATACAATCTGAATCGGGGTTTCTTGGCTCATTGTATAGGATACTGTCGAGGATCTCGGAGATTTTTCTCATAAGCTGGTGAGTAGCTATAGTTGATGAACAGTACTGGATGGTTTGGGGTCTGTATTTTGTACAAACTTTCAATGACTTATACCCGAGGTTAGTCCCCGCGTAATTAATAGAGAAAGATTTCAACTCTCGGATCAAGATGAATATAGAAGGAACCTTTAATTATGAAAGGGACACAGAGCAATACAACAATGGGCTTAATATTATCCGCGCATATAGGATTTTCCATATACTGCACTAGATAGCCGAGTAGATGTAGATTGTTTTTGTAGAACGCGGGGGTGTCAGTGCAATTACAGAAAGAATGGCTGTGTCTAATTCCTAAATTCCACGATGATTCCACACGTGGGTATGATCTTCCCGGGCCAGTAAGCCCAATCCAGCCGACTGTGTGCGCCGATATCCGACCTGATCGGGGTCGCAGGGGCAATTTAATACCGAGGGGCTTCTGTCTGGCTAACGTTAAACCACCCCACACCCAACTCGCCGGTAAAGGGTTTAAGCTTTCAAGCGCATCGACAAGAATTCTTCCGATGGTGGTTTTTGTACCTACATTTGTATGGCGGGGAGGGGGGCCGGGGGTGCCAAGACGAATAGGTAAGGGTCTGTATATATATTGATTCATGTGTGTATAATGGCAAATCAGAGAACCAGCGGTTGGCATACCATCTTGGGAAGGTAAAGGAAAGAATTTAGAGATTCGATGAAGTGATATACAGGAATCCAAAGCCCTCACGTATTACTCGGGAGGCGAAAATGCAATTGGTTCGTGAACCGTAGTGAAGAAGAAGAAGAAGAAGATGAAGAAGAAGAAGAAGAAGAAGAAGAAGAAGGGCGGTTCAAGTTTCAATCGGAAAAATGGACTAGAGTAATGTATTATTATCCGCTTTCATGACTACCAACATGTAAGATAGACAAAATTGCTTTCCGAGTGATTGTGCATGATTAAACACCAGTTAGCAAAAAATTGCCTGCTAATAAGTAATTAGCTAACCTCTGTGGTCGGCGCTCATATCTGTTTAGATCTGTCACCCTCAGTTTCACCTCCTTCACCTTCACATCCACTTCCACCTCCACCTCCACCTCCGCCTCCGTCTCCTCCATCTGGAGTATCTCCCTACCTCGATGCTCTGGCGCCTGTACTAACATTTATATAGACTATCTAAAAATGACGACTAATCCACGCCAAAATCATCTAATGGAGCACCTAATCTAATAGACGACTTCGGCGGGTAGGGTAGCGGCGCAGGCAGCGGCAGAGTGATTGTGTCTCTCCGTTTTTGATAAGGTCTAGAACCTTGTGATATATAACCGTTTCGAGGTCCCTTCCTGAAATCATCTTAAATTTATCATGCGCTTGAAGTTTGACTTGAACTCGGCGATCATAGGACCCAGAGCAGATTGAGCATCCTCCGCTGGGATTTCTGGCTTCGGGAGCTCGGCAGAACCAGCACACTGATTAAAGTTAGTGTGATCATGCAGTGGGACGCACTAAAAGATTGATTGGATGCTCATACGTACAGTTACTCGATCGCCGTTGGTAATTTGCACATTACTACCAGCCTCGATCGTACCCCTTAGGATCCCCATTTGTTTCCGTCGCCTTACCCTCACTCTCAGAACTATCTTTATTAGAAAGGCCTGCTCGACGTTTTGCGGGGCCGGCAGTGGATGAAGATGCTAACTTTCTCACAACGGTACGATCGCCATTGGTGATTGTAACATCGTGGCCCGAATGAATGATATCACCGTGAACGACGAAGTTAGGGCTGCTTTCTTGGCATCAAACTGTGCTTGGGGACGCTGTTGATGCCAAAATATATATTGAATACAGTCAGAAAGCCAACGACTCCACCCACTAGGCAGAACAAGATATCTGAGTAAGAATCTGCACCCAGAACTTACAGCTTTTCTGTGTTTGTCAATTAGCAACCGTGCCTTTTTTTTTTTTTTTTTTTTCACTATCAGGACATCTCCTCGGGGAGTTCTCGATATGCTCGAGTGCTCTGAGGTAGAGTGAGTTGACGAGATCGAGTCGAATTTCCGGCCCAAGGGCAGCACTGTTTTAGGAGAGGAAGTCTCGATATAACCATGATTAGTAGGAGTTTTCATTAAAGTATTTATTACAGGACCCGATTTCCTTCATGGAGTGTGCTTTGAGAGCTTTCATGAGGTTGCTGATCCATGATTAATCGGAGGTAGATGATGATATAGTTTGGCGTTGGTAAAGATGGCTGGGAGAAGAGTAATGTTTGGCAGGATGCACTCAATAGGTCATGACACCATAGGCACTGAAGTAAGGTGCATGTAAGCCAGCCTTCATTCTGGCGTGTAACATCAACCTCTCACCAGACTGATATTAGCGGTTAGAACAGAAATATAGATTTTAGGCTCCGTTATATGTCACATGGTTTGGCCTTTCAAGATCTAGATAATGTATTATAAGTGGAAGAGAGAAGCTTTAGATAAAATGTGTGAAACTGATAGACACCCCGCAACATGCTAACAGTTACATAAAAAGTAACGATATCCCTTCGTAATGCATCTCTAAGAATCCCCAGCCCGGACGGGCCCCTGAAACCAGATGGAATATACTAGCGCAAAATCCTATAATTGTATCCACCTTTTCCCCAGACCCTAGAGCTAGAGTCTTCCAACCCACATTGTTCGTCCCGTACTCTCCCTGTGATATACCTCCTTGGCCTCGCCGCCGTTACTTTCTACCTTCTCGAAAACCCCCTAAGTACCCGCCCCAATGACCAATGGAAATCTTGTTTCCTTACGTCTCTGGTATTTGCTGTGCTATGCGCAGGCAAATCACTCACAGCCCGGCTATCTACCTCCTCATAAGCCGGGGGCGCAGGTGCGATAAAGCTCATACTACTGAGCACACGGTTTACGCGGACGTCGACGAAGGCAACCCGTGCTGCTTCCTGTAGTGGGTCTAAGAGAGAGGGTTCGCTGAGGATCTCGTTAATGCGTCTGATGGAGCTGTCAAAAGCCTCAAGCTGTGTGTCGGTGTAACAGCTCTGTGAAAGTTAGTGGGGGGAGAATAGGCCAATCTCAATTTGGGTGGTTGATAGTTACACGCAAGGGTTGAGGGATCTCAGGTAGCTCCATATGTGTGGTGCTTGTGCGAAACATATGTGGATTGGGTTCTTTGATGTCTAAACTTGTACTTGTTTCGGAGAGGTACTGGTTGAAGTGCTCGATATTGAGGATCTCAGATCTCTGAGGACATAAACTGGTAGCTAGAATTGGTGCAGGATTGGGTTTTGTTCAAGATGGATGGGAGATATGAAAGGAGAGGTATTAGTATTTATGTACTCGGAGTGAGAATCATTGATAAGCTGGGATCAACGGCGTACGTACGAGATCGAGTGCGGATTTGTTGGGGTATTGTGTTTCGTGCGCACGTATGTGGATTCCCAATGTTATGTAGTCATTAGCAGATAGACGTCGATGATTGGGGGTGGGGATCAGTGCAGTGGGAAACGGACCAGAGACGTGATAGTGAGTACGGGGTGAGCAATACTTCTCAGCATGTATCAGAGTCCGCGGTCGACCGACAGTACTCATTGTATACAAGGTACAGGTATTCTTACTACCTGTAAGTACATGTATATACATACATGTATAAAATATACATGTATCTTACATGCATGCATGCACGTATATGAAGATGTAAGTGCGAAGCGGATCCTAAAACACATACGATAGGCAGGTTCTTTGAGACTCTAGTACATAGTAATCAGACGTTTTGTAAATGTAAAGAATTATGCAAGGCCATGAATTCGAATGTTTAACGCATAACATCTTGCCACCATAATATAATATCTGCGGCCCTACCAGCTGATTGATGGGGCCGGGGGATTAAATATTCATATGCATATTCTATAGTCGGCTATTTAAAATATCGTTGAGGCAGGGCAGATGTACGCTATCCCTCCTGGCCATGGATGCTTTAAATGTATGATGTAGTCAGGTATTAATTGTTTTATTTTGAGATGCCCGATTTCCGGCCTTGTCCAATACATGACGATCAGAGCGGTTGGTTTAGCCACCTTGCAGTGATGCATTGGGCAGAGGGTAAAACAAGGCAAAAAAAAAAAAAAAAAAAAAAAAAACTGGGGGACTTTTCAGCTTCTTCAGAAACTCGAGTTAATAGATTAATATATTTGAGACGCATCACAACCGCCATCTCGAGGTCCATAAAGCTTGACGAAAGAATTAACTGAACTACTATGTAGCTATAAAACACGTCCCTAGAGGCCCCATGTAAATAATTATAAAATTAATTAGAGGCTTATATTATATTACTGAAGGAAAATAACACATACTGTGCCCAGGACTTGTATAGTAGCTGTTTAGGTGATGTAACCTAAAGGTTTAATGTGGTTTACACTCCCGGGGGTAGTCCACTACAGTTGCCAAAGAGATACGTATACCGAAATGACATTTGAACTGAATTTCACGTTGACTTTAGAGGAAAAGTTAGCAAAACTGAGTTTTCATAGAGGAAATTACTTGTACCGTATCATCATCTGTTACTCTAACCGTCGAGGGGCCTTAAGGCCAAGGTTTCTCTCATCTTTCGTCGTAACCGTACCTAGCTAGGGCTACATACCAATCGATCAATCAATCAATCAATCACCACTCATCTAGTTAGGCATCACCTGCTCAGCGCCTTAAAAGACCTTGGTGGTCATTCTCACTACCAACCTTGCCGCCGCTAGTTCATAGAGCCCCTATCCCTTGGACGGATGAAATCCTCAAATTTACGACATCCCTCTTTCAGCTATTCATAGCCCTTTGTGGTAACTGATGCTAATTTTTTATTGACCCTATTGTTACTCTCACACGTAAAAACATAAACAGTTATATTACTAAGTGCGTGCACGGTCCATGTCGTGAATTTGAGCATTTCATCCGTTCAAGGGATAATCCTATGCGAATTTGGGGTTGGTGCCCCGGATCACAATATATCACTCGGGAGCTCTGGGGAGCCAGCTGGTGTTTTTCCTCTTCCAACTGACACAATAAACAGAGAAAAAAATTCCGGCGCTATTGTATTAGAGTGAGATAGCCTTATGATCTATGCCCTGTAGGATGTTTTCAAGCTATAAAAAATGTTTATTCTGTCATTACGTAGTTTACTATATCAGGCGGCTGTTGGGCCGCCCGCTGCATGATAGACATATAAGCTGTGGAGCTTTTCGGTCAATATCTCTTTACATTCAGCACATCTAAAATTGATTGACCAATTTGATAGTTTATTTCTGACTCGACATGTAAGCAGGAGTTGGCTTTCTTTACTGAATTGTGGTGCGGTCTCAAAGTCAATCTAAATACATAGTCATGTAAACGTCTGAACCTGTTGCTTTTTGATAACCCACAATTTAAATAACTGTTCACGAAAAGGTTGTGAATATTGTTCAGGGATGCTAAGCACAAGTACAGCAACTATAGGTTCTATACGGTACATCTCGTACATATATTTAGTAGGTAATGTCGAGGCGTATCATAATATCGCCCAATTATTATTTAGATACGATAATCCGGATACATCCCAGGAAACAAACAGCTGGTGGAGATTTATATTACTACATACTGTAACTAGTTTCAACCCATAAGGAAGTGGACACGCGAGTGACTGATGTGGCCGCAGTTCCTTATTTTGCGCACTAGAAGGCACCCCTATCACTATACTTTGGCTGCGGCGAGCTCCCAACTTTCCTAAGCCCTGTCTGGTACACTCCCGTCTCCACGATTTCGAATACCTCTAGACGCGCGCCCTTGCCCTGTGCCCAGACGACAAGGCCAACCGTATTACCCCCCCGGTAATTCAGGATGCCCTCAGGCACTGGGAACAGATGCTGTGGCCCAAAGTTCCCGACTGTTTTACATGTTAGTGGTTATGGGTGGGGGGTTGGGTGGGGGTGCGTACTGTAGCGCCCAAACTGGTAACCGTTGACAAAAAAGAGCACGCGGGAGTCTGCTGAAGCAATCAGGCTGAAAGACAGGGGGATATCATCACCAGCGGGTAGATTGAGTTTGAAATTGGTACTGGCAACGGTGCGAGTAGCGGATAGATAAGAGTTGGGGGGGGGGGGGGGGTAAGTAGAATTGGACGCCGGCGGTTTCGGTGCCGTTGAACGGAGAGAGCGACGGCCAGGATGTGGTATCGACGCCGGGTTGGTGGAAGCCTAAACCACAGAGATTAGATATTGTTTATTAAAAACGGGCTTAGAATGTTTAGAACCTTTTCGCTCGGCATATGTTCCTCCTTCGTGTACGGTCCGCGCGCCTTGTCGGCGTACTAGATCGGATTATGGCAGTGTCAGCACTTTCCGTAACCAAGAATAGAACTTTTATGGGGTTGCATACATTCTCACCGCCGTGGTTTCCTTGGATCTTCCAAGTAATTCCCGGCGTTGCATTTCCAAAGTTGTAATTCCAAATACCTCGCGGATTCTGCAAACCGGACCCATGTTAACATATGAACATAAAAGGTGCGGTATATATGAAGGATATTCTTACTGTAATGCCACCTGATTCATTCTCATTATCCCCCATTTGTTGCTATAAAACTCTCTATAAGTAACGCCTACTTTATTGGGCTCTTGTGGAAAACTCAACTCACGTAGATAACTGTCACCACATTCTCGGTCCCTGCAGTGAGTTGACTAAATGTGAAGGTGCTTGAACCACCATGACTAGTAGCCGATCCTGTATTGGAACCAATAAAAACATCGTTGAGCCAGACAGAATATCCAAACCCCCGCCCGCCGAGCATTTCGATGAAGAATTCCGTTTCGTTCCCGGTAGACGTGAAGTAGCCCCTGTAGAGGATATACCCAGTGTGGAACTATGCGGCATGATTAGTCAGTGTATGGATGTGGTAGAGTGTCAACTATTAAGTACCCCGTATGTGCCCGAGTAGGGGTCCGTTGGAGTAGTTAGGCTGCGGACGCCATTCACCGTTGTGGTGTTTGATGCGTCGACCCATTTGGAGTCATTGTAGTCCGGTTTGATCTCTGGCAAGCTATCAATAGATTTCTATGAATCCCTCTTTGTCAGAAAAACAGCAGACTTGCAGGTCTTGGTCTTGAGAGGGTGAGCGTACCCATTGCAGTTCCCTAAGGACTGGAATATCGGTTTCAGGGCTAGTAAATGTGACTGACCCGACAAGGCTGCCGGTAGGTAATCTAGTTGTGCTGATCTTCTTCTCATTCCATTTGACGGAGCTGACACCGATAGGTGCGATAACCTCTAATGGGGCAGTCACGTTGACATCGCCAGAAAGATGAAGGGTTGAGTCAATATTACAGGCATCACGAACAATATAGGGCCCCTTGACAATGACACTTCCCTCGCCATCGCAGGGAAGTGCTGGAGCCCAAAGGTTGTACCCTTGAAGCTTATCGAGGAGGTAGGGCTTGATATCAGAGCCGACGGAAACAACGGATTGTCCGGTAGAGTTGTAGTTTAGGATGACAGTACTATATGGAGTAGGTCCGTTAATTTCTCACCATGTGAAGAGTTCGGTAGTTGAGTACAACATGCTGTGCGGTCCGATATCATAATCTGTTAAATAAATCTTGGCAGTGAATCAATAAGTAGTTCATTCTAAAACATTAGGAAAACAACATACCCGTGAGTCCTTTCCTGGAAGAGTAAGAATGCCCGAAATCTGTGGAATTGTTATTTCCCCTTTGCTAGTAGGAAGCGTTAAAGTAAACTGAGAAATATTTGGCAACAACGGGGTTGAATGGCTAAAAGTAATGTGATCAGACTCTCTGCCCATTAAAGCTCAAGCCCTCATAAGTAGGTAGATATACCTAACAGTCCAAAACGCCGTTTTATTTCCAACCTCATCCTTCGTGCAAGAAACAACGACCTCCGCATTACTCGAATAGGAATTGGTCGACTTCACCGTTAGTCTAGTAGTTAGAAATGCGGGCGAGACAGCAAAGAGATGTGCCTGCAGCTTCATCTCGGAATATTTTTCCCGGGTGATTGATCTATCTTCCGCAATTGCGGTCACAAAATCATATGTTGTGGGGGTCCTGTAGAACGAAAGATGACACCAGTTCGTGCCTCCGTATATCGATAGAAAAGAAACTGGTAAGGTTTTGTTTCTCCGGGATTGGGGAGATTTGAAGATTACCATATATATATTCATCGCCGTTACAGACATGGAATACTGATTTTTTGTACATAAGACGGAATACAAATGGATCCATGAATGAAGGGCAGTTACTACTGGCATCGGACCCATAGGCATAGAAACCACCGCCGTTCTAGAGCCCACAATATGGTTAACATATTTTTTGGTGGGAGGTTATTGGTGCCACTTGCCTCTCCTAGAAAATGCGGATGCCCTGGAGCAAAGCTCAAATGCTTATCCCAGTCTCCCTGCCCCAAAGTCCCATTCCAATTCGAACAGGCTACACACAATCAGTTAGCAAAAGCACCTCACGACGCGGCCCATCCCCAGATACATTCTACATACTGATTGGATACGTATCATAGGTATAAATATCGATGACACCCGAGTTCACATAATACCCATTATGGGCCACATCATTATGGATCAAGGGCACCTTGACCCCCGCCGCTATAAACGCTTCCCGCAAATAGCCCATATACCCGTTCGCCGGCCAATCATAGCCCGGTGCAGCCGCGACGGAGAGCTCATTTTCAATTTGGAGCAGGATGATTGAGCCACCGTTGGTTATTTGATGAGGGGCTAGGCGCCGGCTGATTTCAGCGATGTAGGGAGCTATTTCTTTGTAGTAGGCTTCGTTGCTTACACGCCAGTAGATACCCTCGGGGGCGTGTTGACGCCAACCGGGGAAGCCACCAGCACTTAGCTCTGGTTGGGGGGGGGGGGGGGGGGATTATAGATTAGCAAATTAAAATCAACATCTAGCATTGGATGCTTCATCTAGCTACAGATATATATATCGTGCAGGACCAGAATCGAAGTTACTCACCAGCATTGATGTATGGCCCTGGCCGGACGGATAACATATAGCCCAACTTTCTTTATGGCGTCGAAGAACGGCTCCCAATCAAAGATGCCATCAAAGTTGAAAACCCCCTGTTGGGCTTCGACAAGGCCCCAGTGAATATAGACCGAGACAGCATTGTACCCGAGAGCTTTTAATTTCTGTAGAATATCTAACCAGAGATCGATAAATGGTAGTCTATAATAGATGATCAGTTGAATCAAAGATATTAGCCAACAATTGAGTGTAGATGAAGAAGGGAAGTTAAGGTTTCATTTTACCTCCAAGGATGGAACTGGACACAAGTGAAGGAGGGGGGAAGGAGGGGGAAAAAAAAGTCAGTATGGAATATACGCGGCTTTCAGATCAAGGGATCTCAGTACAATGTAGGTAGATACTTGTACATACCTCCCCACTATAGACGAAGAGTCTTTTCCCATTCACTGACATGGAACATTTATCCCACGTAACCTGAAAATTTAATCAAATACATAAGTACATGTACTTTCTTATAATTTTAACTAAATTTAAACATTCATATGGTGGAAAGAAAGAAAAAAACAAATACATTCTCCTGAAGCCCATTCGTATCACGAGCCAGCACTACATGTAGTAACTTTGATGTATCAAGCGATTGTGCATTTGCATATTCAATATGTCCATATTCATATAAATAGTCCAATGGTACATGTATGCCATAGGTGCAAGAGCTCGTAACGAAATATCCGACGAGTACTGCAAGCGCAAGAAACACAAAAGACCTCATTGAAATATCGATAATAATATCGTGCACTATAGTATTGCGTACATGTAGTTAAATTTCAATATCATTTCCTGTATCGACTCTATTTGGGTCGATATAAATACATGCATCTATACTTAAACTATGTAAGCCCCCATCTGCTCTCTCTTAGTGGCGCCTGTCAATTTCAGTCAAGCTTTCTGCAATGTCAGCTACATGTATTCACCATACGCGCCGGGGAATATACCGGCTAACCCCCGAGCTCCCCCCCCAATGTATGTATGTATGTTCTGTAACCATTAATTGTCCACCCCACAAAGAAAATAAGAGTAAAAAACTCCCGGTTCAAGGGACCTGCACAGCGGTCCATTTTTAGGAGTTTCGTTTTCTTCTGCAGATCTGCCCGCCTTTGAGGGTACTACATGTACTACCTAGATACATGTAGTACATACAAAGTACTGGAGTAAAATAACCCCCAACCACAACTCCCCGGCAAATGCGCCGTTACCCGTACAACGCATGAAAACGGACGGTCCAGTTCTCGCCAATTGCAATCACGGCCTGATATTTACTTAAGTACATACGTATGTAGATATATATACAAGTACATATATGGGTGCGTATATATAGTAACTTAATACATATTTACTAACTACCTACTAATTTTATCACTCATGGGCGGGGTTAGTATAAACTATGTCGTGGATTAGATTATATTAAATGATGTTCTGGAAGGGATATGTTAATCGTCTAAGTGAGGATATGGCCCAGGTACTGGAGAGGCCGAGGGTAGAGGGCTAGAGTATATAGGGGTAAAAAGAGGCTTGCTGCATGATGGATATGCCTTAGCGATATCTGCTTCCCTTATATTAGCTTTCTGGAAACTACATACATGCATAGATGCATACCTCCATGGCTACATGTAGTATGTACGTGTGCGAACTTCTACATGTCAAGTATGTAATCTGCATGTATGTAGTACTTGGGCCAATATTCGATCATGATATCAATGCAATATGATACATGTAGGTATACTACATGTATGTATATGTTATCCGCAAAAGACCACACTACGGTAATGATTCAAGGAGTACTCTCAACCAAAATCCGAGCCCGTGGGGAAATGGGTCTTAATTGGGGGGAAAGGCGATCATTGGAACGGGGCTTTAATTGCTGTCGTCGTGCGTGAGTCTCAACAGAAGCAAAAATATCAAAATGACTTTGCAGATGCGCTTTGGCCTGGGAACAATTAAAAAATAGAGAAATATGAATTGTTTTTAGCAACTAAAAGGTCCATATTTTAAAATGACATAAAGACGTATGTGGTTACTAGCACTGCCATATCACTCCGGATCTAAGCAATCTATCTAAATGAAGCACTAAGAAGTAGCTGTATATAGCCAACTTTCTATCCGCAAATTAAAGAGGGAAAAAATTCAACCATAGGCTACCCCGGAGCCATACCATAATATGCTCATTGCAAAAATCAGATGGAAAGACCTTCAACCGTGGTATGACATGGATATGAATCCGTCTATTTTCCAGAGCGCCGGAGCCCATACCACTGGACTGCCTTGTCGGCAAGTAGCACTAGGGTGATCGTTAGCATAAGATACCAATGGGAACCGTTCAAATGAGTAGGTGGAGGCTTACCAATAAAAATCAAAACACAAACCTGCGGGATGGGCCATGATCCACCCCCCGAAGAGTACAAGGCGCTTGTCGAAGACACCTCCGACATAGCAAAGAAGACCACCGCAGGGGCAAACCGAAGACCCACGCATATCCAGTCGTAGATATCCAAACGGCGTCTAACAAGCATCGCAAACACGCCATACATAATAAAAATTACCCCGAGAGAAAGAAAGAAATACTTAAAAACTAGGTCAAAGAGTTGTCTGAAGCCGCTGAACCTATCACCAGAGTCACCCGGCTCCCGATACGGGAACTTGAACCCGTAAAACTCGCTCAGATAGTAGGCAAGTTTTGCTACTAGAGCGTTATAGAGATCGTTATACGCTTTCATGAATTCCTGGTCCTCACTATGAAGAACGGAATCGTACATGAAGGACTCCAGCTCGTTCGTCCAGTTCGTCACAATGGGCCACTCTTTGAGTATTGTCTTGGCATAGTCATCGTTGTAGAAAAGCGCAAACGCAGCGTTGAACTGGTCAATCATCTGTGTTCGGTTATTTGGTCTCTCTGGTCCGGTAAACTTGCTCATCATATCATCGGCCATAAGTTCGTAATTTCGGAGAGTGGCGAGCTGGCGCAGACCCTCGACAGAAAGTACCACGGATAGATGGAACGGAAAATGGAGAAGAGTCCAGAGCTGTTGTCTGAACCTTCCATAGTATATTTTCATTGGATTGAAATCGAAGTAGTACATCCAATAGAGATACTACACCATGGTGGGGGGGGGGGGGTAGTTAGCCTTGATATATTGCGGGAGTGGGTCGATTGCGTGATGGCAGTCCTCGTGGGGGTAGAAGAGGCATTTGTAATGGTTAAAGAAGAAATTGGGAGGGAAAAACAGCACGTACAATTAATGCGATTGAAGAGGACACAACCCCAAGCGTAGTCCAGGTCCAACCAAAGCCTTTGACAATTATGTTTATGGCTTTCAACATGACGATGATGCCCTCGCCAAAGATGATCAAGGTCAATAGTCCCATTCGCTCAATCAAGTGTGTTTTTTTAAAGCTAACACATCCCCATATCGAAGATGTAGTGATGACGGATATGACTTCAAATGCTGCCATTATATACCTAGCAACAGCAGAAACTATCAGCGCGGCCGCACATATAGAGCTGACTTTGAAAGAAAAAGGTTATACCAAGATAGGTAGTATTTTTGTGTGTGTCCATGGCGGAAAGAGAAGTATATCTAAGTAACGTCAGCATCCATTGCGACTCAAAAGTTAGGTGCAAAGTGATCTAGATTTCCCCTTCCCGGCTCTCGGAATCTCCCTCCATATTCTTGGAATGAAGGATAATGACTTACACCGAGATAAACGGTCGCTGAAACTATCATAACCGTGCCATGAATAGCCAGAGGCAGAATCGTCTTTGGCTTCTCCCTCCCAAAGTACATAACAACAAAATACTGGACGCTCAGAACAAACCTCGAGAACATCAATGTGAGCGTCATTGTCCTTAAGGCTGTAATGGTGATATCGTCATCCGGACTAAATGGATCCCAGGTTGTTGAAACAGATGCAAATGCAGCCATAACCGCGAAGTGAAGGGCTTTGCAAGTCCTCTCGTAAACAGAGTCAACGGAGAATCTGACATCCAGGAGTGTAACGTGAAGCCATGTGAACCATAAGATGATAAAATATAGGATATAGGAAGATAAAGCTATCAGATGGTATTAGTGAGCTGCTGATAGGGATAGCCAACCAGACCTAGGAATGGAAATACGTTACTTTTTGATTCCGTGATGTAATGCACCGATGTTACCGTGGTGAGATTTGCAACAAAGAACAAGTCGTAGAACAGCTCGATAGGCGTTGCTTCTTCAACCTCCTCGGCTTCAGGAATATCTTCAGATTGCTTTTCTTCATCTTTTTTGGCAGATCCATCACCCACAGGCGGCTCAATGACATCCTCAGTAGATGCACCCCGCTTATCCTGGGGCGATTGAAGCGTCATGATTGGTTGGTCATGATTGGAAAGATTTGGGTGAGTATGTAACTTTTTGAAAGGATTTGCTATCCACGGAAGCTGTGCTGCTCGCCTTTGGCGACATCTCTGCCTGTGCGGTAGAGTTATGATTAGCAAAAATAGACACATATTGCATTGCGACACGGAAGCGAGTTAACCTACTGCCTGAACTCTTCCGGTGTCATTTTGGGTAGCTGGTATCGAAAAGAGGGTGGTTTGCTATCCTGAAAAAGATATTGTCTTTGAAACCAGAGTAGGGATGAAGGGCCTTAAATCAAAGATTCCTGATCGGCCTATTACTTGAAGATATTCCGGACATACTCTTGTGCTTGTGATGTAGAGTCTCGGAAGGACAAGGCACCACCCGCGGTTTAGTTGTAAAAGTTGAGATACGTACATGTATACACGTACCAACAATAAGATTAACGCGTGTGTTTATATAATATAATTATACCCGCAGACATCTTGCTATCGTATTCGGGAACTTGCATAGGTGTCTTCGAAAGAGCTGTAACGTATGCGCTACACGATACGGGAGTGTCTCTGATATGCTTTAGTGGGACGGATCCTTTGTGCTTGGAATTACACCGAGAGCGGAAATTCTGGGGAGGGGGCGGGGTTACATTAATGGGCCCATATGGAGATACATGTACATTTAGTGATAAGCCATGGATTCATAACATCTGGAATGTCTAGGAAACGGAAGTCCCGGAGTCACGCCGCAGGCAAACAGAAACACAAATGGTGATGCAGGGGGCCGGAGAACAGTACCATGAGAAAGGAAGTGTCGATTGGCTTCTGGAAAGAACATTTCGAGTATAGAATGGTACCGGGAGATATCACTGGAGCCCTCTAGAGTGACAAACTCGTGAGTTTAGAAACGGCGTACGTCGCCGATAAGTGTAGCGTAGTGCTGCACGTGATTTAGAGAAAGTCAATTCTTATCTTCACCGGTAGATGATGGAGATCTAGTACAATAGTATATATATTTACAAATAATACTGACTCACATCAAACTATGCTTTTACGAAGGAGGTTGTAGCCGTCGATCATGTGTCTGGTCAACTTGTGGACGACTAATATTTTATACTATCGAAAAGTAAGTAATTAAGCAAGAGGATTTGAGTAGTTAAAGTGGGTTGAGATTTTTCTATTCTCACATGGAAAAATGGCAGCATATCCTGAGATCTAACAATGACTTTGGACATTAAAGCTCATCTGGCGTTAATTGTATCCTTATGCCTCAATAATACTGCTCCTGGGACTTATGTTCGTCGTTATTCCCCTCGACATAGCTAACAGTCTTAATATCCCTGAATGAAGAAGGGGTATTTGGGGAGGTTGTACCAGTTATGGGCAATCGTGATTGGTGGAATATGTAAGGTACAACATATGCATAATGGGTTGTTGTCGCCAAACAATACTGTTTTTAGAAATGTCACGTTATTTAGAGGACATACCATATACGGAGAACGCTTAGCTATTGGAAGGTTGGTTGGTGAAAACGTGGCGGAATCAGTATTTATGAACCTGAGATATAAATGATAAACGGGACCTCTTATTCTACAGTTAGATCTGGAAATAAAGTATCAGTAAATCAATTCAGAATGGTGTAAGGCGATACACCCCAGATATATCATAGCAGGGGGGGGGGTATACGATCTGATGTACACTCAAGAGAGGAATCAAATTTCAGAAAATAGCGTAATATATACAATATTTATTTCATCTATAAAATCTGTGATCCATCTAAAATCTTACCTGCCTGACAGATAAACTGGCATGGCATACCCGGGAAAGATAAACAAGCTCAACAGCTCGCTGTTGAATTCTTTTTGAAAGTGCAAGTAGTATCTGACGTGCATAGATAAACTTGCACGTTATGGGGAAAGAGTCTCCTCGGACTATGTTTGTAGCTATAGTTATATATGTATATATAGTGTCGTGGGTGACAATAAGTTAAGCTAATACCTCTCTAGATGTAGGGAGAGCGTCGCTTTTTTTTTTTATTTACATCATTAATTACATCCAGCCCAGGGAGAGCGTCGCTAGTAAAGCCTGTTGTTAGCTTATGACTATTTTGTAGGCTCGTACTCGCTAGTTGCTACTCTGGGAAGCGCCGTTCAAGGAAATAACAAGGCCTAGACTTGCTCTTTTGTTGGGCGAGGGGCCTGTCACCTCTTTTGTTGCACTGCCGGGATTTACAGGCTTGGAAAACCGAGTGATAGGCCATGACCCAGTACCTGGTCCAAGTATTTGAAGGTTGAAGTCTTCAGCTGTTTTGAGATCTCCTAATTCAAGTTTTGCCCAGAGTTTACACTTCGATATGCCAAAAAAATCTAGTCAAGTCGGAATAAGTACCTACACGGGAATTTTCCGGTTGTTAGGCTTAGGGCTAAGAATCTTTAACAGGACTTTCAAGGGGATCTAAAGATGGAATAATTTTAGTTGTTGGTTTATTTGTTGTCGACGATCCCGACACAGATCTAAGTGGTCTCACCCACTATATATATAGTTGAAAAAGTGGATTTAGCACCGCTGTTGCGACGAGCAACCACGTTCTAAGATAACAGAAAACCCTAGCACATGCTCATAAAGAAAAAATTAATGTATAGTAAGACGTACGTTATACTTGCGTGGTAGGTTAGATATCATTCCTCTTGATCGGCTCACTCGGCTCTTGAGAAGCCATCAAACAAGCGGTAGCAATATATTTTGACTGCCGTTATGCAAATAACTGAAGCAAAGAGAGAGGGGTTCGTCTATATATAAGTCATCGGTAGGTATAATAATATGTACAGCGCCTGGCCATAATTATATATATAATATATGTCACCGTCATGAAGCAAAGCCATACCAAAAAAAACTCCGAAATCATCCCCCCCTAAATCGCTCTCTAGCTAGCGCTAACATGACTTGGAGGTCTTGGATTTTAGAAATATGGGCGTTCTTGAGAATTATGCCAGAACTCGAATTTGTATTTGGTCTTAGCAAAATCCAGCTAAATTTGAAAGCTTTAGGTTTCACAGCCATATAGCTCCTCTAGTACTTGATGCGTGATAGGATAGGTGTCAAAGAACTAATACGTGGGCCGACGTAATGGGCCAAAGGCTCATGGTTATCTACATGTACTTGTCGCTAATGAATCGCCAAATTAACCCTAATATTTCTTGGGTTGATTGTGCTCAATTAACGATCTAAGGATAACGAGTAATATACGATTTAACAACAACGATTACCTCGTTGTGGTCCTCTACAAACTATCAAAGTGAATCGGGAAATGAATCATGCGAGTAAATGGATTAAATGTGACATATGATAAGGCATTAAATAACTATGGGGAAATGAATCTGTAAATGAATCTTAAATCATTTTGTCATTTAAGTTTGCACATTTCCCATCTAAATCCACAAAAGAAGAAAAAAGATTGATCTTGATGAGAGTTGAACCCTTACTACCTTAAATCTTTAGCCTAGAACTTATCACTTCCGCTAATAGTTTAGATATATAATAACATCTAAGAGGAAGTAGTAGGAGAGTATCATTGACTGATAATGGATGACTAAATCAATGAAGTAAGGGAATTAAGTAAATGGATTAAGTAAATGAATTAAAGTTTTTATTACAATTAACGTCCCCCGGAAACGAATCACTTGATTCGTTTCCAGAGCCGGTAGTGTTCGTCATAAGATGTCACGCGGTCACGACCTATCACTCACTAAATCGACTCATCTTCTTTTTGAGATTTATTCTTTTGGGGACAGGTAGACTGTACGGGGTCTGATAAAACAGGTGTCTTATAAAACATATAAGACAGTCACATATGTGTACCAGTCAACCCTCCTAGGCACCATGACTAGACCTCAAACATAATAATATATAAGTGTGACTATATATATATATGACTTTCCCATGCCTCGGAAGGTCGGGGATTATCACGACTTGCGGCCCATGTATACATACACCTAGCCGATATCGGCGTCGATTGTGTAATCTTTCGGGATTTTAATGGTCCCAGAGCTGTTTAAGACTGTTATTATACGTGTTGTTGAGCAAGGCTCGTGGTAAGATATATGGGTCATAATATTAGAGTTTCTGGTGTTGGGGTTATTTGAACCGCACCTAGAGGAACCAGACTATAGTATCGATAGGAATTAGTGATGGGCACAAAACGAGACGAGACGAGACAAGTTTAAGCCAAATCACGTCTGGTCTAGTGGAGGTCCCGGTCTCGTCTCGTGCCTACCATCACTTATAGGAATACACACGTTGTACAATGATCAAAGAAGAAGGGAAACGATTATTGCAACATGAATTAGGGTTGTCCTGCTTCGGGTGGGCTTCTCGTGGGAATTCGGGGGTTAGGCTTTATCTGAAGCAGAAAGTCTTCGATTTCTCAATGAGTTCACCTATACTGCCCTGATTGGCGTGCTATTATAAGTAGGAGGTGCCAAGTTGTTACCAAAGATGCTAAAATAAAGCTATCGATACGTCGCAAGGGACTAAGTCACAGCCCCAGTATTAGAATTTGATCGACCCGCGCCGATCATCGCCGAGATGCAGTGAGAAAGAGCCGATTAACTAGTGATATATGAGCACAAGACAAGTCATCTCGAGACTTTGTCTCGCAACTTTGTGTAAAGCAAGACGAGACCTGGGGGATAACGAGATGAGACAATCTGACAAGACCGGCCAAAGATGTGTCGAGACTTGTTTCAAAACCTTTTTGACTGTTTCCAATTTGATATATATTAGTTGGATTTAGCAATACCCAGGCCGGACACTTTGGCAAGAAAATGTTCGGCCCTAGCAAAATCTTGGCTTTAGGATCTAGCGCCCGACACTCAACGCTCCACTACCAATGTTCATCAACGTTCCTCAACGTTCCTCAACCAACACCCCCAATGATTAGCACCATCTATCAATATACTTTTATCAAGTTGCAGTATCCTAAGGTTCGTCGCTGTTCTAGTCTCCTGCTACTAAATGAGAGGCTAACACATAAGCTGGCAGGGTAGAGCACCTTTGTAGCCTTTTTCCTGCCGGATTCGAAACGAAACAGCGAAACGAAACGCGTTTATCCTCTACCATGGAGGAAGCAACTATTGGGGGGATACTCTCTTTCTCCTCTATGTTTACTTTGCTGCTGGGCTCCAAACGAAACACCAAAACGAAACACATCTGTCATCTTGGCTGTCTCTCCGCTGCATGTTTGGCCCTACCTGTAGGAACAAAACAAAGCGACGAAACGAAACGAAACGAAACAGAGGAGCGGAAAATACTTGAGGTACAAGTAGAGATTCTACTATAGAAGCTGAGCTACTATCAGTAGCAAGCACTGTTGCTGCTATCAGTTCTACAGCAATGACTTCAATTGTTTTTCATTATAAGTTGGTGAAGGCACGATCTAAGGAGAGAGAGAGAGGTTGGGAGTACGATGAATCAGGAGCTGGAGATTAAGATTCCCCGGTATCGAGCTCCTATCCAGTATCACGCTTTTGATTTCTTGCTATATACTTAGAGTGACAATGCTTCGGAGGAGTGCTTCCGTTTCAATAAAGATAACATCGGCGACTGGTTATACTTTTTGCTAATGATAGTATTCAATATCCTGCCCGATGTAATCCTACACCTGAGTTTGCGCTCTGTCTTACTCTGGCTCTTTTATCATCGCCAATCCGCTATAAAGATCAACTTCACTTTGGAAAATCCCGAAGTTACCTGTCAATCTTTAGCGCTGTAATCGGCCACCTCTGTGAACGTTACTCCAACAAATTGAAATGGGGTTCAAGTCGTTTGACAATGGAAGAGCTTTGGGAATATACAGATGGTATTGCAAATATAGGTGGTCCTGATCATATTTGGGGATTTGTGGATAGTACTATGCGGGTAATATGTCGACCCGGTATTGACAACCAGCGGGAGTTCTATACGGGTTTTAAGAAGGCACACGCATTAAAATGGCAAGCAATTATGGCTACCGATGGTATCATATCTTCTCTTATAGGCCCTTATGAGGGTAAACTTGGTGACTGGGCTATGTGAAAGGATTCAGGAGTTGAAGACAAGCTTAGAGTACTCTTCGCCGATAGTAAACTACCTTTACAAGGGATTCCGTATTCAAGCTTGTATGGGGACCCCGCTTATACTTTATCCTTTGCGATCATGGGAGCTTATAAGGCGACACTTTACCAAGCTTTGACAGCGAGGAGAAGAGACATAATAGTGAAATGTCATCTTATAGGATATCAGTAGAGCATGGTTTTGGTAAAGTGGTAGGTCCTTGGAGTTGTGTGGCTTATCAGAACGGTCTCAAGATTGGAAAATCTCCTGTCGCTGCATACTACGCAGTTGCAGTATTGTTAACCAATGTACATACATGTTTAAGAAGCAGCCAGACTACCGAGAGGTCCGGGATCAACCCTCCAACCTTCGGGGAGTATCTTTTTCTTTAGAAGCTATCAAGACTTGCTTTCTGTTAACTTTACTACATGGCCTGGGGTTTCTTCCAATAGTAAATGACAAAGATCCCCCCGTGCCTCAAGATTGGTCAATCTAGAATCAGTATCTTCGTTAACACTTGGTTGAACTCTCCCGGCCAAACTCTTGATTGCTTCAGCCATTTGAGTACCCATTTGCTTTACCGCACTAACCAGACTTTCTGTATCTTTACGCCTTGCTTCTAACTCTTTGTCTAATTTCTCGTATAAAGATTGCTGCTTTGCTTTTTTTGGTACGTGGTGTTGGTGAAACATGATTAGTGTCTGTATCTGCCTCGATTTCGGAATCTGGTCGTTTTAGAGGCTGTGGTTTTAGAAGATTGCTTCTACGTATGCTGGCTTCTTTGGATTCTTTGTATAATTCTTCTTTTGTCTTAATGAATTTTGCTTTTCCCGTTCAGCTGTTTCGATTCTTGCAATCCATTGATCCAGTGCTTGTGCCATTTCCGTATCAGGTTGGACCGACCCTGATTCCTTTGCTTCACGTACTAATATCATCCTTGAAAATTAGAATTTGATAACCAAAAGAAAATTCAAAGAAATACTACCTTTCGAGATATAATAAGACCCTTAGTTGTGGATGCAGGGTCCCCCAAATGCTTCCCTGTTTCACGATAAAGTAGAATCCCAATTTTCGTTCAGAAATCGACTTTTTTTCCATCCAAGTACTTATTCTGATTATCCACATATAAACGTATCACAACAAGTAAATCGTTGTCATCCAGTCTTGTATGAGCATTTGGTGCATTGAGATGTCAGAATTGTAAAACTTGAGTTGGTAGGTTATGGATTTGATTATGGTAACGGTAAGCGGGATAACCGATATCTTATAATTTGTGGGTCGCTAAATTGCGGCTTTCGCGTTATCCGCCGTCCGCCACGACTCGATTAACTGAGCCGCAGGAAGCGAGTAACCTACGCGGTAGAAGCGCCCAAACAGGGCTCCATGTAGCCGAAACGGGTTTGCAAATAAATAGAGAAGTTTAACTTAGAATATCCGAAATCTAGGCAGAATTGATAGATACATAAAGCGTGGTCTAGGCCAGATTTCTTTGATATAATAGGAACATGGGCCATAGAGTTAGTTTTTTCTCACTACGCTGTTCCCCCGGCCCCCTCCCGTCATAACAGGAAATTGATGTGAGGTATCCAAACTTGAAATATTTGGAGCGCAACCCCCGTAATCATGCCTGGCTGTTTGAGCAAGAGGGTGTTTGAGCGGGTTGGGACATGTCGACCATCATTTCGTTGTGAAATACTACTCCAAGCCGCATACGACTACATGGAGGAAGCCAGATCTCCCCGACTGCACAGACTTTGCAAACCTTCTATGGACAGCAGATGGTATACCAAAGGCATCCAAATCTAGCTCATCATTGAGACAGAGACATCAAAGGGGAGAGAAAGAAGAAAAGAGAGGAGGAGTGAAATATAATATGCAGTACGGATGGTGGGATTGGAGGGATATATATAAAGGACTTAGTAGTGCGGAGGGGCTGATAGAAGAGACATCAAGGGCCGGCATATTATAGGGCCTGACTGGAGAAAACAGAGGAGAGAATTCAAGGTCTAGTTTGAGGTAGCTCAGTAACACTTTCTTTCGTTCCCTTATTTCCCTATTTTCCCATTGTCCGGGAGGAAACTTCTGCCCTGCCTAGTCCGGCCCGGGGAGGTAAGGTTTTGCCATAACCTTCGGGGTACGTGCATGTATGAACTATCAATCAATCAATTAAATGCTGTTCCCATCCAATTTGGTTGATACACCTAACCCAGACTCCACCGAACCCTCTAACTCCAAATGATCACAGACCCACCACACTCGGTCGGTTTTGCCTCAAAACTATAAAAGAGAAATATGCGATTAAATGAAGAGTATCCCTTTATCCGTTTCCAATTTTCGCAACAGTGATTACCAAAGATATATCTACCTATGGAGGGGAAAGACGGATCACAAGCTGTGGATTATCGTAGAATTTGTTCTCGGAGTGAGAGTCAGGTTCACAAGAGGTAAAAGAAAGCTGGGCGGGGAATATCTTCTATCGTCAACACAAACCAAGAGAAAGACCTTTTATAAAAACCTCTGATTGTGATTACACTGTTAGAGATCACAAGGACGAGGAATGCCGCTAGTGTGGGGTTTTGGAATCATCTCTGAAAGTTGCCGGCCAGCTAATTACATCTAACCTCGATCTTACGTTGATCAAATAACCGTGAGAAACCCTTGACTGAAAGACTTAGCGCGAGATGGTCACGCGTAGCCTCACCCATGGCTATTCCACGCTCATAAATAAAGAATTCACTTGGGAGTAGGTTGAGTGGGAACCTAGCTAACGGGCTTCTGCCTAACTCCAGGCTGATTACATTTTTGATATCCGTTAAAGAGGGGAAGAAGCTCAACAAAATCTAGTAACTTTTATGTTCTAAAGGATGAAGGTTCGGCCGGTGGACGATTTATTCCTTGCAATGGCCTTGAAGAATAAGAGGGCTGTGTGAAGAAGAAAGAGAGAGAGGGAGTAAGATTGTATAAATATCCCGAGAAGCCCTGATTGGGTGTTTGCTAAATTATAAACTATACACAGATCATGCCCTAGGTCCTTTCACCCAAAATATAGGCCACCCTATTGAGGGTGATCAGTCAACGGCGTTAACCATTAACCAAGGCGACGCAGTTGGCCATTTCGCCGTCTAATTACGGATGCGCCTACTTGACATGATCAAGTTTCATTTCCAATAATATATATATTTAATTCCAATTATCTAATAATAGAGCTTCACCTTATATGAAGGTCTTACACAATACAGGCAGCAATCTGCCACAGGTACTTTTCTAGAAAAAGGTACTTTCTTGTTGACGTCCGGGGCCAGAAATAGTCCTGGGGTGGCGGGGCGTTGGATGCGCGTTGGCTGCGGTAGGAAAACCAACTTTGAGGTTTCTCCGCCCTATTCGGCCACTGCGCTCAGACGAGCCAAAACGAGATCAAAACTCTTGCTAATGCACTTGGTAGCTTATTGTACTCTCAACATTTAAGTAGTTAATTGGCTAAATATTTATTTACGAATAGTACGTACACTGCCATTTCATCGCTTACCCAACTACCGATATGATTGTGGCCTGGCCATGGCTTCTGCTAGAAATTTTAGCATCTAACCGATGGAGACATAATCTATCCAAACTTCACCCGTCATTCCGCTCCCGTAATCTTAAAACCCTTGGACCCATAAGCCAAAAAAACAAGTCACTCCGAGCTATGGAGCAATGCCTTCCGTCCCCTACAGGAATGGAAAACGTAGTTTTAATACTAGGTACTACAGGTTTGTCAGTCGTTACCGACGAATCAAAATGTCAACCTCAACCTTTGAACCAAGTGTCGCCCTAGAACAACCTCTGCAGCATCTATATAGGCCAATCATGACCGGCCTTTTTGGAATGATATGGGAGGTTTGGGGGGGGGGGGGACAATAGAGGTTGCCAGCACTAAGATTTCCTTTGAATAATATGATAATTATATAGATTTTATAACCTTTATGCTTACTCCATCGAGAAAATGGTGCCAGCCAACCGATGGGATTGTGTGTGGTTCCACCTCCGGTGATATAGAATTATGATATCAACGTTTTCCAGGTAAACATTGGTAATTAGTAGATTCATATGTGGCTGATTTGCTGCATTTCCCAGAGGTATCTACCCCTGAATGATAGAAACATACATGTACAGCGACAGGTAATAAGTCATGGAACGCCCTGAGAGTGCAAACACCAGATGTTGGTGGCGTTTTACCAAAACAGGTATCGCTGTGTCCCATCACTTATTACCTACCGCTGTACGTAGTATGGTCTGCTTACCCCTTAAGCTGGCGAAAAATGGCTCTCACCCTAGAGTGAGTGGAGCTTTGTCATCAATTAAGTGATTTCATGCCAAAACTTTAACCCTCTATTATAGGGTGGGCAGTATCGCCAGACTAAGGGAAAGTATTCGTTGACCTATTTTTTATACCATACCAGAAATTGTCGGTACTTGAGCCGAAGATTAAGGTAACACTTTTTTGATCATCATATGAATGCGAGATTACAACTAATTGCTAGCTAATAAGGCTTTACTCCCTACAATTCATGTGATCGAGCCCCTCAAAATGCAACTGTTGAAAGCGACGGTTACCAACGGCGCTTCTCAGCACTGCGCCATGGAGTATCACTCGTGTAAACGAGTGATATCTGGTGACCACTTGAAATTGCCAGGAGTGACATCCTATGAATTGCTACATTTACCCCTAACTAACTAAGCTACCCCCGCTTGGCTTGTGTTCTGTGTGAATGACCATGGGTGGACTTTGCACCATACATACCATGTTGCTACCTAAAGCGTTAATTGCGAGATATATTGATTTCAGCGGAGTTACACGACTCAAAAGATCGATGCGTCTCCATATCCTTTTTTTTAGGGGTCATGGATTGTGTTAGAGCTCAAATAGCTAGTGGGTCTAATCCCCGCAGACTGAAGGTATCCCAGGTATAATGGATAGCTCGATCTCTACACCCATAGCCAGGTCATTGTTTCTACAAAACATACGGGTCTACAAGCAAGGGCATGTGGCAGAGGGAGCTACTTTGGTGGAGGCGTGGTTGGCATAGTTTTTCTGTGTTCATACCGGATATGAAGGCTATTTTCTTCCCATACCTATTAATTGTTACTTTCAACTTTACCCCCTTCTTTTGCTGGTTGTTCTGTCCCGTACGTTGTAACAGCTGCCACCCCGGGCCGATTGTAAATATTACCATGGCAATTGGACACCTTAATTCCCTCTCATGCCCTAACCTTGTGACCAAAATCTACCAAAACTATCCATCGGCGTCTTAGGATATAACTCTGCCCGACAGCAAAATTCGAAAAGCACTGTCAAACCGGCTCTCAGAAGCGGGAGTGATCACCAGTATTACAGTTCCGGAAAGAAATGAGCATACCCACATCTGTTGGAACCACTCAATTCACTCCTCCACCACCTATAGCCATCCAAACCCCGGCCTCAGCCAGCCTTTAGTACGTACATTTAGTCGAGTTCTATGCTCAACCTTGTATAGCTGATATCAAGTTAGATAAAAGATACAAAGGTCGAAGGGGTGATCTGGGGCCCTTGTATCGTAGTACATTACTATCTAGTTCGGGGGTTAACGTTGTTGTAGTTTGTGCTGGGAAGACGGGGATGGAACAAACCCCCTGCCTCATACACCGTACCTCTAACCGTTCGTTTAAGTTCCTCTGGGATTTATTAGAATAAGTCTCAAAGGTTCTATCCCTGGTAGTGGTATATTAAATTTAAACTACTCAGCTCGTGCCTGGCTAGAATGGTGTACCAAAGTCCCGGACAACACAGATGTAAGCAACCCAACCCTTAGCCCACGCCAAGCAAGGCACGTGAACGAACTACGCAGCAGGGGACAGGGAGGGCACTTTATAGTATACTAGTGAGGAGCGGCCTCGGGCCGCATATTAGTATAGGCATTTTATCAACGGTGCCAAGTGGTCAATTATTTTACCACCAGTGGTATAGACGCTGAATTTCAGTACAAAGTTGAAAACTTCCCCTTGATGATGCCAACTTCTACGAAGTTTTACCTAATACCCAAGTACAAAAAATTTTTAACCTATCAACTCCTCATACTCTACATTGAGAGTCAATTGATCAACATTAGCATTTGTAAGTAGAGGTTTTGCATGTTCTCAGTTCCGAACTCTAGATAGAGCAGTATATAACTGGCCATGTCCAAAAACCTCCGTTCTTAAGTCTATCACAACTCGATCCAAAGTGAGCCCTTGACACGAATTAAAGGTTGTTGTGTATACGAGACGTAGAGGAAACTATCTTCGTTGTACAGTCCATGGACAATGGGAAGATTGAAATTTGAAGGTTATCCGAGGAAGGCAATAACATTGATTTCTTTGCCCACTTCTACCCAGTTGATAGCATTTGAAAGTACTCTGACTAAAACAAAATGCTGGTGTAATTCCATCATTGAAACTCACATATTTTTTACTAATCCTTTATCGACTGATATATTTCTCATCAATACACATATAGACTTTTTTTTTAAAATAGGTTCGTGACTTGGCACACCCGGCTCCTTAATTAAAAACAGGTAGTCCGGAGTGAGTGCAGAATAATTAATATCGGTAAAGCCATCTTCTTCTTTTACTGTATCATAACTAGTATATACGACTTCTTCATCGGTTAAAAAATCTAATATCAGGAGATTGAATTCTTTAACCAAAGAGTTTAGAGGGCTCAAAAAAGAACGTAATATTGATTGCTCTGGGATCGCAATTATCTCCTCTGGAAAAAGAAAGTTTTTTGCTCCGTTGAGATCGTTTAAACAATGTAGATACGTTGACATTATTTGGACCATCGATGGATTCGATAGTGTTATCTCCAATAGAATCAACCCAGTTGGAATATAATGGGTCTGAAGCATTACGAATTACATCAGCAAGATTTTACAAGTCTCAGGAAATTACAGGAGTCTCAAGAGACTCAGGAGACTGTCAGGAGACTCAGGAGACTCCAGTCAAACTTGGTAAAGCTTGCTGATGTCATTAGTTACCCGATAACAAGGAGGCGAGGCAAAGTAAGAACAAAGTAAGCCAAAGTCGATAGTTAAGACAAGACAGGGGTATGAGATGAGGAGATAGAGACGAGAGTCAATAGGATGAGAGGTAGAAATTCAATAGCTAAGCGAAGGTGGAGAGATAATCACAGTGTCACCTGTGATTGTATAACAGGTGAAACTAAAGAAATTGAAACTTTGTTTATTTCCAAGAAACCAGTAGAGATTAAAGGCCTGATGTGAGAGTTGATGACAAGAAGGTTGCGTGAAGAAGAAAGAATAAGAAGAGAAATCCTACAAGTGAGTGTTACGGAGCGAAGCTTAGACAATAACTAAACAAGCCAAGGTTCACAACTGAGGCAGGACGGGGTCTATGGCGAGGACGAGAACAGAAAACAATGGACTAGAGACTAAGCGAAGCGAGGTAGCGCGAAGTCTATGGCGAGGACGATGACAGGGAACGATAGACTAGAGACTAAGCGAAGCTAAAGCGGGGTATGAGGCCACGTAGTTATCGGAGATTAGGCCAAGCGAAGTTAAGTATAGAAACGTTTCGTATAGGTATTACTAGAGACACGCGGAGCTAAAGACAAGCAAGACCAAAGACCCTATATAATAAGGTTGATAACAGGAAGACGAAGTAGAGAAGAAAGAGAAAAGAAGAAGAGGAGAGAGAACCCCTAGCCGAATATATATATTTGCACACATCCTTGTCCTGAACTGACTCATACTTCGTGTAACAGAAACTCATAGAAACCCAAAATCTGAAAGCCCAAGAACTATAATACCTAAGCAGTTCCCTAATATCCTTCCTTCCCCGTAGTCCGTAGTACGCCGTGATAGTGAGGGAGAGAGCTCCATATATATAGGCCCAGAATTCTTTCGCTGACTCATCTCATAGAAACCCGTGGAGACCTATTTGAGACATACTATTAGAAATACATGCATATCATTGACTCATAGAATCTTTGCAACAGAAAACCATAGAACCCAATAGAAATCTCCTAACTAATCCTTCACTCCGCAACGTCACTAAATACATTCCATATCGTGATACTCAATTATACGCTTTCATCACTCTATCAGCAAGATTTCATTTGTCTCCTGATATCTCCTGAGCTTCAAGAGACTCAAAAAATATCCAGGAGTCTCAGGAGACTCTCAGGAGACCTAGGAGACAGTTGGGAAACTGTAGACACAAGTAGTAGTTTGTTGATGTTATCACTCTAATTCCACACCCTTTGCAATGCTTCTAGCACAACACCATGGATATCCGATAACAAAGCCTGTGCATTGAATTTGACTAGAATACCAGGTTGTTATTTTTGTAGTTCACAAACTAGTCCATACATCAGCAAGCTTTACTAAGTAACAGTCTCCTGGGTCTCCTGAGACCCCTGTAATCTCCTGAGACTTGTAAAATCTTGCTGATGTAACTGATATCTTAGCTGTGAAAAACAATAGAGTGATTTGGCCAATCCTTGTTTTTCAAAATTTTGAGCTCAAATTTTGAGTTCTTGGTAGAATCTGAAGATAGATTTGAAGCAGTAGGGTCTTATCGCATGAATAGAGCATCTGAAGGAGGCCAATGGCATGATGGAACCCATTCTGCTCTCGGCGTAATTCTGAGGGACCCGACAGATCATATATCTACAACTAGGGGTTAGGTCTCTTCATGCGAAGATCGTAATCAAACAAGCGTTAAAACTGCGATGGAGCTACGATCGAGCGGGCGGGTCGGTCGAAGGGATACTCAAGGTGGGTTAGGGTTTCAATGTGCAGTTGCGATCAAAGTCTATTTATTTATTTATACTTCATACAAATCGTCGATATCCATTTCTTAGTACATAGTATACTCCTGAACTTTGATGGTATGAGAGTCACTAAATGCAGTAAAAGGTAGCGTACAAGAAAAGGTTATTTCACATGTACAACTCCCCTGCTAACTGTTCCACCGAGCACTGATAATTGTTATTGTTCTTGATCGAAAGAGAGTCTTTTAGCCGTCAATGGACAAAAAGTTATGTATTCCAAAGACGTCCAGGACATGCAAGTTGGATGCAAGTAGGAGGTGATATAGTATTTTCAAGTGCAGGACCTATTGGTACGCATGGAGATGTATTCACTCCTTATGCCTATGATTTCCTTCTCACAGTATTTATGAGCCCCTATGGGGGCCAAGTGGCAAACGCATGCAGCATAGTCTTAGGAACTAATAATCTTTTGTTTGTTGCCTTTTTCACACCCGCCGCTAAAAGTCTCTGATAGAACATTTACTAATTATATAAGTGACGATAAGACTGTAAAGGTAGATTGATTACTCTAGTTGTAGCCTGTGACCTAGCCCCGCAGCCGGTCATCCTCGGCACTCCCGTTTCTGCCCATTCCGCATTCCTGGGCCATCATGCCTGCTTCAGTGAGTTTCACCACCATGGTGTTGAAGTACTATTGTGCGTGTGTGCGTGTGTGTTTATCTGGAACATTAATGGAGGATAGATGTTCTTAGGGCGATCTATATCTATATAATTATACTAGAATAATCTGAGAATATACATAGGATGTAGAGCTAAGTAGATACATGGCCCACAAGTTAGAGGGATGGGTCGTTCCGGGCTAGACATACCACAAACACATACTTGATACCTACAGCTACATGGCTAGCATTTCTAACTGGTAATCCATAAACCACCTCCTGTACTTAGCTTGACTCTCATCACCTGCTTTCTAATCCCGCCCCCTCTACCCCAGCCAACCACTTACTCGCCAGCGCCCTCTCTACTCCCCATCTCCCTTCCGGTTCCGGAACCAACAAAATCAGCAAGACTTCATTTGTCTCCTGATGTCTCCTGAGCCTCAGGAGACTCAAAAAATATCCAGGAGTCTCAGGAGACTCTCAGGAGACCCGGGAGACTGTTAGGAGACTGCATACACAAGTAGTAGTTTGCTGATGTAATACTTTTCTCCAAAACACTCTACTTGCCTTTCCCCCTCTATAGACCTATCTATGATTCCTTGATAGTCCATAACGGCATTCCTCACGCCATAACCGTCCACTGTCCACTGCCAATAGGCCTGAATTCTCTTACCCGCACCCCACTTGCCTCTCGGTAATACAAATACGATCGATGTGGCAAGAGCATAGTCGCAGTATGTCAGCGAGCTGACGTAAATGCGGCAGAGGTTGAGGGCATCGTCTGCGTATCGCAGAGTTAGTACTTGGGCACATCAGCAAACTACTACTTGTGTATGCAGTCTCCCAACAGTCTCCCAGGTCTCCTGAGAGTCTCCTGAGCCTCCTGGATATTTTTTGAGTCTCCTGAGGCTCAGGAGACATTGGGAGACAAATGAAGTCTTGCTGATGCACCTGCACTGGAGTAGCCTTGTTCGCTGGTGAAGATCATTAGAAGGGTTCTGGGGGGGCAGGGATAGGACAGAGTAAGTGTGAGGTGGTAGTAGGAGGTCTGGAAGAGCGTCAGAGTCGTGGTTTGGGTATAGGAGGAGGAAGTAGAGGGAGAAACAGAATCGATGAGGCCGTGGATGGAGGTGGGGTAGTTGCGCTGCCCACTATCAGAGACAGTCCAGTGCCAGTAGGCAAGGGCAGGGTCGCCGAGGGCAAAGGAGCGGGGAAGTATCAGTGTGAAGAGCTCGTTGTGGGCGTAGTTCTGGTAGGTTAGGGTACCTGTGTAGACGTATAAGTACATGGCGATTCAGAAATCAATGATCCAAGATAGAAGAATGTGCTTTACAGCATTCCAACTATCTACAGTCTAAGTGGCCGGCCGTCATCTATCGCTATATGTAGCCATCTAGCATATCAACTTTCATCCCCTTGTCCCCACAAAACAAGGAACCAATATATATGAGACATGAACTCAATAGCCTACAACTACTTTAGATACAGCTCAGCTCGTGTAAAATGTCTTATCGGTCTGCCCGCGATATAAAGCCTGTTTTTGGTTTTTAATTCTTCTCGCGGCTGTGCATGTGTGCGTCTGGGGAAAATCTCATGGTCAAAATCATTGTTTACTAATACCACTAATATTAGAATAAGTAAAACCGCGCCAAAATGAGGAGTGATTAGCTAAACCTGCGTGGAGAGTTTGTGTCAGCGTATCTCAACTCTGGAGACTTGGTTCTGATTGTTGATTATTGAATTTGGTTTGTTGCCGCTGGGCCTGAGGTTGGCCAGCATTTTCAGGCAGCCCAAGCCGGTATTGCAGGGTGACAAAAGTTCTCGTGACTTCTGCATAGCAACCAGCAGAAAATTCCTAAAAGTCTAACCCGAAAAGCCAGCAATAGGGACTTCAGCCTAGATACTGCGTTCTATCAAACTTGAGCTCTCTTCACAATACTAATATCTTTTTTACATCTCTTGTGGTCGCTAAGTTATAGTTGGTTCACGGGAACCTTGTATGTCTTGGACGCATAAGATATTTGGGAGAATCTCTCTCATGCATGAGCCTGCGAACTTCGTGGCACATTCAGGGTACTCTAGAGACTAGTTCAGGGTATTCTAGAGACTAGTCTGCTTACCCGGACGTCTTTACAGCCAGAATTTCGGCGCTAATGCATGAGAGAGATTCTCCCAAATGTCTTATGCGTCCAGGAAATACACGATTCGAAATCCGCTAGGGAATATATAACTAGGTTTCTCTACACTACGTAGGTGGAGGCTTTCAACTCTACGTACTTTACCTCCAGTCCACATACCCCCAAAACCCGAAGGGTTGACTATCTCCGGCCAGGAATTACCTCCTTAACGATTGGTTGAATTCATGAAGGGTGTAGATCAGGTCTGCTGATAGTAATTTTGATCTTATATGCACAGCCAAGTTTTCGACTTGGTATGTCTATAATAGTTACTGAGTTTTCCTGCTCACCGAGTCCTTTAACAACTGTGGCTTTGGATCTGCTACTAGGTGAGAGCTGGCCGACAAATCTGAAGCCAAGGGATATTTATGTGTTGGTTCTCGCTCAGCAGAGAACTTGCTGAACAGGGGAACGGAGCAAGGTGAAAACTAGAGCTTACATGTTTTATTCAAGGCTTATATCAAATAATCAGCCATGTTTGAGTCTGATTTGGCGGCGAGTTTGGTCTTTGGTGCCTAACTAGAACCCGATAAGGTTTAATTAAGGCCTCATTTGTGATACGCGTGTACGAGTAAATAAGGAAGTGGGGTGTTTGAGTGTTAGGGCTGGTGACTTGTAGATAATACGTGCTCTGACCGAGCCGTGAGAGCGCCCTATCCACCGAGCACCTGTTTTGGTAGAAGAAACTCAAAGGGCCCACCGGCTAGCTGGGGACCAAAACCCCACCCGCCAGCAACCATCAGTCTTAGATGTAAAAGTCATGAATTGATGCTGAATTTAATTGACTGACAGTCTACAGCCAAAAGGCCTATTCTTATAGTTAGCGACATGAAAAAGGAAGTAGCAAAACACAAACAAAAGGGAATTGGTAGAAAACAGGAAAGAAATAGAGGAGGATGCCTTATTGTCTAGGCACAGCTGTGCTTGTCCGTGACAGGCTATCTCATGGCCGCCCTACCACTCCCAGGCCACCCTTTTGTCCTGCTGGCCTCTCTCATTCCTCCACCCCATACACCTTTTGTGCTCCAGAAAGCCATTATTTAGATCAATTTCTAAATTAAACCTATCGTCAAACAGCCAAAAAACGCCAATCCTGTCTCACTAAACCAATGAAGGATTTCCAGCGCTGGTGTATAGGATGGGTGGGGGGGGGGGGGCAATAAAGAATACTTTTCCAAAAGAAACACATTGAATCGCTGCCGTATGAGCAGAGGTGACCGGAGCTTTACGCGCCCCGCCATTTGGATGGAATTTTTCTTTACGAGTGGGACACTATTGTAACATTAATACGATGTAACTGTTTCCTGGCCGATAGTGCAGTCAATCTGTTGCATAGGGCGACATCCGGGCCCGTAGGACAAAATATAGAGCTGTAGATTAACACTCTGTCTGATTTTGAGACCGAAACCCGAGTGACTTTACGATGTAGGTGGCATTGACACCGGGGGTTGACCCTTCCTATCTTGGATGGGCATTTCGGAAGATCAGGAGTGCTAGGGCTCTGCTGGGATCTATAAGTTATAATTACTTATTCTTTCTACGGCAAATACTCAACGTCTGAAGCACTGATGCCTTTATAACAGAAGTTAGCTCTGAAAGAGTAAAAAATTTATCCGTGGTTTCTTTGGGACGTCAACAGTACAGCAGTGAGTAATAAGTCATCGGATGGCCTAGCCACGGGTTTGCCTGCAAACGCTCATTCTGGACGTGGCGTTCCGTCCGATGACTTATTACCTACCGCTTTACACCCAACATTATTATCGAGCCATGAACGGCCCACCCCCGCGTTGGTTTTGGTGAGATAGGGAACCCATCCGAAATTAAGACTCATCCACGGCTTTCCTTATCGGCGCATTGTTTGAAGAGTCTGGATGTGAATTATGTGTCATAAAATGCTAGGACGGGGCGAGATGACCCTGGCCTTTGCTACTCTCCGACCTGGAGTGGTGCCAGTATTAAACGTCGAAGCCTTGCTCCACGAGCCCTAAGCAATTAGATGGCTGGCGCAGCCTAGGCTCGGAGATACGAGGCCTGGCTTATTTGACCGAGGAAGGGCTAACTGCCGTTGGGTCCAGTGAGTGTGTAAACAAGTCGAGTCCGGTGATAAATGGCGGGATCAGGCGCTGGGTTGATGTCTTAGAGTCATTTCAGGTATCATCTATCAACTATCGACCGTCGACTATGAGTTATCCTGAAAATGGGATTCCGGGCAGAGACATGGGGGATATCGCTCCAGAAGCCTCAAACCTGTCCTTCTATGAGGGGACTGGGGATATGCATAGGAACGTTATCATGACATGAGAAACCTAGCCCTCGCGATAAGATTCTATTCTTCCTCACGTTCTCCATCCCTATCTATCCCCTTCTAGAGGACCTAGTGCAAGACTTCCAGAGGCATACGAGAAAGATATGAGCATGAAGAAAGCGAGAGAAAAGGAAGAAAAGGATGGGGAATCCTAGGACAGGCTGGGGATAAATAGGCATCTCAGCCACATTTAGTTCCATTGAGCGACCTTACTCTAGGATTATGTAAAGTCAGCTACGAACCTGGGCCAACGACGTAAACACAGGTTTCAGTCAGTCAGACTATTAGGTACAAGCCTGAGCGCCTGTGCTTCGCCCGCCAAATACCCCTGTTCGTCGTTCAACCAGCTTTGTCGTTATCCCCAAAATGACTCTACAAGTACTAGTAGTACTGTCGTTCACGGGTACTGGGTGATGACGGATTGCAGGCAAAACCTGGCTTGGCTCCCTCTTTTGGCTTGTTCCGTCAACACCCGGTGTCCGTCAACACCCAGTGAACGACAGTAACAGCGCTCGCCTGGGGAGGTGTCAATCCCTACTGATCCCGCTGATCCTTCTCAATGATCATCATTCCTGCAGGAAGACACGTTTGACGTATGCATGACATGAGGATTAGGGACGTCAGTATGACACTGGTGGACGAGAAAACCTTTTATTTTTTCGGAATTTAGGGTCCGTCAAATATACAAGAGTAAGATACTGGGAGTAAGATACACGGTTATAAACCAGCTATAAACTCAGGTCCGGCTAAGAGGGAGTAAGATACGGTGGCAGGGTTAGGGTTATAGGAAGAGGGCACCAGTAGCGAGAAACAAGTCAGTTCCCCCATGGCCCCAAAGGCATATACAACTTTCTAGTGGACTTGAAGACACACCCGCATCCTTTGGCGTATGTCTTCCGGAGTATCACGCAGTTATAAAAAGCAGTTTCCAACAGCCTGAGTATTTTGCCCTGTTTTAAATACGGTCTCCAGTATCTCACGGGACCCTGCTCATAATACCCGTCAAAACACACCCAGGGTCCAGAACACCCTTGAAGGTCCACAATACCCTGCCTGTCGCACTAAGAAGGCTTACCAACATTCTTCATCAGACCGCTACACTCGACTATATACTTGATCAGTGCCCTGAAGTTTACTTCAGGGTTAAGCAGGCACTGGACACCAGGCATTGCTTAGTCACTCCGTTTAGTCGTCATCCTGCTTGCTCTCAATCATTTCAGGGCAGCCGCATCTATTATAACTTAGGTGAACTCACAGCTGACATTTCCTTAAGCCTGATTGAATACTCAAGTACGTGATACTCGAATTTACATAATCCTTCGAAACTGCAGAGCAAAGCTGCAAGGCGAGAAAGGAGCGCTTGTAGAGGAAGTAGGACTTTACTAGAGTCAACTATATATATATGGCTCGAGAAGCTATGGAGGGTAGGTGTGTAAACTTCAACGTTTGCAGCCAATCAGTCTATAGAAATTGGGAGATCTACTCCCATAATTGTACTAGTGCCTAGCCTAACGGTCTAATTCCCATACAAAGGGACTTTCCTCCGAGGTTTACACACCCACCCCCTATGCCTTCTCGCGCCATACTTCAGGGCGTTGCTAAGCGTAGCGCAGCTCCAGTGGAGATACATACATGTACTAGTGTATGTAAGCACCTACATACTTATGTAATGCCCAGAAATAAAGTTTTCCGCACAAGTACCGCCCAGGACGGCAACCCACAACGGCGGGGTGGCGCAGTCGGCGTGCTGTCCACCTCGCCCACACCGCGTGGTACCGGAGGATCCGGGTTCGATCCAGGGGTGGGAGTACTTGACTGGAGTGATTTGATCCCACTCGGGGTACTTTTTGTTCCGGCCGGGTACTTGGAAGTGGGGAGTTTTTTTTTTATGGCTGATCTGCTTGCTGTGTGTCTACTTGGGGCACTGCAGGGCTCATTTAACGTCGGTTCTTGTAACTAAGTCATCAATTGATGACTAATCCATGTAGACGTGGTTGGATCATGAATTCCCACTCGCCGCCCAGTCAGCACATGACCTATCACTCGTCGCAATCATGGATCATCACTCGTCCTTGGCCTGCGTACCCCTGCTTTTGGAGGTCAGAAAGCCACTGTTTCTAGGTGTTTCCTGGGCGCCAACCTTTGTTTGTCTATGGTGGCACTAGGGGTGTGTCCATGGCGTCAAGTTGGGCGTGTCGTCATTTTGGCTCTGGCTAGGTGAAGATCGTACGGCGTCTCTTGGAGGAGGCGGCGCAGGTAGGAGCGGTGCTGTATGATAGGTTTGGCAGAGGCGGCGCCTCTATGGAGGCGTGTTGTACGGTAAGTTTGGTGGGGGAGGCGCCCACCCCGAATAAGTGCATGCACCCATTTAGCCCACCCCGAAGGACACCCCACCAGAAAGCCGTATAATAATATATTATAAATTTTTTGGTTCTACCGTAAAAAAAAATACCTGAAAGGTACACACCTCCAGTGTTACACTAATAAAGTACACCTAAAAAATACAACCAACATACATCAGCAGAAATTAGGGTTGCGTCTTGTAGCGCTTGCGCGCCAAGATTGGCACAAAATGCAAAAGACGTCAAAGACACATAAAACTCAATTGCTTACCTGCAGCTCCTCGCTCCGGCGCAGCAAGATAGTCCTGGGTCGTCTCGGCATCGTGTCGGCGCCAAAAGACGACTTTGCGTCATTAGTCTCCAAACCTCATCTTGTGCCTTTCGCCAGGCTAGCGGTCATGGCAGAACCTTGACACTAGGAAATGAGGTCACAATGACGATTGCACAGTTTAGGTGAGTGACGGTACATCGTTTATTTAATTCTATGTAATTAGATGTACAACTATATGCCTGCGCGACTGCCTGCGCGACCGCCCGCCCGCACCTCCCTACCTGGAGAAGCCGTCGTTTCGGGCGTGTCCTAGGCGTCACTATGGGCGACGTTTTGGGCGTGTCCTAGGTGCATTATTGGTGTGTCCATGGCGTAGATTCGGGCACGCCCATGGCGTTGATTTGGGCATGTCCTGGGCGTGGGTTTGGGCGTGGGTTTGGGCGTAGGACTCTGTATAGACATTAGCATACGTGTCGGAATATGGAGTAGGGAGATACTCTCGATAGAGATGGGTGGAGGTGAAGATGAAGGTGGAGGTGGAAGCGACGGTGGGGTGCTTAAGACCCGGAAACTGCGCCAAGGTATCACGCGAACCCTGCGTACTAGTCCCGATCGAGCTTAGTCTCGTGCGGCATATCACTGTTCTACCGACATATCACATTTTGGAGACGCGATCGGACGTCAAAAGACGACCTGTCATTTTTAACCACTCGTTGGGCGCGACTGATAATGCATGCCATGCAAACGAGTACTCTAGGTTAGGCGAGCTTAGACGAGCTTAGACGAGCTAAAGACGACATGTCACTTTTGGCGACCTGTCACTTTTTGAGGCGCAAGACGTACCCAGCGATGGGGTCTAAAAACAGGGTTTAGATACTGCCCCAGCCAATAGGATTCTTACCATACTTCTATGGTGCGGCGCGGCTTAAAGGTGACAGAAACGGCAGGGCAAATAACTTTTCAACCAGACAAGATATCAAAAATCTATGTGATCAGATTGTAGGTATAGGTATGATAGAGAGATTGATCACATAGATTTTTGATATCTTGTCTGGTTGAAAAGTTATTCACGATGCCTTTTACCTATTTTTGTATGTAAAAAGTGCCAAGACTTGGTGAAGTGGAACAGTATTATACCCATTTATACCCTCTTCATTGCTAAGATGGGTTACCGCCGTAAGGTGGCTGGATTACCATGCTCTAATTGGTTCGAGGGTGTTCGGAGCAGCCAAGATTGTTCCAGCTGAAATGCAGACATGTCACCTTTAAGACGCGCCGCACCATATGTACAATAATTTTCCCCATCGCTGTATATACCCAGAGAACTCAACCACTATTACATGCCATACAAGAATGTAGTCTTGGCTGTTTTTTATGTGTATGCAACACTAGTCGTGCTCAAAGACTGTATGAGATTGCGAGTACCGCAGTAAATCGTCTCGGCGGAAGGTTACACAGCCGTCGGAGTTGCTTTTACTGCCTTTTACAGCCCGTATGAGGGAAGATTGGGGGCATTTGTAAGAAAAACGACCAGAACATGTAATTTCAACGTCAATATGAGTGTCCGCCGAGACGAATTAATTTGGCGGGGCCGAGGTTTCGGCTGATCTAGAGATAAGAGGTGTGACAGCGCTTTTGTTTGTTTGTTTGTATGGAGTGGCGCTGATCTGCCATACAAAGTAGGCATTTACATATTCTGGTTCTTTGTCCCAGACACGAGTATAGACGAAGGGATTTGACCACTTTCATCCGTCCATGGGATAGCGTAGCGCACTGGATGAGAATGGCCAGTTCATACTCTGTTCTCATACAAATTAAATCTGCTATAAGAAATTATCCCTTGGTTTTGGAGATGGATGTTGATTTAATTTCCCTAGATTTCGCTGATCCTGTTGAAATATCCCCAAGCACCAGGCTCGGTGACTCTGCCACTGGAAATCACCAGTGAAGCTGCAAGGTAATTCAATTCCTGGGGCGACCAATCATCACGTCCGATCACTCGGGCGAGCAAGGCTATTGTGCTGCCCGCCTAATGATTCATATTGGGCCACATCATTGGAGGATCCTGGTCGCTGTCTTACCCGGAGAATGGGAGGCCTAAAACATGCTGAGAGATATATTGAAGTTGAATTGTGTACTTGAGAGGGGCCTCCCCCTCCCCTGCTATCTACAAACTCTCAACTAGAGACGTCCTTTTGCCTATTCGTTGCGTTGCATTATACTAGTACGGGATTAGTAATCATACTCGCTGGTTGGGTCCGGGTTAATTGTATGAAACCCATTCTTCTCTTTTCCCGGGCTCTTGACTTATATGATACTGGTTCAAGCAGATGGCATCAAATCCCTTTTCAGCAATTGCGAAGAAAACTGGCGATCCAACCAGTCCTACCGGCCCCGGAGGCGCAGGGTCGAGGAATAAGTATTGCTCTCCCTCAGCGGAGCCTAAATGGTCAGCTATAGCGTCGTATCTCGAGGAAAATGTAGAAATATACAGGGAACTGCAAGCCCTCTGTGAAGAAGTACGTATCTGCGTCTGTTACACCGGACCTATAACTTACCGAATTATGCTATCTAGGGATGGAAATCGGAGGAAGCAGAAAAGTTCTTCAAGAGTCAAAAGGCTTACGCCGACAATGCAAACCGTGAAAAGGAAAGGGGCTTCTTCAATATGATGACTAAGATTGCCGCCGAAATCAACGATGCCACCAAAGTCTTCAGCCCCTCTAATTGCCAGTCCGTCCTCGACCTTTGCATCGCCCCCGGTGGTTTTTCCAACTACGCACTCAGCCAGAACTTCCGATGTGTAGTTGACGGAACTACCCTTCCCCTAGAGAAGGGTGGACATCGAGTGCTCCTAAATCAGGCAAAAAGTAACGTGGCAATCACATATACGGACATTACTATGCACTCCGTATTCCTCCCAGCTGATGCGAGCATCCCCGAGGATGCGCCTGATAAGGACAGATTTAGCAAGAATACGCAGTTGCCAAAGCTATGGAGCTATGGGCTCGTCATATGCGACGGAAACAGGCTGAGGACTCATGAGCATGGAATGCTCAGAAAGTGGGAGCCACTGAGATTAACGATATCCCAGATGATCCTGGGGCTGACACACGTGCGGCCCGGGGGGTCAATGATTGTCCTGCTTCATGGGGCAGATAACTGGGATACGGTGGCGATGTTTTACCGGTTCAACCAGTTCTCCGATATCTGCCTGTACAAACCCAAGTATGCGCACAGGAATCGTTCAAGTTTCTATATGATCGCAAACAATATCAAGCCGGAACTAGCGGCGCCGTGGGTGGAGAATTTAAAAAAGTGCTGGTACCGGACCACCTTTGGGGGCGAGGAAGGATTGGGCGAGCATTGTGATATCGACGATAACCTGGATGTGGACGTTGTTTTGAAAGAGTTTGGTCCGAAGCTGATAGATCTGGGGAGGGAGGTGTGGAGGACTCAGAAGGAGGCCTTGGAGACTTCTGGCTGGAGTGGCAAAAAATTCTCGACTTCAAATGCGGCGAGGGATAGATCTGTGAAAATGGATCAGTTGACCGGAGGAATGGCGAGTCTCTCTTTGGGGAGAGGGGCGGCCACAGTTTGAGTAGATTCGAGAGTCTTTTGACTCTCATAGAGCCGCTACTCACTTTATGGATGTGCATGTTCTCATTTTATTTTTACTGACGTATAACGCGTAACGGCCGCTCACTCTCATCTCTGTTTGTTTCCTTTTATGCTTTTTGACAGTTTCCGGTTTTATTGGAGGGCGTCTTGAGTTCTCTCTTTTCATTGTATTCTTACCGTTGCTTGGGAGACTGTGAGACAAATCAATTAAATATTCGAGTTTCCTGTTAGGGTTTGAACCACCAGGAAAGGTGGGTCCTTGTTGTCCTCAAGTATGCAAGAACTATCAGGTTATCTTACATCGATCCCAAAACGGGGTTAAACATCGTAAAAGCACTCATGCCTCCGATGACTTAGTACGTATACTTTACGGTAGCACGTTATGTTCTTGCAATAAGGTCGGTCTTGGTTTCTGACTAGCCACATGGTTCTACCCATATCTCAATGTCCAAAATGATAATCAGTAATTATCTCAATCACACAATGTCACTCGATGTGACCCGATTCCGCCTGTTCTGAATATTGACTCTGGCAGCGAATATAATTCTTGTGATGTCTTCTTGTAATACAGGAGGGAATTTAATAGCCCTTTTATAACAATAATAACCTTGGCAAATAACAGTAATGACATAATATAAGAGTGGTCTAGGCCTTGCCACAATTATTACAAGGAGGATATATTTTCCCCGGCTCGCAACAATAATCCAACACCGCCGATAGGATTAATTGATTGATTGATTGATACTTCATACATGCATGCAGCTCGCCGATAGGATTTGTTCTATGCACTCAAGAGAGGCTATGTTAGCGCCTTGTACGCGCAGTACTAGTAATAGCTTAGAATCCTAACGATTTGTCTCGGGGGCTAGCCATGGTCATGATTATTCTGTATAAGATCAGTCCACACCCGATCATAGTATGGGTCGTATCGGTACCAGGAGAAGCCATGCTTAGTGAATAAAGATTTGGTAGGTACTGACCACCCCCCGTCTTGTAGGTACGTGAGTCTGCTAGCTGGAGTCCTCTTTCTCCTTTCCCGCCGCTCCGGACCTATGCAGAGTGCTCTCTCTCAAAACGGGTCGGTCCGTATCATAGTTATGTCAGAGCTTTTTCGCGTATACTACTTTTAGCTTGTGTCGGGTCGATTTACGCCCCGAATGATGTTCGTTGTAGGCCTTTTAACCCCTGAGTTATCTGGTTTTGATCAGTCTTGTTTTGGAGGTATTTGCGCGCGATAACATGAATATGTGTAAACAACACAATGTCCTTGTAGAGATTTTACTTTCGCAAAACATACCGCACCGGGTGTGGTCCATGAGCTGGGCCAGCCTGAACTTACGGCTAGTCGAGGGTGGGCCTAATCGTTCAACTAGCTCGAGATTAGGCCTGAGCTCAACCGAAGTGCTGTAGGGTTACAAAGATAACCGGTCATTGGGACCCTTGAGAGGCTCATAGCGATAGAACTGTCCAGCGAAGAGACCTGATATCGAGACCTTCATGGCCAGAAGGATAAGTCAACCCTTCCAAAGCATCTAACTCCGTTTAGCAGACTTAAAATCATCCGGTTGCCCTCCCAATTGTTGAGTTATGAAGTGAGTCTCGACGTTGCCAATGACAATGACTTATAGTAGGTGATCGGTGATTTTAGTAGCCCTAGAATACCTCTCGCTGAACCTAAGGGGATGTGGGGGCGGTGAGGAGGAGATTTGTGAGCTGCCAAGGACACTGGGACGTCGTTTTCAATAATCTATCTCACCTATCTAGCCGCTTTCCCTAACGATAATGACTATAGCTGCTACCTGGTATAAGGAAATCTTGTTTTTATAATCCTTGACCACCGGCTCGAGCCATTTTAGGGCCTTCACCCAAGGTTCGAGCTCTGTGGGCCTATTCCCCCAAAAGAGCCGGGCCAGCTCGAGCTCAACAGCCAGCTCGAGCGGGCCCATCGAACACACACTGTCCGCACCGGATACTTGTACCATGTTGTGAGTCAGTCAGTCCAATTAGTAGCCGGAAGAAAAGAGTACAATTGATTGGGAATGACCTTGCTCTTAGAGATTGCCCACAAACACTTTGGGCTATCCCTCCCTGCACTTTTACGAATGGGAGCTGGCAGCCAACTCTTACTCGTACAATTAGAATAATAAAACAAAAAACACCAACTTTTACTTAGTAGAAACCCTAACCCTGACTTCATGAACCTCGTTGTTTTTTTTTTTTTTTTGTTTACATCATTAATCGTATCCAGCCTAAAGGCTATGACGATATCGAACCCCCGGAACTACCCCGCCAGCCCCTGGCCACGCTCAGTAAAGGGAATTCAGCAGGCTAGCGACCTCCACTGCCAACTTCAAAGAAAGGAACAGAAAAGAAAAGAAAAGAAAAACACCCTCCCATCATCAGCAAACTACTACTTGTGTATGCAGTCTCCCAACAGTCTCCCGGGTCTCCTGAGAATCTCCTGAGGCTCCTGGATATTTTTTGAGTCTCCTGAGGCTCAGGAGACATCAGGAGACAAATGAAGTCTTGCTGATGATCCTCCTCAACACTAACCAACTCGGCACGCTCGCTATCTCGAGCCTCATCATTCGCCGTGCAAGTAACTCCCCAAACAATCAAAACAAAATCAATCAACACTCAACAATTTAAACTCTCCATTCTTTTCTTTTCTCATTCCCCCAAATTCCCCCACCCCTGTCTCAGCTCTCTCTCCTTCTCTTTTTCTCCTTCCTCCTCCTCTCCTTCTTCTATTTTCAGTCTCCTCCATTGCTTCCATATTTCAATCGCTCTTTCTATTCCCTCTTTTGTCCATAACAATTTCTTTATCATATTCCATTCTTCCTTTCCTTCTCGGCTTCTTTTCGTTCATGGGCATGCTATCAAAATATGTTCAACATTCTGTTTTTCCGCGCCGCATTCACATGCTGCCGATTCTCGTTTTCGAATCCTGTGCATATATTCATTGCACTGAATATGCCCCGTTCGTAGTCTCGAAATTAGAACTCGATTTGTTCTATCCGTTTCTTTAAACCGTATTTCGTGTCGCTGATACGGACTCGCTAACGCCCTCTTCTCGTTTCTTCTCAACCTCCATTCTTTATCTCATTCTTTTATTACCATATCCTTCGATTCTCGTTGCAGATATGCAAATGATATAAATGCATCCTTATCAATCGCTCCCTTCCCGATTGCGGCCTTTGCCGTCTTATCTGCTTCTTCATTGCCTTTAACTCCTTCGTGTGCCTTCACCCACTCCAATCTTACTTCCATTTTCTTTGTTTTCGCCGCATCACACAGCCACCTGATTTTGTATGCTAATTCTTCTCCTACTCTTGCTTTCCGTACCCCTACTCTTCTCAATGCCTCCTGACTATCCGCTATCACCGTAATAATATGCTTCCGTTCCCTCCTCGCTTCCTTCATTCCCACCTCGATAGCTTTCTTCATCGCTACCATTTCCGCATCCATAATTTCCATTTGTCTTCCCAATCTATATCCCACTCTTTTAATCACCTCTCCTCCTTTCCCCATCCTACAAATCCCGGCTGCCGTTTCCCCTTCCTGAGTTCTACATCAGCAAGACTTCATTTGTCTCCTGATGTCTCCTGAGCCTCAGGAGACTCAAAAAATATCCAGGAGCCTCAGGAGACTCTCAGGAGACCCAGGAGACTGTTGGGAGACTGCATACACAAATAGTAGTTTGCTGATGTACTCCCATCGCTATATATTACAATCTCATCTCTCTCTTCTTTTCTTGCAATTTGTCTTCCTTTCTCTTCTTCTCCATATTTTCTAATTTCAATCTGAATTCCTTCTCTGATTCTCCTCTCCCACCTTTCTTCATCCTTATATAACTTCTTCCAATTTTCTATTTTCCCCCATTTTCCTTTTTCTCCTATCAAATTTCCCAACCCTTCTATTGCCTCTCTTATTCCTCTTTTCCTCCCTTTTCCTTTTTCCCCCCTCCTCCTCGTGCTCCATTCATCTTCTCTTTCCAGTCTTTGCCTTATTTCATCTTTCGCCGCTTTCTGTACTGGGTGTTTAGGGTGTCTTTTCAACGCATTAACCCCCATCATCCTCGCTTTGTGTTCCAGTCTGTGCGCCGTCGGAATCATATCGTTTTCCACCTCGATTGCTGCTGCTGGAGCCGTTCTGTAATGTCCCCCAATCCTTCTCATCGCGTTTATATTCACCTTATCAATCTCAGCTGCCAACCCTTTCTGTCCCTTCTACCACACCTTTCCTCCGTATTCCACTATTTGCCTGCTGCACGCAATATACATCTTTCTTCCATTTCCTACTCCTATTCCTTGACTTCCCCTCGATAATCTCATAACATTCTGTGCCGCCCTTGCTGCTCTCGCCGTTTTTTCCCTCACGTGCCTTTTGAAGATACACTTCTGATCAATCCATATTCCCAGCCATTTCAGTACCTTCAACTCCTCCTTCTCCGTACCATTTGGCAATCTCAACACCTCCTGTTCCTCTTTCGCATCCACGTGCAATCGTATCCAATCTGTCTTTTCTTCATCAAACTTAACACAATTTTCCTCCGCCCACTCACATGCTTTTTCTATAATTCTTTCAGCTCTTGCCATAGCCTGTTCCCAGTCTTTCCCGGCCGCCGCAATCGTAAAATTGTCTATGTATGTTGGAGTAATAGCTTTCCCTTCAAATTCCTTTTCGATGCATTGATTTACTTCTTTAATCAATGGCGCAATAAACAAATTAAACAGACGTGACGCCGCTCGCGTATCCTGCTTCGATATCCTTCTCTTCCCTTTTCATCACAAATCTCGCAAGAATTTTTCCTTTCGCTCATAAAGCTTGTCACCCACTCCACCACCCTTTCATTTGCCCCTCCCTGTTTCAACGTATTCTCCAGTCTAATCTTCGACAAATTTGGAAAAGCCTGAGATACATCCATTGCTACTACCACCACTTTTGCTCCCTCCTCGCGTTTCCTTTCCGCCCAGTCCAGGGTATACCCTACGCATTCCTCCGCTGATCTATTCTTCCTACCGCCCCATTGATTTATCTCTAATCCTCCTCTTTCGCCAAACTCGGCAAGATAATCCGTAACAATTCTCTCTAATCCTTTCCTGCGATTCAGAAAATAACAGCCAGATGCTTTTAGATAACTGCTTTGTTCTGGCCAGATAATCGCCCGATCGCTCTTCTCCATCTTTTGGATGATATCCCATCCAAGACATTTGAGACGCTTTGCCATTTCTATCCCCTAACACCTCCCACAATTCTTTGATTGCTTAATCCGATTTCGCCCTGGCCCCGGCTACATAACCCTCGTTTCTATCGATAGCCTCTCGTGCTTGGCTGATATCCTTATTCTGTCTCTTCCTCCTCTTCTGTTTTCTGTTTTATGCGATCTATGAGCCTTTTCTAAACAACTCCTTCGTAGCGCCGCTTCTCTTCGAACGTTACTCTGACGCCGCCTGCCGTTTGCGTCAAGCAGATATTTTTTGCGATGCTACTTTCCAAACATCCCATAAATTTTCTCCCTCTGTTTCTTGCACAAATTTATCCTAACATTCTTTCTTCTTCTCCTCACCAAATGGAAATACTCCGTTCTCTTTTTCTTCCACTCTTCCACTCTTTGCAATTTAATATCCAACCTTTCCGTCTTTTTTTTCCCCCATCTCCTTTTCCTTGCCATTTCCTTTCTTTTACTCTTTACTTCCTCATCGAACCATCTCTTACTTCTCGGACATCTTCTGACTTTCCCTACTCCCTGCTCTATACTATCCTTCATAGTTCTTTCTAACAATCTTGCCGCCTCCTCGCAATCCTCATTCTCCATTGCATACTTCCATTCCTCTTCTGTTTTCCCTTTTTCTTCCTTTGCAATTTTCCTCACTATTTCCCAGTCGGCATTTCTATAATCCCAACGACAACTCAGTTCAGACGATCTATCATTTCTTCGCTACCACCACCGCAGACGCATTTATCCGAACCATATCGATTCCTCCTTAATCTTCCATGTGATTTATTTCGGATCGCCATGCGTAACGGGCGCTAAGTTAAGTCGATAACAGAGCTTTGATTTCCTCTTTGCCATGTAATTCTGTCCGGTTCATTCAACAGGGTCATGTTTCCTCTCTCCATCACTTCTTCAATCTCTTCATTTCTTATGGGTTCTGATACCGAATCCCATATTGGACATTTCGCATTAAAATCCCCCACCATCACTATATCCGTATTTTGCAATACCTCGGCTGGAAACCTTGTCATGCACCATCCTTCTCTTTTTTGGTGTGCTTGATTATAAATATTCACCACCCTCAAAAATTCCCCATTCGCTTTCATAATATCCATAACACTTGCATCCCAGTCTGTCCAGATGTCATCCCTGATAACATACTTCAAATTTCTCTCCTTCCTCACCATCCACATCACCCTGCTTCTCTCCCCCTCTTCTTTCCCGGGTCGATAAATAATATCAAACGCCCCATTTCCTACTGTAATTTCTCTTCCTCCCAACTCCCATCTGCACTCTGATTTTCCTTTTGCCTTCACATTTCCAAGATATTGCTTGTATTGCTATCACATCCGCCTCTTTCCCACTTTCCATCACCGCATCACAGTAGTGACTGTTGCAGCTTACGCCAGTAATATAATGCCATGTTCTGAGCATTGAGATGCCTTGTTCTTTCTCAGACCCGCCACCTCCTTCGCTCTTGCATTCCAGGTCCGCTTTCGATGACGCGCATACCAAAGATATACCCAATCGCTTTTCTTATACCATTCGATCTTCGCGCAAGAATATCGACATCGCCCGCGCCCTCCGCAGTGCGTGCATTTTTTCCTTTCAATACGTTGTTTGCACCATCCTCTCGCAGCCGCATTCTCGGTGATCTACATCGAAGACTTCATTTGTCTCGATGTCTCCCGAGCCTCGTGAGACTCAAAAAATATCCAGAAGTCTCGGGAGACTCGGAGACTCAGAGACTGTTGGGAGACTGCATTCACAAGTAGTAGTGATGTATGTTGGTATGTAGTGGCCCTCTTTTCCCGCAAATTCGTGATTTCGCTTTCCGCTGTTGCACTTAAATTTCACCAGTGTAGTGCAGACGTCAGCAGATGCCGTTTCTCTCACATGGCCTTTCAGATGTAATCAGATCTCTTCTCCTTCACATCCTCTGTATTGTGTTTATATCCATCGCCGATCTTGATGCGATTTTTCAAAATATCTAGTCATCTCGTTGGTTTCATGATCACAATCGATCGCCACCGCTTCTTCTCGTCCCCTCAGTAATCAGTAGGTTCTCTGCAAATTTATAGTTATTCAGGTGCTCGATGCTTCTTTCAACTCCTTCATTTTCCTCTCATTTTCCGTCTACAAAGACGTACTACAATACCTTTCCATTCTTCGCCTCTGTACTTCACCTCCCCCGCTCCCTTAATCTTCCTCAATTTTTCCGCATTTTCTTTCATGGTTTTTGCTTCTGCAAACTCCACCTTCAGGCCCTCCGATTTCCCTTTTACTTCTGGGAGTTTCTTCACCGCTTTAATCTGGTCCTCCTTCAGTCCAAGCGCTGTTGCCATTTCCTTTACCGTTGGGATTTCTTCCACCTTTGCAATTTCCACAATCACAGTCCTTTCTTTCTCTTCCTTCTTTTGTACTGCCTCCTTCGCCTTCCTTTCATTCTCCTTCTTCCTATCGGCAATTCTCTTTTGCCCCGCTACCGTCCACGCTCCTTCCACTGTCCCAATAGTTGTCTTTACTCGGCGATTCGGACAGCGTAATGGGTGGTGGCATTCGACATATCGTCTACCGTTGATGTGTTTGTTGTTGTTGCGTCTCTTTCCCATCGTTGACTTTCGCGCTTTGTGGTTAAATGGTGTTGTCCTCTCTCATGGATTTGCCATTCTCTCCTCGCTTTCTCCTCTTCCAATCTGTATACTCGCCTTCAATCTCTTTATTTCTTCAACCAAGTCCTTTGCCCATCTTAACACACATTCTTCCTCCCGCTGCTGCCCACACCGCTTTCCCTTTCCAGCCTCCTTTCTGTTCATTGTGGATGACCTAATACTAATGCCATTCCTACATGTATTTGGATTCCTTCACTCACAGCCTCCAATCTCTCCTGGTCAACAACACGCGTATATTTGCTCATCATCATCCCTGCCATCTTCTTCTGGATTCTTCTCTTCAGATCATAATTTTCCTGATTAATCCGCATTCCATGCTTCCTCTTCATCTTCGCTTCGCCACTTCCTCTTTGTTCCATTCTCAACCACCCCCCTCACTACATCAATCATAGCATCGCCATCTTCCACCGCCAATACTTCTCTCACCTCTCTTTCATTCTCACTATCAATTTCCATTTCTGTCTTCAGTTTTTCAATCTCCTTCGCCCTGAACTCTCTAATCGCTTCTACCGCTACTCCAATCCGCATTGTCTACGCCCAAATTTCTTTCCATTCTTCCTCCAAATTTCTTCTGCTTCTCTTTCCTTCATTTCTTCGTCGTTTTCCTCTTCCTCCGATTGATCTTCCATCTTAATTTCCGGTGGCGGACTGGGTTCGTAGTCGCTGGCCTTCTCCATCTCTTGAACCATTGCCTGTATTTCTTCCTCTGTGACCTGCCTATATACGTTCTCATTCTATTCCTTTTTCTCCTCGTCGGTTTCCATCTCTCTTGCATCTCTTTCTGCGGTAAGCTCCTCACTGATCCCATCCTTCAGATATGCGTCTACCCTCCCGATTCACACCACAAACGCCTCCGTCTTTCCTGCGGATATACTTTCCTATTCATATTTTCACAAATTCCTGGACTGCTCCATACCTGGCCTCCACCCCCGTTCTGCACCTCTTTAAACGCTACCGCCCTTCCCGTTGCTGTCTTTACGCAGAATGGATACCCTTGTACCATTTTGTCTTCGTGTAACGTGGTTGCTATAGCAACTCCTAACTTCCCTGTATAATTTTAACAGTACTATTGTCTTATCGCTCTGAATCCAACAAGGCTATTGTCCTAAGCCCCTCAGCGCCAAGCCTGCCAAGAAACGCCAAGACAGAAATGCGCAAGATCCCTCCTCCTCTGCGAGTAATAGAGGGAGTGATGAGTAGGGGGGTGTGTAATCCCTACAGATTCAATAATTAGTAGCTCAAAGTGAAGATACTTCTCTGAAGATCCTCCTCCTTGTTTTCTCTTGTTTCTAGCTGATGTGGTTGTTGAGTTATGCTGATGAAGGTCCAAGTCCGGCCTCAAAAGAGGGGATTTGGCCCTGTGTAACCTAAAATACTCCGGTTGAAAACAGTGATTTTCCGCAATAGTATAGTAATCCTTCTGGGAATCACTCGTTAGGTAGAACTTTTGATGAAGAATCGGTATCTGAAATCCTTTTGATAATATCTTATCTCGTTGTGTTATTTTCAAAAAATCGTCTCGCTGTGGTTGTTTGTGTGTTACTTAACTGCTCCGGTTGAAAACAGTGATTTTCCGCAATAGTATGGTAATTCTTCTGGGAATCACTCGATAAGTAGAACTTTTGATGAAGAATCGATATCTGAAATCCTTTTGATAATATATTGTCTCGTTGTTGTGTTATTTTCAAAAATTTGTCTCGTTGTGGTCGATGTCGCACAGTTTAACCTCGTTGTTGTGAAATTGCTCTAGATCTCTGCCCAGGGATTATCTCTAAAATGATTGGCTGAAATGTATCAATTACCCTCAGAAGTATCCGTTTGTAGCACGTTTGATCTTGTATGCACAGCCAACATTTCCAGTCTTGCAGTGGTAGACGCCTTCCCCCTCCACCGGAACACCCCCCTCAGCGGGACAACTAAACCTAAGTAGAGAAGTATCGTCGTTGTAACGGGCCTCTTTAGCTCTTGAGCCGGCTTTACTAACTAAATATCAACTAATCAATATCTGTTCCGGTGAGGGGGCTGTTCCAGTGGAGGGGGAAGCTGTCTACATGGAGCGTTTGAGGGTTAATTTGACGCTTCGCGAATGGATCTGATAATCTAATCTGCCTGTCTCTTGGGTAATGATTGGTTGAACTGGTGTGTGCATGTGCTGCCTCGTATGGCTGCGGACACCTGTATCTAGAGTAGGTGCGAGAAGGAGTACACACCTCTTCAACTATTTCCCTCGACTCGATGGCTGCCAGGGCCAATAAGATATTACACCGAACTGGTCCAAGCCTTCTCGCACCATAGGTGCGACATTGGTGTTTTTTGGCTACCCCCGCGGCGCTGAATCTTAATTCCGGGTGAGAAAAAGTATGTATCTAGTCCGTGAAGTTTGATTCGCCAATTCACCTTGGTTCGGCCTTACCACATACAAATACGGGGATAGTGGATATATACTCTTTTATGCCAAGACCTATCAATGATATTGAGCAGTAGCCCAATAATTCCCTAACCGGGTATTTACAATGCCTAACGCTCTAGAACTATTGCCTAAGGCAACCTTGGGCGACATTTATTTAGTCTCTTACCAAAAACCCAACTTTTAGAAGTTCAATAACTCCACAACCATGAACGATAGAATTAATTGGACTCTGTCATGATGTGGAGCGGAGGCTAAACCATCATTTAAGACAGGGAAAATAGTTGTAGGTATTGTGGTTGGAAAGCAATCACCCCGCAAATGTTGGGGTCAAATGTCTCATAAGCCTAACTAGTCATGCCGCACCCCTGTTTTTCCATCGTTCCGGTCGTTGGGACGCGGGCCGCCCCGGCCCCGCCCGAGCACGGCCCGGCCCGCAGCCCGGCCAGGATCGCGGCTCCTCGGTATGCTTCATCCACACTCCGGCTTCTCCGCTTCAACATCCGCCCTCCGGTTCTACTTTCAAAACAGCTCTATGTAAACACTCAGGTTTAGAGGCGCTCGGGTTTAGAGGTGCGACGCCGAGGCGCAGTCCCCTCACCAGCTCACAGCAGTACTGCTAAGCGCGACGCTGCCTACAATCAAAGTCAGAAAGACAAGACGGCCGAACGGAATGTTATGGACTTTTGCGCGCAGTTCCAGGGAGAGTAAACACGATTTGGCAGACAGACAGAAGCCACGAAACAGACATCAGGTTTTTGTGAGTACTGTAGCCCCCGGATACGCGTTTTTTCTCGGCCATTCTGTTCACGCCCAGATGCACACCCCGAGGCACAGGTGGACTGCTCGCTCTCCAGTTCAAAGCTGGCCCCTCCTATGCACACGCAAACCTTCCCGCCCATCCGGCGCAAATCGCGATAAGAGAGCCGCCGCAAAGGGATCACAGGTAACATCCGTCCCCTTCACTGCCTGGGGCTAGCCTAACATCTGACTAAAGTATTCCTACAGCTCTGGGTAAACATCAAGATCATTTCCAGCCGGCCAGAGATCGAGATCCTTAAAGACCACCGGTCCAACAAGGACTCGGCCAATCTCACAACACGCAAGCGTCCCCCTCAATTACTTCACCGTTGGCGACGGTAAACGACTATTCGACGATGGGGCGATGAAAAACGGACTGGCGACACACTGAAACGGGAAAGGTCAAGCCGTGATGTGCCCACCGACCTCCACTTCCGACTTAGGCTAGCTGGGGACCATATACCGGCGTACATTAGGGATATTATTTGGGGTAATTAGCTTCCGGTAATGGATGCCGGCATTACGGACCGTAGTGCCATTCCCCAGCGAATTCAGCAATCCGGAAACGACACTTTTCGCTCGCCGCAAACCCACCGCCACCTCCACCGCCTGCATGCGGTGTCGGAAAGTGTTGCCCACCAAAAAGAAAAAGTCTGGTGTGGCTTTACTAACAGATCTCCCATACAAATAAAATCTGAATACAATATAAATGAAATATGAATAATAATCACGCCCTCCCCGTGCCGAGACGATACCCATAAACCGAGCAGAGGGTGACTCTAGTTGACCACATCTTGAAATGCTAAGTGGTATAAGAATACATAACAGTCAGCGAACTAGCTCCTCTCCTAACGCTTTCATATAGGACGGAAATTCAAGTTGGAGAGATACCAGTTGAATGACCTCTTTTCCTCCTGGACCCCTCCCCGGGGTGCTGTTCAACAGTTTCATCGGTATAAGACCCCCCGTCAATTATCGTCTCTTCAACCGCTAGATTTTTTATCATGAGCCGCTGGACCGTGCTAGAACACACGATGCATCCATCACTCAGTGCATTGATAATATTGACGCCCCGTCGTCGGTTTATAGCAACATCTAATGGTGTTGCTAGGTAGCTGTCATAGACGTGTATATTGGCACCAGCATCAAGCAGCAGGGTTATAATCGTGAGACAGCCGTTCTGCGCAGCCAGGTGCAATAAGCTCACTTGATTATTGTCAACTGCGTTTACATCGGCACCCGCAGCAATCAGTATCCGGACCCCATTGTCCGAGCTGGAATCAATCAAGTGCTTGAGTGGGGTGTTTCCCTCAATGTCCCTGGCGTTTACATCTGCACCCTTCTCTGCTAAAAGTTCTATCTTCTCATCCGCGTTTTCGGGCCTCTTATTCAGCGCTACATAGTGTAGAGGTACTCTTCCGTTGCCGTCGCGAGCGTGTACATTGGCACCGGCCTCTAGGAGCAGGGCCAGCATCCGATAATAGGTACCATCTCGAGCGGCCAAGTGCAATAAGCTCACTTGATTATCGTAGACAGCGTTCACGTTGGCCCCCGCCTCAACCAGTGTCTTTGCCATGCCATAGTAACCTCTAACAATCAGGTGCTTTAGTGGCGTATTTCCATCTTTATCCCTGGGGTCTACTGAAGCTCCCGCTTTCAACAGGAGGTGAGGTATATCGCTAAGGAAGCCTTTCTGAGCTGCGTGGTGTAGCGGTGTTCTTTGGTGAATATCACGTGCGTCAACGTCCAAACCCTTCTCTATGAGAGCCGATAACGTCCGCGTATAGAATCCCCCCGTTGCTGCAGCATAATGCATTGCGGACATTTGGTCCATATCTCGTGCTTGTAAGACCGCCCCATATTCTAGCAGCAGGTTTACCGGGCCCGCAAATTCCCACCCTGCTGCCGTGTGAAGCGGTGTCACTCCGCGCTTATTTCGCTTATTTACGTCCGCACCGGCTTTTATCAAGACACGCATATCCTTTACAATTCTGTCCTCAAGCCGCCAGTTGGACATCCAATTCTCCCGCCGCGTGGCAATGGCCGGATCCCCGTGGATGTCTGTTGCATTGGGGTCAGCACCCCGTTCAAGCAGTATGGCAAGGGCGTCGCCTGTCGCAAAGTGTAGGGGTGTTTTATGATTTATATCCCGTATATCGACGGTTAAACCTTCATCAATGAGCAGTGATACTGCGGCTGCACTTCCTGACCTGGCGGCGTAGTGTAATGGAGACGCCTGCTTATCGTCCAGAATATATATGTTCGCATCCGCATAGCACGGGGGGGTGCAGCCGACCCGGTTCCGCGGATCGACAGCACCAGCTTGTTCATGCACCTCCGGCGCCCGGATGCCGTGACCGTGACCGGGTACATTCCCCGCCGATAATCTTTGGCCTCTCCCCAAGGTCAAAAGGAAACGGAGGAAACGCGTGCGGCCCCGCTCTGCCGCTACGTGGAGTGGTGTCTTCCCCTTGCCATCTCGTGCGTCAACTAGTCTGCCGGCGGGTGCTTTATCCCCGGGACCGCATTTACCGCAGGAACAATACCCATCGCCATCGCCATCGCCATCCCCGCCTGCCTCCTTCCCCTCGTACTCATGCTGCAACAGCAATCGGGCTATAGCTACGCTGCCCTGCTCCGCAGCCGCATGCAGTGCTGTCCAACCCCCTTCACAACGGCCGCGTATTCGCGCGCGTTTCCGGAGTAGGAACTGAACAATTGCAGATTCACCACTCATTATGGCACCTAGCAAAAATGTCGACCTGCCAATCGGTTCATCTATCCCATGTCTAAACTGAAGTAGGAGCTCTAGCATATCGATGCTGTGGATCGCGCCGCAAGGGTCAAGGCCGCCGTATGACAAGTGCTCCACCCATTCCGGGTCCCTGCTGAGCAGTACCCGAACCACATCTAGACAATTACTTTCGATTGCAAGGGCGAGGTATGTCCCACCAAACCAGCCCTCGTCATCCACACAAGGCCCCTTATCCACCCAAAACTGGACCAGATCTGGCAGACTTTTGGTGACAGCAACATACAGTGGTGTAGAGTTACCCTCGCCATAGTCGTACATGTCCAGCCCGTCATCCAACAGATGATTGACGAGGGTAACACTTCCCCATGCTGTTGCTTCTTGTAACGGCCGATAGATGTACTTCCGGCCCCAGAATGGGTGAGTTCTTTGTGGCATTTCGCCAAGGTCCATTAGTAGGTTCTCGTTCCGCAAAAATCTGAGTAGAGTGTCGGTGGGAGCGATGTGGTGACAGGCCTGCATGTGGGTGTGAAGGTTCTCCTCGACGTACCAGGTTATCTCGTCAAGCTCCTCCGACCACCTATCCAGGCGGCTTTTCAGCTGCTCTTCTGCGTCGCTCAGCTCACTCTCCTCCCAGCCGCTCAGCTCACGCCCCTCCCGGTCGCGCAGTCTCCCGGACAGCTTCTTGCACATGAATCCAAACCCGACCAAACGAAGGCAGCCAAGCGCTACCATAAGATGGCGGTCCGCTGAATCCCCAATCGCACAGGTTCCTTCGAGATATTCTTGAACGGAGTAATGGGCAAACCTGATAGTACTGGTATGATCCATCATCACTAGCCCACGACACACGTCCAAAATTGATGCAATGTCTGGTATATCTGTCTCGTCGAAAGATTTGGCATCGAGATCTTCAAACGGCGGAAGGCTCTCGTCGCTCATCGCGACAGCCATACAGAGTTCGGAGACGATGAGAGGACGATGTGCGGTTAGAAGCCAAGTCAGGGCTTTTATGGCAAGTGCGGCGCGAGGTACAGGCTGTTCCCGGATACTTTTCATTACTCTACTGTATGTTCCATTCAATGCGCTTTCATTCCCGAGTGTTGACTTTATATTGTCAAGCGCTCGTCCAATCTCCCTTGTCGTCGGGTATTGGCATAGGTCATCAATATAGAAATGCACCAGCAGGAACCTGCAACGACAATTGAGTTTTGGTTCAAACCAGTGGGCAAAGAGTATTATCAAAGCACGGATGATGGAAATATAGGGCAGCGGCAACTCACATTCCTTTACATGCGTCGACAAGTCTGGAAACGACCTTTGTTCTGAAATCGCCCGTGATCAGGTCTCGAGCATTGGTGCGGTGTTCTTCAATTGTTTTCTCAACGTAAATCCTCACATCCTCCTCCTTGGCTGCTAGGTCTAGTTTCTGAACATGATTGTTGAGATCGGTGGGTGTTAGGGAAATTGCAATGTCTATGGGGTAAGGACGGCTCGTGAGGAAGACTCTAGCCCCACTGCGCACGATCCAATGTATTAGTGGCAGCAGGTCTTTCCGTATATCTTCTTTACATTCATCCATCGCATCAAAGACAAAGAAGGTTTGCGCGAACAACTTGAGGCTAGAAAGCAGAGCATCCTGCAAGCCTTCTAGGCCTGGCGTGCTACCTGCTGCAATATGTTTATGGTAGAGGGATTGAACCAGTTGAGGAAGAGGAAAGCCCAGCGCGCGAGGCCTAGTTATGAGTTGCTTGATAAGACTGCAAAGAATGGAAACTACTATTTGCTGCTTCTGGTCCTTGTAGTTGTCCTTGTAGTTGAAGTAAATGTATGCTAATCCAGTGGTGCTTGTACGTTTGCTCGATTCCCTGTCAAGCACATCGATCACTAGGGAGCTGGTCCAAGGCTGTCAGTTGGGTGGAGTAGTCACACGTGAGAGTAAGTACCTCAGGTAAGTCTTTCCAGCACCAGCTATTAGTGTCTAACCGTCAGTCTATAAACTAGAAAAAGGAGAGACACAAGAGAATGCAGGCCGAACGGGACTATGGCAAAATGAATTACCAAGGGAGGTGATCTACTCACGAATTCCACAACCCCAAAGCAGAGGAGGCCCTGAGTTTTCTTTCCAAGATATGAATTGATCATCAACAAGAAGCCACCCGCCGGTGTTCTTTTGCCTTTTACCGCTAATCTCAACGTGCATCTCATTGAATACGCCAGGATAAAGCCATTTGCAGATTTCTATTCTTTCCTGAGATGCAACTGTTATCCCATTAGCATCCGGAGGACGGAGAGCATGCTCCCTTACACCCTTGGATAGATACCTCTTGGTTCTGTTAGGGTAGTTGATATCGTAGAGGCAATTTCCAACAGCTTGCGACGGACAAGTCGATAATCCTGGTCGGAGCGATTCGCAAATTTCACAATCGAAGAATGATCGGCCTCCATTGAAAAATATTGGCCATTCTCTGCAGCATGCTTAACTGATTCCTCCTTGACCATTCGAACGTAGGGTCCGCTTCTCCCCCACACCCCGGGACGTACCTCCTAGAGCGAAGAATTAGTTAGCTCGTCCATGCATTCCAATCGACAGCGGAGTGGAGGCCACATCGACCGCGGAGTGGAGGTCACCTTGACGGTCCGAGTTTCTTTTGTCTCATAAAAAGAAATGATATTAGGGCCCATTCCTGTAGGATTGATTTGGTGACCAAAAGACTGGTCAAGACTGCGCAAGTACTGACTGTTCCCGCACAAGTCCTGAACCAGATTCTCGTTGGGCTGGCCGTGCACCATGCGCATCAGACCAGCCCCTGCAAGCCCTTTGTGGGGGACACTGAACAATAGCATACCGGCACACTGGCGTAGGGTGCTCTCCTGGCCTTCTTCAAAAGACAAGACAACGGCCTGCACCTAATTAGCGGGAGTCCTCAATATACCTGATCTAAAGGGCGAATTTGCCTTTTTGATTATCAGACCGCCGAGGCTGTGCCCGATCAGGATTAGTGGCCGGGTAGGATCCTATGTACTATAAGTATATGGACCTTCTGTGCGTAGCGATATATTTCCTTACTATACCCCTTGCCCCCTTCACCGCCTCGAGAAACTGCCTGGAGTGATCGTTCACCCCCGCATGTGAGTGACTTCCATCGAGTGTTGTATCATAGCCATAGACCAAAATCCTTGCCCTATAACCGTTATCCTCCATATCTCCCGGAAGAAAATCCCGTAACCACATCTTGGTCGGCTGCTCCCGCGACCTCCATGAGCCAAAGGCATGTCCAGCTAAGCCAGTTACGGCGATGATACTACAAGCACAAATCAGCTCTATAGAGCACAGAAAGAACGGGCGGATACAACACACTCAATCACTGGATCCTTGGGACTGTTAAGCTGTGTCAGTCCTCGAAAATGATCGTCTACCGTGACTTCAAATCTAGCTTCAGGTGGCCCCAGGCTAAGAGAGGTAACGTTAACAATAAGCTGGGAGAATGTCACAGTCGCTACCTGGAATCGCCGGCAGTCTTCGTTCGAGGCGCTAGGAGCCAGTGATATGTAGAGATTGCCGGCACTGTCCTCCGCAATGGTACCGGCCGGGGTATCTAGCTCTTTGAGGTATTTCTGTAAAACAACACGGGAAATCCATATTGGGATGTTTGAAACTCGGAGGCTTTTGTTTTCTGTCATCCTCGGGAAACGCTTTACTCTCAGGTCAGAGAGGGAAGGCGTGTGCTACAAATGTTATACCACTGCGAGCGGGGTCGGCGAGATCACGTGCACTTAGCTTGCGGCTCACCAACGATGCTTCGATTGGCTATATATAGGTATATCGCGATAGGCTGCGCTACCCCCTATGTGATGGTTTAGTTTCCGCCAAGGCACGCGGTTCTAGGGGTAAGGAAATTTACTTAACTAACACCTCTCTCCCCGCATTAACGACTACAGAAATACAGAGGGGCGGTGTGAGTCCAAGATCTGGAGCATGCTCTTGGACCACTGTCTGGGCGACCTTGATGACTTTACCGTGTCACAAGCCAAGATCAGATTGCGTCGAAGGTTGGGTGTCTGGGGCGGAGGTTTGATGCCGTTTTCTTGGCCCACATTCTGGGGATGAAAGCCCACTTTAAATTCCTAGGGACGGTTGAGTTGTAGGTGCAGGAGTCAAAAAAGCTTAATTCTGAGAGTCGAAAAAGCATGTTTTCAAGAATCTCCAGGCGCGATTAGTAGTAAAAAAGGGTGTTTAGATTATGCGCCAAAAAATAGTGTTTCCACGCGCAGACTAAACATACATACCCAGGCTAGTACTTCTAGGCGCTCAGCGCTGATTAGCTGTCGTCTCAAGAAGAACATGCGCGCGGATGCTATCTCGCTTATCGTAAAAGTGGGAGACTGGGCGCCAAACACCCCAAGCGTTTTAGGCGCGCCATGATGTAAAGTTCGCGAAGGGGCAGGGCCCATACTGACGTGTCGTCACAGCACCCCCTCATCAATCTCAGCCTCTACCGCCTTCAGCCCTCACCACCACCACCACCACACCATACTCCTTCTGCTTCCATTCGTACGTCTCGCTAGATCGATGGTACTCTTCGATACCCCCCCCCCCCCTCTCCTGTTCACGGCGTACTGACCATCTTGTCGCCTCTGAGCTGCAGGCCCGTCGTCCTAAGATTCACCCTTACTTTTTGGAAAACGCGCCTTCTCATTGGGACATAACTGCTTTCCTCGAACAGCAATTAAAGGAGCAGGGCAAGTCTTTCGACCAGAACAAGGCGATCGGTAACTGGACCGCGTCACTTAAACATCTCAGTCAAGATGAGGATCCCGGAAGGTCGTCGGTCGCAAAGGATAAAACCGAGAGGTACTACCTCAACAGCCGCCGGGTAAGTCTCCCACCCTCAAAAAACACCAATCGTTTGGCCAATGCCTTTTCACCGGGGTACAGGTAACTCTAGGGTTATCTGACCTCTGGCCCGGTGACCGCTCTGGGCTGCGTACTGTGCACGCCTTTACGTCGTCTAGTCCGCGGTCCAGCTTGGCGGGTCCTCCACGGTTGCAGATAACTTTCGGGTTATCTGATCTGCGCCCCAGCGCCTTGGCCGTGCGAGGACGTAACTCGGTCACACTTGACTCTCGGGTCCTGTGATCTCTGGCCGTTTGGCGCACTGGGTTACCAACTGACTCTCGGGTCGTTGGACCTCTAACTCTGTGTCTTCGCTGGGTTGCAGGCGACTTTCGGGTCGTCTGAGTCCTTCTGGCCCAGCGGGGTTGGTCTTTGTCTAATTTCGGTGACTACTACCCAGGGTCAACCATCCGATAGAATACTGGCACAGAACTGGCTCGATCGAACCAACAAGGGCAGAAGGAGGAAAGAGCAGAGGCGGTTAGCTCAGACACCGCCCGCCCCCGTGATGCCAAAAATCCGGAATACCTTCAACCTGAGCGGGGCGACGAATAACGTGGTTGGGGCAGGGGTGATGAATAACCGATCTGAAGGGTCAATCCCTCCCCCGAGAGAGTGCACGAGGTAGCAGTTCCGATGCCTCATATATCCCTGGACATCAGCCAGCTAACGTACTATCACCCCAGCGAGAATCTTAGCGCCGCCAGCCCTTCAAACACCAGTCCTTCAAGCACCCCCGGCGACCCCCCCGAAGAAGACCACGAATCTACCCACCTCAGGGAAACACGCCTTAGCTGTGGCCATTTGTATCGCAACATGGTCGACAAGTTTACCCTCTCCGACGGCCGCCTTCTCGAAGATATCCTCTACAACCATGCTGTTACGTTGGACAAATTGAGCCCCGCACATTTCTTCATTGTTGACGACAAACTCCTGAAAAAAGTCCTAAAGAAACCGGAGGAGAAGGAGGTGCCGCGTTGGGTCCTTCGCGAGGTCCGAGGTAGGGTCCTGCGCATCCCCCCGTTCCCGAAGAACTTGCACGCTAGTATGATGCGGTACCAGGACTCAAAGACTACCGCTCAGTGTCGGGCTATTGCGCGGGACAGTCCTGATGACGAAGATGTACACTGGATTGACGATGTTTTTCGACACATGTTTGTTCCCACCAATAGTATTCTCCTACCTGGTGAAATATGGATGTTAACTGTTTTGGGGTGAGAGGGTAGTGTCGAGTTGATTACGAATTCCGGCAACATCCTGTCCTACGATTTCCTCAACGAAGGGGTCTGGGACTCCCTCGTCTATCCTCCCCTGTGGGATAAATACCTAGCGAGCATCCCCACCATAGTCCTCCAGCGGTACCTCCCCTACACCTTGTCCCCTCTTCTCCACTAACTTCCGCCCCCCTCGCAGCAAGGAAATACAACTTGTATCACTCGCGCCATACTCATATCTCCCTGGGCGCCCACCCCACTATGACGGTGTAGTCCAATCCCGGTCTCTGAGCAAAAGTCGTAGCGACCGTCGTAGCGACCGATATGAGTTTGCCATCTTCGAGGTGTCCCGCAGCTCGGACCCAAAGAAACTGAGTGCCGATCGAGAGAAGCTGGTCGCAGGCTGCAGGGCTATGCTGTCTTCTTTGATAGAGGTAGTCGAGTATGACACAGAGGCAATTGCGAGGCTCGTCGTTGTGGGAGTCTTGCAGGGCGGTGCGTGCTTTCTCCCCTTTCCTGACATCCTCTGTCGCGCGTTTGTTGGACTGACGGCGGGGAATAGGGCGTGGCACGCGTCTCCTAACAATGTCGTGTATCGGTAGAAACGTGTTCTATCTTGTTGAGGGCTCGTGCTGGGAGCTGCCAGTCGAGGTGAAGAAGTTGACAGCCGTCAATGATGTCCTTCGTGATGTCTGGAAGGCAAAGGTGCGTAGGGGATGGAGGGCGGTGCGCCCCTTTTATCTTTATCGTACCCACTCTCTACAAAAGGCCACCCTTCCGGGAATAGGCCAAGATCTGCAAACCTGCCCACCCCCTTTTTTCTCTCTCTCTCTCCTCTTCCCACTCCCCCCTCTCCCCATGCTCCCCTCTATCTTTCGAGCGATAGATTCACGGCTAACAGGATATTGGTAGTGGGCAATTATGAACACGGCGGCCACAATTGATGAGTTCTTTGCGAAGAAGGACATGAAGGAGGAGGAGGAGAGGAGAAGGCGATGGGAAAGGGAGGAGGAAGAGGAAGAGGAGGAAGAGGAAGAGGAGGGGGAGGGGGAGGAGGAGGAGGAGGAGGAGGAGGAGGAAAAGGGAGATGGTGAAGGAGAGGATGGAGACTGAGAGTGTGATTTAATATGTATCTCGAATTTTTATTGCGTTTTGGCAAATTGTCAAGATCCGAACAGTCAACATTTGATGTACAGAGTTATTTTTTGACTAACATACCCAAAAATATTGATGCCGTATTCAAAACTATAGGGAACCATCTCCGCGCTCCTGCGAGTCTAGTAGTTTCCTATCAACCCAAAGGCACGATATCCACCCTTTTTTCTAGCAATATAGTTAATTTAGGTCACTGAATAGATACGCGATCCGACCCCATAGATAGAGCCCAGATTCCACCCAGAAGCAAGTACCGGGCCCTATCAGCGGTTACTAGGTGCAACCTAAACCTCAAAACCCAAGCGAGCATATGGGGGCCGGTCATAAGTTGGGTGTGCTGAAAAGAGTTTGGGTGTGTGAGGTGCGAGGTGGGGGGTCGGTTGTATGAAGCCTACTAACGAAATCTCCTTCAGGTGGTATCGCAAACTCCATAGTAGGTGTCAAGGCCCGCAGGGCTTTCAGTGGTATACAGCTTTAACTGAACCGTTTAACTTGACATTTGGTGCAATCCCTATCGACCTGAATACATGGCCCGAACAGTCTAGTAATCAGCAAAACTGGCTTATTAGGTCGAGATAAATAGTCTGTGGAGTTGGCATAGTTTGAGCGCCTTGATCTAGTGGTCGGTGCAGTTGTGGCCTGTACCCCAACCGCTTTCTACCGTTGCAAGCCCTAGCTGTCCAATGATACCCTCACGGGTTATTCGTGGGGTGGTGGTGCCTATGTCTGAATAGGCTGTCCACCCAACTATCCAGTATTATATAGGCTTTTTGAGGGGTGACCTTAGGGTTAGAATCCTATTTGTATGTGTGACTATAGCTAGCACCAAATCCCCCGGTCAGCAACTGTCGGCTCCCTTCTAAGCTCTCCGCCAAGTCTACTGCTCCGATTTTACCAGCCCGCCGCCGACTTGTTGCCGCTGCCACGATCGCCGCCGCCAAAGCCCGTTCGAACACCGCTAAAACTGACTAGTCCGCCGACAGCGCCAGCACCATTACCGTTCTCCCTTCCTCCCCGGCCGCTCCTGCCGCCCCGGCCGCTCCTTCCACTCCGTTTGCCCTTTCCACTCTGTTTGCTCCTTCTACCCCCGACCTTCCCAAATTGATCAGTTCTCCAAGCCACGCTGCAGCTATGCTGTTATCCGAATGTTCCACTCTCACCTCCATGGGACACAGCAATGATCACGGAGATGCAGAGGGAAAGGACGTCGACGTGGTCAGTGTGGTGCAAAGAGCTTGTCTCAAAAGGAGTGCCTCCAGAAACAGTTTCCTGGTAAAAAGCTATTGGAGTTCTAGAAAGATTCAACCACCTTCCATTTGATAAGGCCGATTTCTTATTATATGCCTTTTTTCTGGTCTGTGACCCGGGTTAGAGTTAACTATTCCTATATACAAAACTTGGAAAAAATTGGTTTTTGACCAGAATCGTCGTACGACAGCTTTTGCCCAAGCTATTACTGCCTTATTATGTCGCTCGATACCTCTTTCACAAACTATCCAAAGCCCCTTTTTTCACACTACAAAACCAATTATTGCAGTCATTATTCCGATCTCCAGAGAAAGTATTTATAAATACTGGTAATAAAAGTTTCAATATTTCAAGTTAAATATTAAAATATCTAAGCTATAAGGCTAAGAAATGGTGTTTCAGTGAGCCAAAAATTATTCCATAAATGACCGATCAGACGCAGCTTTGCTTTTGCAAAAAGAGAAGAAGATGATAGTACAAGACTATTCCCGTAGTTATATGATATTTATGCGCTTTTTACGCATGTCGTGCTAGTTTTACTCTACTTTAGTACTGCCGCCACTCCAAGATTGCAGTCGTAAAGCCTACCCCATTTCATCTGCTATCCCTTCCGCCTCCTTACTCCTGGGCCTCCTCATCGTCTACCGATCATGAATATACATTCTTATAATCTCCATCGTCCAGCGAGACTTTTCAACTTATACATATCCAAAGCATGTCGCCCCATTGCTATTTCTACTTACACATCTTTTTCATTCTATCGCCCGGTTTTCCCTCTTGTAATTTAGTCATTTAAAAGCACATTGCCCCACCGTCTTTTTAGCTTTCAAATTTGTATTCTTTCGTCATCACGGCTTTTGCTTTTTTCCCACTCAAAACTCCACCTGTCGCCTCGACGGCTTTTGCTGCATTTTCACCTAACACTCCGTCGTCACGGCTTTTCCTTTTTTCTCACCAAACCTCCTCCGTCGTCATGGCTTTTCTTCCGCTCTTAATCATTCTTTTCCCATCGTTGACGGATATTTTCTGTTCTAACTAAATCTTTACCCATCGCCGACGGGTTTTCCACTTCTCTCAAACATTCCTTCACCAATAAATTTTCTTTACTCATTACTTCTCATCGCCTGACGCTCTAATTTTCTCGCTTAAAAAGAAAATCATAGCCTCACGATTATATATGCGCTGCGCGACCTTGTGCAAGAATTGAATTTCAGATGAAATGATCAAGATCACGATACGGCCTATTTTTGAAATTCCCAAAATAAATGATATCAATTTACGTTTCTTCCTCACAGACACCAGTATTTACAGTCCCAAAATAGACATTGCTCACCCGCAAAATGTAAACCCGCAGCTTGAATTTTCACGCCATACGCGCTAATACATGTTTACATTTATCATAGCGATCAGACAAAGATCTGTCTCGCAAATCGATAAATACAAGAACGCCGCAAAGATCGCTACAACTTCTATTAATAAATCACATTTGTCATTGCATACTGATATGAATATCACTGTTCAAGATCTTGCCTCGCACTCCAACATCAACGATTTTTCCTATCTCAAATAAAATAAGACAAAGATTGGCCCATCGTTATCGCTTAATTCTTTAGAAATGCGACATCGTTTATAACAAATCAAAATCTTCTTACCTCCTCAGATCACTCGATTCTTCATTAATCATACTGCATTTACGTGTCTACATAACATAAAATATCGCCACTAATACGTAGCGATTTTTGAAAGATGTACCTACTCCTCAGATTCAGACAGCTTCTCCACCTCTTATAAATACCTTTACGCAACTCGCTCAAATTACCATACGAGCTTATATAATTATCATTTATATATCCAGAGAAATTTTCGCGAACATATTATGATGCTTCTACGCCGCATGCGATTCACCGTAATTTTACGAACGTGCTTACGTCATTGCATGATAACGGGCGAACTTAATAAGAAATACTGCATGACTCCAATACAACGCAAAGGTCAATGCTACTGCATGCGCAGAACGTAATATCGCGGCTTAATAAACGTCAGACATGCGCAGATATGATACGCGAAAGTATGAAATTGCATGCGCGATGCAATCGCGAAACTACGAATAAATAGCATGCGATTCTAATATATCGCGAAGCAGATTGTGAGTGCATGCGATTTAATATAACGCTGCCAGATGGCCGCACAGACATGCGCGATAGAACGATATGTTGATAATCTACGCATGCGCAGCACGATATTGAGCAGGTTTCAATAGACGCGCTGCATGGCGCAGCTTTAATATAACAGAGCTGAACGAACGCCGCATGCGCAGTGATCGCACGCCGGTAAATTATACCGCTTTCAAAAGGCCTATAGGTTACGTCACTAAATAATGGCTGTTTCGCAGGGAGCCAAAAATTGTTCCATGGTGACCGCACGGCAGCTTTGCTTTTGTTAGGGTTAGTTAGTTAGTTAGTTAGGGTTAGTTAGGGTTAGTTAGGGTTAGTTAGGGGTAGTTAGTTAGGGTTAGTTAGGGTTAGTTAGGGTTAGTTAGGTTGAAGTTAGGTTAGGGCAGTTAGGTTAGTTAGGTTAGTTAGGTTAGTTAGGTTAGGAAGTAGTTAGGTTA